>CM030863.1:65000-445000 GCA_018105865.1 Metaphire vulgaris | reverse complement strand
GTTCACTGGAAAAGTATGTGATTAATTGCTGTCGATTGTAGAAATCGACCCGTGTATGCCGAATCCTTGTCTAAATGGTGGAATCTGCAGCGAATCTGGTCAAAGCTACGAATGTTCCTGTCCACCTGGCTATTCCGGAAAGAACTGCGAAACTTACAGTTTGTATTCATTCAAATCTTATATGATCTACAACGATTACTAGAGTTTGTGATTGATGTCCTATTGGCGTAAAATTGAATATGTATTAATTATATATACAGATATTGTCCATAATTTCGCAATAAAATTAAATTTGTATTTCAATCGTAGATCCGTGTGAATTGAGTCCCTGTCAGAATGGCGGAACCTGCACTGAATCGGGATCAGACTACGAATGCTCCTGTCCCCTGGTTATTCCGGGAAGAACTGCGAAACTTTCAGTAGGTACAGTATTTATAACAATCTAGGCTAAATAATCTAAATAACAAGGCTTCGGGTGGTTGAGTAAGGTCTGTCCCGTCACTCCCGTGTGAGAACCACCAGGTTCCACCCGGTCATTCAGTTCACATTATTGTCTTACTCTGTTAATATCATTATTTGCCCTATTGTCCTATTCTAGATTTGTTCCTGTATTCTCCTGCTTTGTTCTCTTGTGTTTGAGTCTTCAAATAGCAAAACGTATTTATGTATGTATCTATGTATTAAGTAGTGTCATAAGTTAAATGTCACAATACTTGATCTATAGTCTAATAGCTATACAAAACCAAGACATGTCTCTTGACACTTTGCTGTCACAAATCCCTTGGGAACTAAGTACTGAGGACATAAAATGACCACTCTACAGTAGTATCCTATATCACTTAGGCCTATATTTATTTTAAAAACACTTGCGCTAGTAGCCAGTACTATCGCCTCATCCAAAACATCCCATCTGTCAACAACTCCAGCACTAAATATGTTGTTTGTGTCTCCCACCCCGTTTCGTTTCTTAAACAGTTTCATGTTTTGTCCTCGGGTTCCGTCATAGTTTTGTTGTGAAAGCGTCTCAACTGGCGCTTCCACTTGTTAGAATTTTATATTTTTCAGTTAATAAATCTCCTCTCACTCACCTTTTACCAAAGTTGTTAATCCACAGCGTTTTAAACTTTTTGATAGTTTAGTCTTTGACACTCTTTCATCATTTCTGTTGCTCTGTTTTGAACTATAAACTTATCTATAGCGTCTTTATCTAAATAGCCTATGTTCCCATTTAAAATGACATGTCACGTGTTATGATATTCTTTTCGAGCAGAATATTACGCACATATTACACATACTGTAATCAAACGAAAGTTAATTTTGTACTTCAATCGTAGATCCTTGCGCTTTGGAACCTTGTCAGAATGATGGAACATACGAATCAGGTTCTGAATACGAATTGCCTGTCCAACTGTAATCAAAGAACGAAAACTTAATTTTAGTAACTATCAAAAATGATCATCACGTGTTAATAAATTTATTTTCGACTATATGCAGAACACTTTACAAATATAATAGATGATCTCACCTTGTATACAGAATGATGGAACCTTGTCAGAATGATGGAACTTGTACTGAATCAGGTTCTGAATACGAATGTGCCTGTCCAACTGGTTATTCTGGGAAGGAACTTACAGTATGTCTTGAGTCATATCATGAACTACAACATAGATGTTGCTTAAAATCTAAAATAAAAAACGTAAAAACGCGTTTTTTCTGAACATATAAGAAACGTAAAACGTTGAAAAAACATTTTTACTTTTTAGTAAAAATTAACATGTTACTGTGGTGGCAAATTATCAAGACAACGAGAAACACATCCCGCTGTTTATAATTTATTTATTGTGACAATTTTTAATAGCGAATAAATATTAATAACATTGAACAATTAGCTTTACAAAAACCATATGATAGAAGACAGAGATCATCTTACTATTCTTAGGTTTAATGTAAATTCGCCTTCAAAGCTGGTTAAACTCTTTTCTAAGTGTTTAATATTTTAAAATACGCCGCACCTCTCCGTATAAATTTCGATCAAAATCAAGAGAATTCAACTCAATGTGGTTCGTTTTTCGACATTTCAATATTGCGGCGTTTTGGCGCTTGGAACGTCATGATTAACATTTGAATGATGGAACTTGTAAATAATGGAAATCAAAAAGCCGTTGAAAAACGCAATAAAATAAAAATTAACAAAATAAAAACGTAAAAACGCGTTTTTTTGTTGGCCCTTAAAAACGTTTGCAACTGGATTACTCGATTTCTGAATTCCAATTGGCGCAAAGAACTGTATATACATTATATACATTATATTCAGATGATATAAATACTGTTCAAAACAACATTAAGCGTTACAATCGTAAATATGGGAACCTTGTCAGAATGATGGAACTGATCATTCAGATGTTTATAAACTGGTTATTTTCGACTATAGTAATTAGAACAAATATTTGTCAGTTCAAAATGATCATGAATAAATTTATTTTCGACTATAGAGAACACTTTACAAAAGATTTAGCTTATACCTGTGTTTCTGTTGTAGATCCTTGTGCTTTTGAACCTTGTCAGAATGATGGAACTTGTACTGAATCAGGTTCTGAATACGAATGTGCCTGTCCAACTGGTTACTCCGGAAGAACTGCGAAACTTAAAATTAGTTACTTAAATATGTTGTCAGTAAAATGATATCCCATGTTACTTTTTGAAACATGTTGTCAGCCCAAAATGATCATCAGATGTTTATAAATTTATTTTGTCGACTATATGCAGAACACTTTACATGTTGTCATCAAAATGATAGATAGAGATCACACTTTACACAAAATAGAGATTTAGCTTATACCTGTGTTTCTGTTGTAGATCCTTGCGCTTTTGAACCTTGTCAGAATGATGGAACTTGTACTGAATCAGGTTCTGAATACGAATGTGCCTGTCCAACTGGTTACTCCGGAAAGAACTGCGAAACTCACAGTATTCATTTATTCAAATTCTTAGTGATCTTCAATGATTAACTATCATCTATTTCAACATTCCGTTCAGGCGCAAACTATATAAATTACATAGGCATCGTGTAAGACTAAGGTAGCATTTGTATAGCGCCTGTTGTATTTCTCCTCAGAGGCGTTCCTGGCATTGGAGTCGCATGATAAAATAGTGTGAGACTTTAGCTGTCGCATTTAACAGAGCGATGGAACCGAGGTCTGAATGGATGGGATCAATACATTCTAGAGAGAGGGTCTAGTCACTGTTAATGTTCGACGCTAAGAGCAGCGTATGATCTGGTGACATAAACGTTCGATCAGTGGAGCGGAGCAGGCGATGTTCAGTGGAAGAGGGTGACTTAAAACGCTCAGTAATGTACGGCGGGGCCTGGTCTTGAAGTGCTGTAGGCAAATAATTACTTGTTTGAATTTAATGCGGTCGGAAATTGGAATCCAATATTAAACATAAAATCAGAGATGCTAGAGTAGCGGGGAACTTTAGCCACAAGACGATTTGCAGCATTTAGGACAGATTGCAGAGTGGAGAGCAGGCATTTGGGCAGACCAAGATGAAGTGAATTGCAATAGTCTAGCCTAATACCAAGTTAGCAACAAAAGCATCTACCAATTTGAGGGGGATTGCTCCACAAAAATCATTTGAGATTGGTTGTGGAGAGGTAGAATGTAAATCATACAGGAGTTTCCGACGTTGCAGAAAAAATATGACATGGTCAACTGTAGGCCTATATGTATATATATAATCAAACAAAGTTCACCTACTGTTTTCCACCTGTTTTTTTTTCAATCGCAGCCACGTGCAGCCCATGTCAGAATGGAGGAACTTTAACTCAAGCGGGCATCGGCTACGTGTGTTCCTGTCCATCTGGTTACACCGGAATCAATTGCGAAACTCAAGGTGTTCATTTCTTCAAATCTTATTTCATCTTCAATAATAATTATAAGTTTTCAACATTTCTTGTGTTGGAAAAATATATAAGTAAGTAAAAACGAAATTTCTATATCGCTGCCCCGAAAACTTGGTGCAGTGCACCAACTTTATATTCTCGAGCGCTCAGTGCTTAGGTCTATATATAAATTACATAGACATCTAATATACATTTTCAAACGAAGCAGCTCACCTTAAGTCTTTCTACCTGTTTTTTTAAATCGCAGCCACGTGCAGCCCATGTCAGAATGGGGGAACTTTAACTCAATCGGGCACCGGCTACGCGTGTTCCTGTCCATCTGGTTACACGGGAATCAATTGCGAAATTCAAGGTTTTCATTTCTTCAAATCTTATTTCATCTTCAATAATAATTATAAGTTTTCAACATTTCTTGTGTTGGAAAAATATATAAGTAAGTAAGCAAAACGAAATTTCTATATCGCTGCTCCGAAAACTTGGTGCAATGCACCAACTTTATATTCTCGAGCGCTCAGTGCTTAGGCCTATATATAAATTACATAGACATTTTCAAACGAAGCAGCTCACCTTAAGTCTTCAACCTGATTTTTTTTCAATCGCAGCCACGTGCAACCTATGTCAGAATGGGGGAATTTTAACTCAATCGGGTTCAGGTTATGAGTGCTCTTGTCCACCTGGTTACACAGGAATCAACTGTGAATTAAGTTGCAGTCACGTTCGCATTAGATCTGACTTGCATACACATTGAGCTTCTTACATTCTAAGAATTTCTTATCAGAATATCTAATAATAATAAATAATAATAATAATAATAATAATAATAATAATAATAATAATAATGTGATTTTAAGTGGTTTAGGAGGCTAAGTAAGCCTGTGTGAAAACCACTGATGTAACCATCTGCATTCAATAACCTAGTTTTCCGAGATAGCCTTTGAATCCGTTTACTGTTTCAACTGTCACTTCTACCTCTTCCAAACTATTCCATTTGTCCACAACCCTTGCACTAAAAGTTTTTCTTTCTTGGACCAACCCTCTGCTTAAACAATTTGCACTTGTGGCCTCTTGTGCTGCTATAGTGTGCCAATGTAAAGAATCGATCATATGGCACATCTACTTTCCCAGTCATTATTTTGTATGTTTCTATCAAATTTCCTCTCTCTCTTCTCCTTTCTAATGTTTAATCTAATATCTTAACCCTCAACTGTGTATTTAACTGTAACTCAATGTAAAATGGACGGATATATCAGGGATCCCCAGTTAAGAGGTTAATCTAGATTAAGTCATTTCTTCATCTCTCTTGCATTCATCTTTGCTTAGTTTTAAGTGGCTAAATCCACTTAAAGGCAAACAGTTGAAGAACAGGGCGTAGCCAGGGATTCTATTTGGGAGGGTATAAATGTTTGGGGGTATAAATCTTAACTATAAACCCTATAAACTACATATAACCACATATAAATCACATAAAAAATTTAAGGTAGACTGATTAGGGGGTATATATAACGATATACCCCCGTCGCTACGCCCCTGTTGAAGGAACATAATTATTCTTCTTCAAGCAAGCGTGTACATGGAAATTATTTCCGGATCAACAAGTCGTAGGAGGAGATTTTGATCCCGCTAGAACAGTGGAAGAATGTCAGGCTGCCTGTGAGAAGACGGCAGCCTGTGAGAGCCTGGACTTTGTCCCGAACCACAGCGAGTGTTACCTTCTCAAGACCAATGAACCCAAAGTACCAAACGTTGATGTTCAACACTATTAACGCATTTGTGGCGGTGTGTATTTGAATATATACAATAGCAGTATTGTATTCAAAGGAAATTTCATTTAATCTAACTGTAGATGCTTATTTGAGAAGGATTCCAGATGCACAATGAGAGGAACTGCTGAGCTTTCTTTCCATCAAGCGCTGGTTTCTAATGTTACCAATTGTTACCAATTGTTGTCGACCGCAAAAATTGTCCAGTGCGTCAAAACTGTGCACATACAGTGTTGTTAGTGGTCAAAGCTACATAATATACATTTTACAAACAACTTTAGCTTGTTTTTCAATCGTAGACCCATGCGCTTTGGAGCCTTGTCAGAATGATGGAACATGTACTGAATCAGGTTCTGAATACGAATGTGCCTGTCCAACTGGTTACTCCGGGAAGAACTGCGAAACTTACAGTAATTAGTTACTTAAATATGTTGTCAGTTCAAAATGATCATCATATGTTTATAAATTTATTTTCGACTATATTCAGAACACTTTACACATATGATAGATAGAGATCACTCACAAAATTTAGCTTATACCTGTGTTTCTGTTGTAGATCCTTGCGCTTTGGAACCTTGTCAGAATGATGGAACTTGTACTGAATCAGGTTCTGAATACGAATGTGCCTGTCCAACTGGTTACTCCGGGAAGAACTGTGAAACTTACAGTAATTAGTTACTTAAACATGTTGTCAGTTCAAAATGATCATCACGTGTTTATAAATTTCTTTTCGACTATATGCAGAACACTTTACACATATGATAGATAGAGATCACTCACAAAATTTAGCTTATACCTGTGTTTCTGTTGTAGATCCTTGCGCTTTGAAACCTTGTCAGAATGATGGAACATGTACTGAATCAGGTTCTGAATACGAATGTGCCTGTCCAACTGGTTACTCCGGGAAGAACTGTGAAACTTACAGTAATTAGTTACTTAAACATGTTGTCAGCTCAAAATGATCATCACGTGTTTATAAATTTCTTTTCGACTATATGCAGAACACTTTACATATATGATAGATAGAGATCAATCACAAAATTTAGCTTATACCTGTGTTTCTGTTGTAGATCCTTGCGCTTTGAAACCTTGTCAGAATGATGGAACATGTACTGAATCAGGTTCTGAATACGAATGTGCCTGTCCAACTGGTTACTCCGGGAAGAACTGCGAAATTTACAGTAATTAGTTACTTAAACATGTTGTCAGCTCAAAATGATCATCACGTGTTTATAAATTTCTTTTCGACTATATGCAGAACACTTTACACATATGATAGATAGAGATCACTCACAAAATTTAGCTTATACCTGTGTTTCTGTTGTAGATCCTTGCGCTTTTGAACCTTGTCAGAATGATGGAACTTGTACTGAATCAGGTTCTGAATACGAATGTGCCTGTCCAACTGGTTACTCCGGGAAGAACTGTGAAACTTACAGTAATTAGTTACTTAAACATGTTGTCAGCTCAAAATGATCATCAGATGTTTATAAATTTATTTTCGACTATATGCAGAACACTTTACACATATGATAGATAGAGATCACTCACAAAATATAGCTTATACCTGTGTTTCTGTTGTAGATCCTTGCGCTTTGAAACCTTGTCAGAATGATGGAACATGTACTGAATCAGGTTCTGAATACGAATGTGCCTGTCCAACTGGTTACTCCGGGAAGAACTGTGAAACTTACAGTAATTAGTTACTTAAACATGTTTTCAGTTCAAAATGATCATCAGATGTTTATAAATTTATTTTCGACTATATGCAGAACACTTTACACATATGATAGATAGAGATCACTCACAAAATATAGCTTATACCTGTGTTTCTGTTGTAGATCCTTGCGCTTTGAAACCTTGTCAGAATGATGGAACATGTACTGAATCAGGTTCTGAATACGAATGTGCCTGTCCAACTGGTTACTCCGGAAGAACTGTGAAAACTTACAGTAATTAGTTACTTAAACATGTTGTCAGTTCAAAATGATCATCAGATGTTTATAAATTTATTTTCGACTATATGCAGAACACTTTACACATATGATAGATAGAGATCACTCACAAAATTTAGCTTATACCTGTATTTCTGTTGTAGATCCTTGCGCTTTGGAACCTTGTCAGAATGATGGAACTTGTACTGAATCTGGTTCAGATTACGAATGTTCCTGTCCAACTGGTTACTCCGGGAAGAACTGCGAAAATTACGGTATTTATTGAAATCTTATTTGATCTTCCGCAGAGGCATAATGGTGCAGGAGTGGGTGGAGGGGGCACCACTACTTCTACAGACATACATTTCTAGTGCTACCTATGGGGGGCTTGAAGGAGAGTGGCTCGCTCGCTGAACAGGATCTGGTGTGATGCCTCTCCCGAAATATTTTAGGGCAATATTTGATTGAAATTGAGGAAATTATTGCATTTTTCTGACTATATGACAGCATATCGGCAGTCCACTGTTAAAGCGTTTGGAGGGTCTGGGGCAACCACCCTCAATTTTCAGACTATATGACAACTATTCGGCAATTACCTAACGCCTCATTTGTTAAAGAAGTTTCTTAGTGTGGACATCAATACAGACACGCATCGCATTTAGTCTGGTTAGGAATTCAAGGGAACGTGATGAGTTTCAGAAATGGGTCTCGACGCAGAAAGTTCAATATTAGAATTACGGCGTGGACTGTGAGCTCTGCAGGGTGCATACTTTAAACGCTACTGAGTGGCCAACAACTGTAACAGCTTTGTTTAATTTCTATCGATTCTGATAGGAATCATCATACTATATACCAGATAATTTTTCATTGTGTTTCTCCAAATTCCACGACTGATCCCAGCCCGAATATGAACTGGTTATTCCGGGAAGAACTACTCCTTCCCGCTCCTTTCCGTTCCCTTTCGTCGCTATGCCAGTGTTCTTCAGTGATTATCACGTGATTTAGTATTTCTCTTAGCGTAAATGTACAGTGCATCTAGATTATATATTATATATATATATATATTATCATAAGTCCTCGGGAATGAAGTACCGAGGGCATTATATATATATATATATATATATATATATATATATATATATATATATAGATTATAGGCCTATAAGATTTTGAGGCGATATTCATCCGATATCTTCTATTTTGTTTTTCAATCGCAGATCCGTGCGCTTTCGAGCCTTGTCAGAATGGCGGAACCTGTACTGGGTCGGGTTACAGCTACGAATGTGCCTGTACTTCTGATTACATCGGAACCAACTGCGAAACAAAGTCCGCTAAATTAGCACTAGATCAACCTTGAATATCTATTGAACTTCTTAGATATGAAGAATTTCTGCCTGTAATGTTTCTAACGGAAGTCACTTTGCCGTATATTTTGCATTAGTATTTATTGAGTTACAAGTGGCAAATTCGGCATAGGGGCAAAAGTTTAATTTTTCTTCTTCTTTTTCTTCTTCAAGGAGGTGTAAGTGGGTGTGGTTTCCTGATACTCAAGTGATGGGAGGGGTTCTTGATCCAGCTGATACGGTGGAAGAGTGTCAGGCTGCCTGTGAACGATCGTCAGAATGCGAAGGCAGTTTGGACTTTGTGCCGGAGGACAGCTCCTGTTGCAAGCGCGGTTGCTTCTTTCTCAAGACCAAGGGACCCAAGTATCCAAACCCGTCCGTTCAACACTACGAGCTCGTCTGTGAAGGTCTGTATTGTATTGCAGCCAACATATATGACTGGAAAGTAGTTGCCCAATGTACATGCTACGAGCGGAGATGATGACGACGACGATGATGATGATATGACTACGACGACGACGATGATGATGATGATATATTGTAGTTGCATACTAGAACATAAGCTATATAATAAGTTCTCTGAATTTCATGTTTGTTTGGCTGCTGTATTTATTTGCCAGAAGAACATTACGATCCTTTAAATGCAGACTAAAAGTGCAATTAATTGTTGAATAACTAGCGAGATTTCAATATTTCAACGCCACTGTCATTTCGTTTCAGCTTAAAACTGGAATTCTGGAATTCGCATTCACCCAATCATTTGGATGACGTGCTCCGAACTTCTACCAGAGATTGGACAGTGATCGTCGCTTGTGACTATTACTTGTGCTGTTCCTTCGACGTATTTGAGGCTTTCTTAAATTGAAATCATTGACAAAATCTTATCTATTTCCATAAACCTTAATTAGGCCTACAGCATTTTTATCTATTTCCATAAACCTTAATTACAGCATTTAAACAACGAATATCAAGATAAAAATGCTCGTGTATTTGATGCTTCGCTTTGCCTCGTTATGCTTGTTTCAAAGCCATAAAATTGCTTGACGAACAATCAATTGAAACAATAAACGGATTCAAAGGCTATCTCAATAATGTTATTGAATGCAGATGGTTACATCAGTGGTTTTCACACAGGCTTACTTAGCCTCCTAAACCACTTAAAATCACATTATTATTATTACTATTATTATTATTATTATTATTATTATTATTATTATTATTATTATTATTATTATTATTATTATTATTATTAAGCATTATCATTTAATCTTTGCTTCATGAAAAACTCTTATTTCTAGTTCACGTTATCAGTACAGCAATCCTGCAAACGACCTCATTACCTTCAGTTTTCTGGAAATTCACTCAGTCGCAATAAAATGAACTGATCCAATAAATTGTGTTCTTTCTGCGTCCTTAGTTATGGTGCATTCACTCAAAACATGACTTGTGCAATGTAGACATTGAGGTTTCTTCAAATAGAAAAGCTCGAGAGATTATGCCGATTATTGATGATAAATGAATTCGAAAGGTCTTCGTTTCATATTTGTCTGTAGACCTGTTGTTTTTTTAGTCTAGCTCTCTGCTAAAGTGTATATGGGAATTATATGCTGCCTCAAGCAACTGCCTCTCAATAGTTTAGCCCAAGTTAACGTTTCTTTTGTCAGACCGATTACTATATAATCCATTCAAGTTCCTTACCTATCGTTTCTCTTTCTGATTTTTCCACTTAACTCATCAGAACAAGTATCACGTATGCGATGTTAAGGAAAGCTCTGTTGTTATCCAACAAACTCCGTTCATTCCAAGTTATCTCGGTGATCCCAAACACTGAAAAACCCTGATATCCGTCTCACTGTGCAGTTATCTGTCCAATTCGAAAGACATTTTGATAAAAGAGCTCATTTCTTGATTTTAGTTATTATCTTTATGAGGTCAGTGATATAATCTTTGCACTCTGTGATCTCTGGCAGCCGAGCGAGTGATTAACCTGGCGTTGTCATTTGCCCCGCAACTAACTGAGCTATTTTTAAAAATTAACTCCTGGACATGTTATCCTAGCGTTAAAGAGCAAAAAACATCTTCACTCGAAATATCACAAAAACAAGATCATAAGTCAAAGCAAAATCGATGTTGAGGGCGCTTGTTGCCTAAAATAGTCGCCTCTGTTGCCTCAAGCGTATTCCCAATAACCTTGTATCATCATCACCACTCAAAAACAAGATCTGTTATAGGGTTTAGATAGGCAAACGGTGCGGTGCATGCTGAGACAAATTCCAGCTTCATATAGAAACGGTAACTGACCTCCCTTCGCAAGCCATCGCATCATCTGGAGCATTATGAATAGGTTTATCAAGAGTTTGAATGTCTCCTTACGCAGAAAACAGATCCTGCAGTAGGCTGATATATAGTCTGACCGACAGGCTAACGCTCCATTTCCCAGTAACCAAAAAAGTAGATAGCGAAAAATTTTAAAAGTTGAAATGAAAATATCAAGGCAACCGACTGCCTTACAGAGCTATTTAAAATTTGCAAGCTATGCTTGAATTTGACCGGTCTTGCATACTAATTTCCAATGAAGGTATCTTCTGCATATAGGCCATTGCCTGTGTTCACCTATGTATGATTACTAAACAGAGAAATGCTAGGACTGAACTGCACAGTATCTGTGGTTAATATCAAGAATTCGCAATAAAATAAGTAAGCAAATAAGTAAAATCTCATAAATTTATATGGCGCTTTCGAGAGTATTATCGCAGAAACTGCTTATTCTTAGGTGCTCAGTCTAAACTTTAAATAGCTATTAGCCAAAAGCTGCGAGGGTTAGTCAGTCAGGCAGGGTCATTTTATCTAAAATATTTAAGTTGTGCCCAAAAATGACGATCGCAAGTTTAAAAACTTGCATTTAAATTAATAGTTACATATAAAATCTGTTTACTTTGAATTCGCAAAAGTCATGACCTGACTAAAGCACAGTGTAGAGTGACAGATGCCCAGACGGTTAAAGTGTATTGGGGGAGGGCCGGGGGAGGGGTGAATCGAATCCTAGCTCTTCAATAAATCCTCGAAGCGTCACTTTGAAGAAATGAAGCGAACAGTGAGACACTTAGCAGAGCATCTGTGGCCAAGATAAACATTCGTCTTCAGAGCCGTGTCTCAAAGCTTTCCGACTCATGTGTTCGCCATTTACCTGTAAATAACCTCATCCCGGCGCCCGGGAATGCTACCTGGACGCCTAGAACAGCTCTGTGCAACTTCGCAGCCTCTTGGTCGACAGATGAACCACGTGCCGCTTCAGTTCTCCTCCGGTTGGTTGAGGCGAGTTTGAAATTTGAATTTGAATGTAGGACGACGCTGGGCTACTTAAGGTCCGACCGTTACGGCCGACGTCCATGTTGTTTGCCTCAGATGAACGCGAAGATGAAGTTGCTCTTGTTGGTTGTCTTTCTCGCCCTTGCTCATCTTCGGAGCATGGAAGCTGTAGCATCAGCAGCAGAAGCAAATTCGAAGACTTGTTTGGCCAGGCAAGACCTGGCGCTCGTCATCGACGCCTCGTCGAGCATTTGCAACGGAGGCAACAACAGCTACGTTCCGGAGGGACCCTGCGACAATTGGAACAAATGCATAAAGTTTCTCGTTGATCTCGTAACTACGATGACCATCGGACCCAACGACATTCAGGTCGCCTGCATCGTATTTTCCACCCATTCTAAAGTCCTTTGGGACTTTAAAAGGTGAGTGACCACTTGGACTTTCTTTAAGGACTAATCATTTGAACAGAGACGGGGATCAGTGCATGTTCATGCCTTGTGAACTGGATTCGCTGATCAGAATCAGGCTGAAGTTGTTTAGCATTCCTTAAATCTCAGAATAAAAAATTATCTCAAGGTCAGAACCAGCAAAGAGAGGGAGACGAGAGGAAGGCCACAGAGGAAGGACATGCGGTCAATTTTGGGTAATCCTTTCGAACAGTTGAACCATAAGTAAAACAACTCTAAAAATAGTCACCACCGAAAAACCCGTGTGTGACATTGTAATATTGTAGTAATGAAGAAAACAGAAAGTGGTCTGTGGTCATCGGTTAATTGCATGCATTCTGGAGTATGTTATATTCATCTTCCAAATATCATAATATGGGTTCTGCAGGATATAGTTACATGATGGTGGTTTAAGTCCATCCGCGCTGACGAATCATAGGCGCCACTCCCGTCAGCACTGTGGCTGGTTATCTTGAAAAATCAATAATGGAGCTTTGGTTTGACCGAAAGTTGCTCTGAACATTTCGAAATGTCCGTGTGTTACTGTTGAATCATCGCATCGTTGCCCTTTAGCGTGTCAACCCGGTTGAGTTTATGTTTCAGATATCAGGACAAGGCTTCGCTGTTGCAGGCCATAGACAATCTCACGTATCTGAGGGGTCAGACAGATACCGCCGAAGCTTTGCGTGACCTGATTGATAAGGTGTTCGGTGCATCGGGTGGTGTGAGGACCGGTATCGCTAATACAACAATCATTGTCACCGACGGCGTACCTACGAAGGACGTCGACCAGGTTCCTCTTCTTGCTAAGGAAGCTCAGGAAAAGGGGATCAGGATATTGGTGGTCGGAGTAGGCGACGCAGTCAACACCGAGCTATTAAGTAGTATTGCGTCAGAACCCAAAGAGGTGAGAAGTTGTTGGAAACTGATTATAGCCTACTGTATATTGAAACTATTTCGTGCTTTTGGGTTTAGATTCGCTCAAGCCGAATTAAGATACAAAAGAGACCGCGATAGAACTTTTGTTGCAGTTATCTTCTTAAGATAGACAAAACGAGCAATATACATGTAGGCAATAGATTTCTCTCTGTTATTCATCGGAGGTGTCTTGCATTTCTTAGAACTATTCATAGACGAGAAATCACAATAAGCTCGAGTAATAGCGATATTTAGTCTATTATATAAATCTGCTTAATGCGCAAGTCTCTTCTGTGAACCATCTTTAATACCCCTTAACTGGGGATCTCGGATATATCCGTCCATTTTACATTGAGTTACAGTTAAATACACAGTTAAGAGGTTAACGGAATTCGTCCTATATTAGGAAGCTGAATTAAAGGTTCAACTGATAGGATCTGTCAATGTTTCTCATCTCTGATACTAAAGCATGCTAGTCACGCCGTCTGCATTTAGGCGAAATTTGTGAACTTATCATCTGTTTATTTTTCAGGAAAACGTCACTTTCTTTTACTCCCAGACTTACTTTAACCTGAGTAGTGTGCAGAATGCAGTTCACAGTTACACGTGCGAACCAGAAGCTAGTAAGTAAGATGATGTCAGATTAATTTCTTCTAAGCGTCTAAAACGCAACAGGGAATCAGTTATGGAGATCTAATTAATTATGTGCAAATATTGAATGTGATTTCACGTAGCCCTTTGCTGCCTGTCAGCTTATTTCAAGCCTTAGGCCTATTTTACTTAATAGTCGTTGTTTTCGCCGACGAGTAGCACTTCCAGTGTCCTGAGTCCATCGAAGGCTCTTCTGTTGAAGAAGGAAATACGGTTTCTGTCGACGTCGATTCGTTGGATGTTGATCAGTCCTTTGAAGGCGTAGTCACCGATGGATGAAGCAGAAGGTCGCGAGTTCGAAATCCGCAGGAGCCCTACGGGGTGCGCAGGTGGAGCAGTGGTTAGCGCACTGGTCTGCCAAACCCGAGGTCCGTGGTTCAACTCCCGGCCGCGGCAGAAACTTTTCGGTTGTTTCTGCCCCAAGCGCCCCCAGTCGACTCAGCTGTGAATGAGTACATCGGGTGTTAACTCGGTGGAAGGAAAGGCGGCGAGGGAAAGGCTGGCAATCCGCCCTCATTCAGCCGTTGCCGTATATACCTGAAGGCGCTAACCCTTCGGTTCCCGACGGGCCCGCGATGGCCTATGGGTTGTACCTTTACCTCTACCTTAGGAGCCCTACGGTCGACTCAGCCTTACTCGCTAGAAAGCGATGGTAAAATGAGGAGCTGTGGTAAAATGCTGTGAGAAGTCAAACGGGTGCGCACTAGCTTCGTATCCGTGGTATTGCGCGCCTGCATGACTGAGGCCTATAGCAACGGAGACCAGCGTTGCCCTATGAGCCCGTGAGGCTCGGGAGGGACTTTGACTTTTTGACTTATTATAATATTAAACATCCGTAGGATATTTCCTTGTTTAATTTATGATATATAGTGTAATGCTAGTAGTGCACCGGACCACTAGGATAAACAATTTGTATGTATTGACATCGTAATGACTAAGACTAAGACTTGCATCTCTTAGACACATTGCCCGAAATGTTGTCATTATTTCAGTTCCTTAAATGTCGGCCAATTCGACACATGACTTGCCTACGACAGTAAGCTACAAGTGCAGACAATTTATCGTCACAATATCATTCTTATCTTGCAAAATTTGTAAGTTTCTGTTACAAGAACTGTTGTTTGTTGTTTAGTTGCAAATGCTGCTGTTGCCGCCGTCGCTAAATTGAGCAAAGCACGTAAGCATGTGATAAACTATTCTGTTATAACTGGTACACCCATGCTCTTTGCCTTTGGTAGCTAAGTGTACTATACTGTCTGTTGTATGTAGCTGATGTAGGTCGATGCATAACATTGCTCATGGGCCGGTCAGGTCTTATACGTGGGAAGCGCATCGAACTAAGCGTATGTTCACTTTTGAGTGACTGATGTCAGGTTCGAACCTGCATCCATCCAATATGTGGGTCGAAAATGTCATTATATCGCTGCGCGCTTTTCACAGTTATACTCATTTCCCATCAATCCTATGGCTGTCATAGATAGGTGGTATTTATTTTTGTTCTACTCTGGATAAAAGTGCTACGTTTGTTTCGTTTTAGTGGCCACTGGTTGTGTCCAAAAATGTCAAAGCGGCTTCGTTACATAAATATTCAGTTAAACGATTAATCGAAGAATAGCATAACTGAACAGCGTTCATTTTGGGGTATTTTGATTTCACTCGAATATTATCTGTCCGTTCAACAAGGCAATCATACACTGACTCAGTTTTGATGTCATTCCTTCTTTTTCAGTTGACGTACATGTATTTCAAAACTGAAAGTGCACTTTGTTTGCAGCTGAGACTTGCAGTAATTCGTCGAAGTGTCTTACCGATGGTCACTGCAGAATAGAATGCCTCGATGGATGGAGAGGAGACGATTGCGAGATTCCTCCTCGTGAGTACTGCAGCGTAGATTTCCATCTCGCCTTTGCTTCAGCTACTGAGCTACATGTTCTGTTTCAGCAGCCACCAACGTAGACAGCATCAAAAGAATATCGACTTACTTGGCGCTAAGGGAAATCGTAATAAATAAGGTAGAATGTCAACACATTCTACCTTATTCTACCGGAACATAGTAACTCCCTTTGTCGCAGTTGTTTCTATTATCTTCCCCACCTAAGAGCCATTCGGTATAAAATGTACACTATACATACCTACCAAAAGTGACACACACAGCTTATAGAGTTTGGCAATAGAATCCACCTTTGTTCTGAAAGATGTTGTCTTGATATTATTTTTAGCTGATCCGTGCTGTACCAATCCATGCCAAAATGGAGGCAGCTGCGTTCAAGGTGATACCTGGGATTCGTTGGTCTGTGTTTGCCCTAGTGATTGGAGCGGCACCTGGTGCACAAAAAAGGGTGAGCGTTTTGAGTGTCTAAATAGAGACAGCACCTAATTGGCACTTATTTTATCAAATATTTCCATTATGACGTCATTGATGAAACGTAGTGACGACGGCGCTTTTTACAAGTCAGGTTTTCTGAGTCTTGAATATTAAAGGCGGATCGAAATAGGACTGCAGAAGTTGATTGATTTCTCTGATGGAAACTTTACTGTTGCTAATTCTGAGAGTCCAGCGTATTCACTTGATTTATCTCCTACCAAACTTAAACGAATATCAGTGAATTGTGTATCTGTTGCTTTGTAGTCGCTCCGTGAAGCATTCCTCAATGTCTTAGAACAGCAGTGGAAATATATCTGACCATTGTATTTGTTAACATTAGATCTTTCGTCTTAGCTATTTAACCTGCATAGAACCACAGATGCAAGACTTTCTATTGGTGTTGGTAAAAGACTGGATTAAAATCCTAATTCTTAAAAGCAGACTCGCTTAGAAAGACTTCGCTTTCTTCTGTAGGAAGCGAATGTTGCATTTAACCTAGCCATGTTAATTCCTTTATTTTATTGTCTGTATTTTTTTCAATATCATTGTTAATTTTCTCATTGCTGTGTGAAATACGTAATAGCTAGTTATGGAAGTTCCTCTTGATTCTTGATCATATTTATAATAGTGATTATACAATAATGTGACATTATAGATTAACCAATTATCGGGATCCTAGGATCCCTTAGGTTAATCTTATTTTGTTTCCGTAGGCACATGGTAATGTTAATTTGTTTAGTTATAATTACGTGAACAAAGTAATGTCTTTTTCACTTTTAATTAAGTACTTTTTTGTAATCCGATTGATGATTACTGTCTGCTTTACTTTGGAAATAAAATTCAATTCAATCAATACTATTTTGCTCTTTTTACGATGAATCAGCAAAGAGATTTGGAAATTAAATTATTCTGTGTTCAGCGTAAGACTTTCCTCCATATTTATACACTCAACATACTGTACATCAAACGCCATGCACAGGGTGTCCAATAAGATATTAGATCCTCAAAACAGTGCAAAGGTCACTTCGTATATAATTTCTTCCTTAGATTACCAATGTATAGGGGTCTACCCCCGAAATTCAATCCTGGGGCAAATAGCACCAGTTGTACTGCCATTGGCGTAACCAGAATTCCAGAAAAGGGGCACGTCGACATCTTCGCCCAAAAAGTCTTGACCAACAAGAAACAAAAAGGTCGTCGTCTCAAGCGCTTCGAAGTCTCGTGCATTCTCTTCGATCTAATACTACCTCACCCGTTTTGGCCGAATCTCACAACAGGTCCCGGTCGGAATAGGGGGCCGGGTCCCCCCGTTTCCCCGTGGTTACACCATTGTGGGCTGCGGAACCCAAAATACGCAAAACTGTTGATTATAATCTGAGGTTCCAACAGTCATCCGGTATTCCTCGACAACTGATTCTAATCCGTCCAGAACCGATATCTCTTCTTCTTCTATAGCGCCTTAAGCGCGACAACTCATATGCTGTGAAGAAGCTAGTGCCTAGGCTGTAGGAAAATTCAAATGCCACTTTTCCAGTTTATTCATTGTTTTTAGAGATGACTTTGCGACCATAATCAACGTTTCCCTCACTCTAGCAGCGATCCCAATCAATAAAGCGATCATTGTGCACTGCACCATTCTGCTATAGAGCCGTAAGCGCGATAGCGCCTATAATATTGCGAAGAAACGAGTGCCTAGGCTGTAGGCAAATTCAAGTGCCACTTTTCCAGGTTATTCATTGTCTTTAGCGATGACTTTGCGACCATACTCGACGTTTCCCTCACTCCAGCATAGATCCCAATCGATAAAGCGATCATTGTGCACTGCACCATTCTGCTATAGAGCCATAAGCGCGATAGACCCTGTATTGCGAAGACACTATTGCCTAGGCTGGAGGCAAACCCAGATGCAACTTTTCCAGTTTATTTATTGTTTTTAGCGTTGACTTTGCGACCAT
This sequence comes from Metaphire vulgaris, assembly GCA_018105865.1. Lineage (NCBI taxonomy): Eukaryota > Metazoa > Annelida > Clitellata > Crassiclitellata > Megascolecidae > Metaphire > Metaphire vulgaris. The sequence goes on along the minus strand of CM030863.1, from coordinate 426,415 downwards.
AATCGACGTTTCCCTCACTCCAGCATAGATCCCAATCAATAAAGCGATCATTGTGCACCGCACCATTCTGCTATAGAGCCGTAAGCGCGATAGACCCTGTATTGCGAAGAAAACTATTGCCTTCTGGAGGCAAACCCAGATGCAATTTTTTTCCAGTTTATTTATTGTTTTTAGCGTTGACTTTGCGACCATAATCGACGTTTCCCTCACTCCAGCATAGATCCCAATCAATAAAGCGATCATTGTGCACTGCACCATTCTGCTATAGAGCCGTAAGCGCGATAGACCCTGTATTGCGAAGAAACTATTGCCTAGGCTGGAGGCAAACCCAGGTGCAACTTTTCCAGTTTATTTATTGTTTTTAGCGTTGACTTTGCGACCATAATCGACGTTTCCTCTCACTCCAGCATAGATCCCAATCAATAAAGCGATCATTGTGCACTGCACCATTCTGTTATAGAGCCGTTTTATAGACCCTGTATTGCGAAGACACTATTGCCTACGCTGGAGGCAAACCCAGATGCAACTTTTCCAGTTTATTTATTGTTTTTAGCGTTGACTTTGCGACCATAATCGACGTTTCCCTCACTCCAGCATAGATCCCAATCGATAAAGCGATCATTGTGCACCGCACCATTCTGCTATAGAGCCGTAAGCGCGATAGACCCTGTATTGCGAAGAAACTATTGCCTAGGCTGGAGGCAAACCCAGGTGCAACTTGTCCAGTTTATTTATTGTTTTTAGCGTTGACTTTGCGACCATAATCGACGTTTCCCTCACTCCAGCATAGATCCCAATCAATAAAGCGATCATTGTGCACCGCACCATTCTGCTCTAGAGCCGTAAGCGCGATAGACCCTGTATTGCGAAGAAACTATTGCCTAGGCTGGAGGCAAACCCAGATGCAACTTGTCCAGTTTATTTATTGTTTTTAGCGTTGACTTTGCGACCATAATCGACGTTTCCCTCACTCCAGCATAGATCCCAATCAATAAAGCGATCATTGTGCACCGCACCATTCTGCTCTAGAGCCGTAAGCGCGATAGACCCTGTATTGCGAAGAAACTATTGCCTAGGCTGGAGGCAAACCCAGATGCAACTTTTCCAGTTTATTTATTGTTTTTAGCGTTGACTTTGCGACCATAATCGACGTTTCCCTCACTCCAGCATAGATCCCAATCAATAAAGCGATCATTGTGCACTGCACCATTCTGTTATAGAGCCGTAAGCGCGATAGACCCTGTATTGCGAAGACACTATTGCCTACGCTGGAGGCAAACCCAGGTGCAACTTTTCCAGTTTATTTATTGTTTTTAGCGTTGACTTTGCGACCATAATCGACGTTTCCCTCACTCCAGCATAGATCCCAATCGATAAAGCGATCATTGTGCACCGCACCATTCTGCTATAGAGCCGTAAGCGCGATAGACCCTGTATTGCGAAGAAACTATTGCCTAGGCTGGAGGCAAACCCAGGTGCAACTTGTCCAGTTTATTTATTGTTTTTAGCGTTGACTTTGCGACCATAATCGACGTTTCCCTCACTCCAGCATAGATCCCAATCAATAAAGCGATCATTGTGCACTGCACCATTCTGCTATAGAGCCGTAAGCGCGATAGACCCTGTATTGCGAAGAAACTATTGCCTAGGCTGGAGGCAAACCCAGATGCGACCTTTCCAGTTTATATATTGTTTTTGCGTTGACTTTGCGACCATAATCGACGTTTCCCTCACTCCAGCATAGATCCCAATCGATAAAGCGATCATTGTGCACTGCACCATTCTGCTATAGAGCCGTAAGCGCGATAGACCCTGTATTGCGAAGAAACTATTGCCTAGGCTGGAGGCAAACCCAGGTGCAACTTGTCCAGTTTATTTATTGTTTTTAGCGTGGACTTTGCGACCATAATCGACGTTTCCCTCACTCCAGCATAGATCCCAATCAATAAAGCGATCATTGTGCACCGCACCATTCTGCTATAGAGCCGTAAGCGCGATAGACCCTGTATTGCGAAGAAACTATTGCCTAGGCTGGAGGCAAACCCAGGTGCAACTTGTCCAGTTTATTTATTGTTTTTAGCGTTGACTTTGCGACCATAATCGACGTTTCCCTCACTCCAGCATAGATCCCAATCGATAAAGCGATCATTGTGCACCGCACCATTCTGCTATAGAGCCGTAAGCGCGATAGACCCTGTATTGCGAAGAAACTATTGCCTAGGCTGGAGGCAAACCCAGATGGAACTTTTCGCAGTTTATTTATTGTTTTTAGCGTTGACTTTGCGACCATAATCGACGTTTCCCTCACTCCAGCATAGATCCCAATCGATAAAGCGATCATTGTGCACCGCACCATTCTGCTATACAGGTAGAGCCGTAATAGAGTGAGTTAACTCTAACAGTCAAATCCAGTCGTATAAGTAAGAAATGAATGTGCTAATTCACGAGAAATCCATCGAATTGATCGACTAGGAGATAATTAAAACAGAAAAGATTGATGCTTAATAAGTTCCAACAATATGGTTGCATTCAATGACGATGATAATGCGCAGGACATCAATTAGTGCTTAGAGTATCAACGCTGTTGAGGCCTCATAATTTCAACTAATAAGAAAACTTACGATTGTCTCTCATCACAAGGAAATTTGCCGGCGACATGTCTTCTTCTGCACGGAATAATGTGTTTCAGAATAGGCCTTCAGGCGTTGTAAAAACCTCGGAAGTTTGTCTGCGTTGAATAGTAGGTTAAAAATTCATCTAAAATGATTTTCTGCTTATAGACCTACAGACGCCATAACATATTAATAAATATAGGCCTTTATAGACCTTTGGGCAATGTTTGATGAGGCAATTTCATTCACTGATAACATCGGTAATGAATGACGCAGCATTGCATTTGAAAAGTGGAGGTCTCAAGAATATTTTGACTTTATTTCTGGTTTACTTGAATTCTGTCGGTGCTTTCTAAAATATTGATTTCAATCTTTTCGGTTTTGGTCTATATTTAGACATATATTTTATAATGTAATCTGATATCATGGCTAATATTTGTCCTCTGTACAGCCTTTGGAATCTTCAAATAAAGTATCATTTTAAGCTTCGACAGGTTAAAAAAATTATTTAATAAATGATGGACGACAGATAGGCGGAGAAGGTAGACATCAAAATATAAATACGGGTACATTGAAATTATTAAGCAATTGTGACCATCGTTATAATGCTTCTGCTGGATCATAAAGGCATTCGAATCTCTTAACGTCACATCCTGTAAACTTTTCTTGTCTTTATTTTGTTTCGTGATGTAAGATTGTTGTCGAGTTTCGCCAGAATAGAATGTATTGACAATGAAGAATGGCTTCGAACGCATATTAATGGCGTTGCGCAGAAACAAACAGAGACCATTTAAAGCAGAAAATTGAAATCGTCACGCGACAGCGGAGCAGCTGAAGATAGCATCGCGAACACGACACCTAGCGATAAAAATTTCCCCCAATCAAACTGGGAACAAATCTTTGTTTACCTCAATCGATATATTTTAATCAGATTTTCTGTTATTTATTAGCAAAAGTCAGACAAAAGCTAAAATCATGTGATCGACCTTTTACAGCACAACAACAACACGCAGTACAACCAGAAATGTGTGGAGTATGGCCTAAACGTCAATTGCATTCAGTAAAAAAATATAGCGCCAAACTGTAGTATTTGGCAGTTTACTGTTTTGCATTAGAAACGCACTATATTAACACAGCGAACGACGTCGTTAGCGATGCTTAAGTGCCAAACACGTCACCTGCGTCAAAGACTAATGCACCTCCATGACGAACCTAGTCTTCATTTTCCAGGTGTTTGGCAACAAAGTAATTTACTTGGATGGAGTCTTCGAGGAGTGGAGGTTTCAAATGGAACGCAAAACGCGTGTGAATGGACCAATCTGCGCAATATATTTGAGGACAACTGGGCTTCATTTGTTCAATTTTAGTGAAAAGAGAAAGATTTTATGACAAAATCCAACCGATGCACTCTTTATATCTTCGCATTACGGCTGCTATTAGTGACTTTTCTAATTTCTACCAGTTCTTAAAATTCTTGCAGAATTTCCAAATATTTGGCGGCCACGAAAAGAGGACATGCAGTGGAATGACAGACCACAGGACTCTATTCACCTCTACTAAAGAATTTGCACAAATAGCACAGGCAGGTGTGAATAGTAGATTCACCTCTAGTAGTAGTAGTAGTAAGAATTTGCAGTAGTAGTAGTAGATAATAGTATAGTATAGTAGTAAGTAGTAGTAGTAGTAATAGTAGTAGTAGTAGTAAAATTAATAATAATAATAATAATAATAATAATAATAATAATAATAATAACAATAGAGTGAAAATACTTTGATTTACTTTGTATGTAACCTTTACAGAAATCGATCAGTATCAGCTGACACCTTTAAATGCATTGCTAGCCATTCGACGAATTCGACAACTGTGGCGGCTGAAGGCCGTATCTAGGGTAGAGAGGCAATGAACGATTTGTCGTGTGGATTTAACTCCAGCTGGCCAACGCCATTGCCTCGGGTGGAGGTAGAAAATGTTGGTATGTGGCCGTCAACCAGCATTCTCTGCGCAACATTGGACCTATCTCCGATAAACATTGTCATATTAAAATTAAAACAAAACACTGGGAATCTCTCTCCATCTCTGTCTGTCCAAAATCACTTCAGCAATTTGACAAAAATTATAGGCAATATGGGCAGAATTCCTGTAAGACATATTCGCGTGGCTGAGTGGTTGGTCTCCTCCGGGATTCTTTAGAAATCGGGACATTGGTCGACATTCTTGTCCTTCGGTGGATGGTGGCGACGCCTTCGACCAATCAGGTGTGACGGGGATGAAAGACGAGCGTCTGACCGAGAGGCGACTAGAATCTCGACGTGAATCGTTATTTATTTCGAAATCATTTGTCAGGTTTCATGACCGCAAAACGTGTCAAGCGTCATGCTCTGTACAAGTCACGTATACTGTGTCTTACGCTTCATATGATATGATATATCGATTCAGTCGAAACCTCTGCCTCCAATATAGGCAGACACCGTCGCGAAAAATGCAGGCTCCTGTCCAAGATTTCAAACTGCTCTGAATCTGTCTCTCTATCAGTTACGGGCAATTCTACCGCAGGGCCGGATGGAGGGGGCTGAATGATGAAAGTTTAGGCTACAGAGACAACCCAATATTGAGCAAAAGCAAGTGGAAAATGCGATGTCAACAATATCAATATCTGATAGTATATAAAGACGCTGACTTTCCCGCACTCAGAAATTTATCCAAATTTGTCTGATTTTTTTCTGAAATTGGAATTTTTAAAATAATAATATAATAACAATAGTTTATTTCCAACAGAACATAATACCAGTTACATAGCCTACATACAGTAAGTACATGAAATGCTCACATTTAAGCATTCATTATAGCACAGAAAAAAGAGCATTCTGATGATATAAGTAATTATGAACATTGTAATCGGTAGAACATGAATAACGTTGGATAGTAGATACAAAAAAGAACACAGTTCCCATAGATAGGTGTCTATAAGCAAAGTACTGTATTTAGACAGATGCCGTTTCTTTCAGATCCTCTCCAAAAATGAGAAAATGAAGATAAGAAACTTTTTGAAGCAATTGCTAATTTTGCAAAACAAATATCATGCCTAAGAGTTTTTATTATGAAATCGTCTCTTGAATTGAAGTTGTGCCATTTAACGCTCAGCACGCGCATTGTCTTTCGACTGGACATCAGGTACACTGTCTCCCTCTATCTTCAATCAAACTAGTTTCTGACATACTGAACCACTGTCATGAATAATTATTTTCTTAAATAATATTTAACAGTGAAAGAAAGGCCATGCTAGAGACCTACTCGGCGATACGATGTTAACGTATGCTGTTTTTTCAAAAGTATTGCCTTCACTTGGTCGTCCTCAGACAAAAAGTGTCGCACGGCAACAGCTTAGCCGTCTGTCAGTTGGTTTTATGTCTTCATCTACGTGGCTTTTAGGTCTGCCGCCGCCGCTTTTAAGAAAAACTCCTCACTGAGAACTGGCCTATCTCTAAGGGTCCGCCTTAGTCATAACTTTAGGCAGGCTGATATGCCTAATTGTATGGATTTAGGCACATGGCGACCCAGGGTCTCCTTTCTTCCTCCTCCCCCCCTAAAAAAGAAACCAGTTTATTCAGGATATGAAGTGGGCCTCTCCACCAGATTCTTTCCACCAGTCACAGGTGATTTTCATCTTCTTTTCTCCAACTTTCTGAAGAGGACGAAACCAAATACAACGCTGTCGACCTACAGCAGCACAGCCAATGCATCCGATGCTGTTGCTAATACTTTCTCCTTGTTCTGTCTCTCATGAAACACACACACACACACACACACACACACAGAGGGATCGATGAACACAGGATGTATCATGAGATCAGTCAATCGGTCACCGCTCAGCTGAAGGCGTTTCAGCCTCAGCCTCAGAGAGATGATCGGAGGTCAGTTTACATGTCTCTGTGCGTACTTCTTTCCCTCTATCGTTGTCTTTGTGTCTTCTCGCGTTCGCAGTTAATCTGTCTCTTCCCCTTCTGTCTGTCTGTCTGTATATCTGTACTTGTTCGCCCATGTGTCCATGTGTTGCTTTTCTGTCCCTCCGATACTCCTCCTACTCTTGTCCTCCTCCTCCTCCTCCTCTCGTAAACACATTGAGTTCTCTATGCGCTGACGTCCCTAATAACAAGCGATAAGTAAGTCTCCTGCTTTGAGGAGTCCTACTTAGACCCCGATGATGTAGCGCTAAGATTCATAAGAGATGCAGTTTAAAATCCGTCTTCTGATCCTCTGCTTTTGATTTCTGTTTAGAAATGTTCGACCTGGCTTTAAGTAATTAGAATTAGGTCTCAAGTATTACAAGCATTCTACCAAATTATTCAGGAAGTCTAAACTGTCACCTCCTAGACATCTTGGAGTGTCTGTGCCAATCAGGGGCGTGACCAGAAATTTTATTTCGGGGTATACATATCGATTTACCCTCCCCCGTCATTCTGCCTCTGGTGCCAATGTCTCTATTCGCAATCCATCGATTAATTGTCCGTTCAGCGCTAACTTCAGCCGTAATAAGAAGGACGAAACAGCGACCTCTACCAGTTATGGGGTCTTGGAGTCGATCTCACACAGATTTTAAAATGTGGGAGCTGGTATCAATTTGTGGAATAGGAGGTTTTTCCACAATAGCCGATAGATTGTTTTAAATGGAGGAAATTCACCCACCCTAACTGGGGATCCGAGCACGGAAAGCTCCAATCTCAGCAAGTCATAAACAATGGCGTCTCCAGGAATTTTAAGAAAAAGCCGGAAGTTGGAGAACTGTGTTGATGCTGACGAATCGCCAAATCATTGGAACAAAGTAGCATCCGAAGGAGAAGGAGGAAGAGGACCAAGTCCCCCCTCACATGCACATGCCTAGCGCCGCCTTCGGGGTCAGGAGATCCGCTTCATTGACGCTAGAAGAAGAAGAAGAAGACGTTCTCCTCTTACATCGGTTTATCGATCGGTCGTTTGTCTTGAAGCAGCTGTCTATAGTATCGCGCTTGCAATCGGTCGAATCCGATTGGCCGAAGTCAGTGTTAAATCGGAAACGACGTCTGACTTCCGACCGATACGGTTGCACGCTTCCGACTTCGAAGTAAATCCCTCCTCTATACACCATCATCATCATCATCATCATCATCGAAGAAGAAGAAGAAAGAAGAAGAAGATGGATGGAGATGTCTGTTGTCGCCTGGGTGCTTGTCCTGACCAGCGCCGCTCTGCTCGGGGTTGCGAGGCCGGCGGCGGCGGCGGCGGAAGCACTGATCGGTGCACGGAGAAGGTCGACCTGACGTTCCTCGTCGACGCTTCGTCCAGCATCTGCGACGGAGGAGACGCCAGCATCAAGCAACCTCCGCCGTGTCCCGAATGGTACAGCTGCCTCCAGCTGATGGCCTCCATCGTCGACTCCATGGAATCCATATCGCCGAACGACGTCCAGGTGGCCTGCGTCGTCTTCTACAACAGCGCCGAAGTCAGATGGAGACTGAACACGTAAGAAGAAGTCAATCATCCTTTTTAATAAGCACTCCTGTCAAGTACAACATCGAATCATCGACATTTCCCATTGACATTCTATCACACAACCAGATGATATCCTGCGATTTCTCTCCTCACTCTCTCTCACACACATTCACTTTCATTTTCTCCTTCGCTCTCACTCTCTCACTATCTGTCACTCACTCTCACATTCTCTTACACTCTTTCCTCTCTCTCGCCCTCTCTGCTTATCTCATTCTCTCACTGTCTCACTATCTGTCACTTTATGTCACTCTCTCATACTTTCTCCTTCTCTCTCCCTTTCACTCCCTCTCTTTTCATTTCTTTCTCTCCCTCACTCACTCACTCTCTCTCTCTTCTCATCCTCGTTCACTATCTCCTTCTTTGTCACTCTCTTCTTCTCTTTCCCTTTCTTTCTTTCCCTCTTGCCTTCTCTCGTTCGGCCGGCCGGGGTCCTGTGATGTCTGTCGATGTGTATCGCGTGCTTTTCAGAATATACGATAAGGCGCAGTTGCTGAACAAGGTCAACACTCTCTACTATTCGACCGGCGGGACGAACACCGCCCTCGGCTTCAAGTACGTCGCAGAGAAGATCTACATTCCGGCGGCCGGAGACCGGAAGGACGCCAACAACACGGTCATCGTCATCACCGACGGAATGCCGTCGCTCAACGCCAGCGGAGTCCCCTATGCCGTCCAGGCGCTGCGCAACAAGGGCGTCGCCATCATACCCGTAGGGGTGGGAAGCCTCGTCAACGAAAAGTTCATTCGCGACATTTCCGAATATCCTCAGAAGGTGAGACAACGACTTCCACAGATCGGCCACATCGACAGAGGCAGACCCGTTGACATGGAGTTTATACGGCGCCCGGGGAAAGGTAGAAAATGTTCGCCCCTAAAATATGGTGATCACCTTTTTCCTGCTTATCAGACTTCGGCGATGACCTTTTTTATTTTTCACGACGTTGCAGGAGTAAAGTGGCGAAAAATTTTGAAAGAAATATTGTGCAGAGAATGCGCCCCCCCCCAGGACGGCGCCCGGGGCAGCTTGTCCCCATTCCCCTAGCTACGGCTCTGGTCACAGAAATCGGGCGGTTGGCAGAATGCTGACGTCTCCGTCTCTGACAGATTCAAAGCAATTCGACAAATTATTCGATCAGAGAACAGCGTTTCTACGAATCTGCGTAGTTATTCTCTTAGACTTCTTTAAAACATTTGTCTAGATTTACTCATTGTCCGCGTTTCCCTTTAACTTGCCTATTATTTTATACGATGTTGACTGCGTGAAAGAGGAGATCTAATAGAAACATACAAAATAATGACTTGGAAAGTAGATGTGCCATACAATCGATTCTTTACATTGGCACACTATAGCAGCACAAGAGGCCACAAATGCAAACGGTTCAACAAGATGGGTGATCAAGGAAGAAAACATTTTTAGTGCAGTGGTTGTGGACAGATAGAACAGTTTGGACGAAATGGTGGTAAAATTGAAGCAATAGATTGACTAAAGTGTTATCCATTAAGAGAGTTGGTTTATTAATTAAATTTTGCGAGTAATTAGGCTATAGAGGTTTTGACACAGGCTAATGCCTTCCTGGCCACTTGAAATCGCGTCATTGTTAATAGCATCGAGACATTCCTTAGAAATGTTCAGAATGTTAATGGAATCGAGTGATGCGTTTTGCCTGAAGAGATCTAACGTTTAATCCAGGAATGTCAAACTCATCTCATATCCCGGGCCACATAAGAGTCTTTGTGGTTGTCGCGGGTCGGATTTGTATATGACATTAACACGAACTACAGTAGGCACCTATTACACAAAACAGTATATAATAATGACTGGTAGCTAACTTTTAGTATTCAATTTTCGTGGTACTGTTGATGAAAAATTAAAGTATTGTTTAATTACCAGTGCAAAACCAGTTGAGTTTCGTATATGTAATTTCCGATTTTCATAAATGTAGGCTTTACTTTTTGAACACGCCTTAAATAACGTAATATTGCTTATAACGTTTTTGCTTGTATTCAGCATACATACACGCACGCATACATTCAGTATACATACACGCGGGCCGAATGAAAAGCTTTCGCGGGCCGTATCCGGACCCGCGGGCCGTATGTTTGACGACATCCCTGAGGTCTAAGCGTTGATTGTCTTTGCAGTTGGGCATCAACTACTTTCTGACGCCCAACTATGATCAACTGAAGAGCGTTGTTGATGCTCTGTCGTCCAGGGCTTGCAAGCCAATCGTCGGTGAGCGAGAATCTCGATTTCTCATCATACTTGTCAACATCAAGTCGAGCAAACGACTTCTATAGCGCCGCTATTATAGTAAGCTTCTCTTATTATCGCTGAATGAATTCACTGCAGTTACGTTGAACGCTGGCCAGGAAGATAGAAGAGTGGTAACAGCGTTGGACGATAGAGCAGAAGGTCGCGGGTTCGACACTCGCAGGAGCTCTGGGGTTGACTCAGCCTTCACTCAATTGCAGTGGTAAAATGAGTAGCAATGGTAACATTGCGAAGGTAACCATAGGTTCGGCGGAAAAGGCTGGCCACTGTCCGCCGATGAATGGCTTAGCCACCTATGAGCTGATGACCATGAAACCGAGGATCAGCACCGGACCCTGTAAGGGGCATATTGAGTCTACGGGTGAGAAGCTAACTTTGTTTACATTGTACAGACTCTGAATGTTGCAGTTGAAGTCGTGAACCTGTAGAGCGACGCATGCCATGTTGTCGTTTGTAGTCGATCCATGCGACTCTTCTCCTTGTAAGAACGACGGAAAGTGCACCACGACGTCGACGGCCGAGGATTACACCTGCTCCTGCGTCAGCGGATGGAAGGGGAAAAACTGCGACAGCGCACGTACGTACGCCCAACCGTTGGTCTGTTTCCTTAGAAAATTATTCCTAGAAACCGTTTTGCTTTCTCTGCTGTTTTAAAGCCACTTCGGAACAGATAAATGGTTCGTGTCTAGCAGCCCATTCTACGATCTCCCAACGACTGGGATTTTTCTTCAGTTAACTCTAAAGAGAAGAATCAAATTGATTTCAAATGAATCAACGATTCTCGCGACTTTCGATTCAGATTATTTGGTTTCGTCAAAGAGCTCTTGTGACGTTACATAATATAATATAATAATGTGATTTTAAGTGGTTTAGGAGGTTAAATAAGCCTGTGTGAAAACCACTGATAAACAGACAATAGAAAGAGTAGAATATTCGGGTATTCGGGTATTTGAAAGATATAAGAGTAAGCCTCTGAGCGTCATTGTGTGCGTGTGTGTGTGTGTGTTGAGTGTAGCTGCTCCATGCGGTGATAATCCGTGTAAGAACGAGGGTCTTTGCAAACTCGGCGCCACTTGGGACGTGTACATCTGCGACTGCGTCAAAGGATTCACCGGAGACAACTGCGAGCAAGAGCCGCGTAAGTCGATCTATACTATATATATTACCGTGCAAGAGAGACAAGGCGCTATAGAAGTAAGCCGTTTCCGTCTACCTGTTTGTTCAGGCTTCGTCTCTCCTTCACGGTACAACACACTTCCCCGGCCCCAATACATACGCTGAGTATAAAAAATATCGCCATAGTTTGCGCAGTAAAGAGTAACGTGTTGAAAATGGAGCCAATAAAGCTGCTGTAGCCAGACATAGGCTTCGATTATTATTAAGCAGAGGATTAGCAGGTGGCGATTGAACGTTTCAGCCAATCCGTGCGATTCAGGACCCTGTCAGAACGGAGGCAACTGTAGCAGGATTGACGATCAATGGAATGCCTTCAACTGCTTCTGTGACGGCGGTTGGTCCGGTCCAAGATGTACGACGCCCCGTAAGTAGATAATGCCAACGTAAAAATCTACTTTCATAGCCTAACCGTACTGTTATTAATTATTAATTAATTGCGTTTACCCGTCAAAATGACGGGGAGATTGGCTTTTTACCACTTCTTTGAAATGGAGGATTTTGAGCAATTAATTTGTAACTCGAGTTTTTCCTTCAACCGAGTTAACGCCCATTCGATGGGAATTTTCTGAAACTTGATGTCAACGTGATAATGATTTGATGTCGAACGACATGCAGTCTTGATTCTCTTGTTTGCTGTGCTGCTGTTGCACGCCGAGCAACTGACTCTCCTCATTCTCACTTGATTGTCGGAAAGCTGGCGGAATTTTGTTTGGCACCTTAGAAAGAGGAATAAAAAGCTAAACAATGGCGCAAACCTCATCTTCTTAGCTCTTATATAGCCTGAGATATAGCAAATTCAAAAAATTAGGAAACTTTCTCAGAATTCAAAACTTTCGCGAAATCGCCGATAATACGTTCAAACATTGACAAGAATTGATAGATCTTTCTTCCATTTTCAAATATTTTGTTTATTTTCTTCATCTGAAATCCCCAACTTTGCCGCTGACCAAAGTGGGGTTACCGCTGAAAATATTTTGCTAGACAGAAAATTTTTCTTCCGATATATTTTACGAAGAAAGTGGACTCTACCCCACATTTTTTTGTTTTGCACGGACGGTTAGAAAGAGAAATAAACAATCTAAACAATGTCATCTTTTTAGCTCATAGCCTGAGATATAGCAAATTTAAAACAATTACAGAATCATTTCTGTTCAAAAAATTAAATCCCCAGTAACAGCGTCTGAAATTTTAATCACCGCTTGAGGGATTAAATTTAAAAAATAGGTATTGAGGCTAGGAAGGAATATATATATATATATATATAATATATAATAATATATATATATATATAATAACGGGGGCAGGGCATTGGGAAAGGGAGGTTTGGGAGGAAAAAAAAAGTGGGTTGTACGGATTTTCGGAGCTGCGTTGTGTAGGTTTGGGAACGGGGTTTGGGGCCGGTGGGGTTGATGGGTTGGGGGCCAGGGCGATTGGGAAAGGGATGGTGAGGGGGAATGGGGGTTGGGAGAGGGTGGGGAAGGGAACGGAGGTTTGGGGCCTGTGGGGTCTCTGGGCGGATATGGGTTAGGGCCTGGGGCGATTGTGAGAGGGATTGGGGAGTCAAGGAACGGGGTTTGGGGCCTCCGGAATGGGTTCGATTGGGAGTGGGGAGAGGGAAAAAGGATGGAGAGAGGGAAGGGGAACGGATGTTTTTTCAGTGCCTCTTGGGAGGGGGAGGGAGAGAGGAAGGGATGGGGAAAGGGAGGGGAAAGAGGGTTTTGGGCCAGGGGCTGGGTTAGGGCCTGGGCGATTGGGAGAGGGATGGGGTGAGGTTTGTTCCTTCGTTAAACGCTCCATTGATAATACTACATTTATGATTAAACAATATTTGGTTGTCAATTCTTGTCTTTGCGGACGGACAGACGCGACAGACGGACAGACATCGAGAATTATATATATAGATTGCGCTTTGTTTTAATTCTGATGGAATTGTTTTGTGAGTTACTTGAGAAGTTACTTGATGATGATGATGATGATGATGATGATGATGATGCGCTGCTCTATATCTTTGTAGCGAATCCCTGTGACTCTCAGCCTTGTGAAAATGGCGGAATATGCACACCTGAAGACGACGATTACACCTGTCGTTTCAACGGCTCAGTGGCTTTTCCAGCGCCGCCGTAAGACAAACTCGTCTCCCATAACGCATCAGAAATCCCCCCTCCCCCCGGAGACGGACTTCCGATAAGAGAAGAAAGTGTCCCTAATAACTGAATGTCCGTCTTGTCAGAGCTCATTAGCTATACTATCAATGACCTCTGTTCAAATGCTTAATAATAATAACAACAGTAGTAGTAGTAATAATAATAATAATAATAATAATAATAATCGACGGATGGATAACAAGGTTTTGAGTCTTCTTCTTCTAGCAAATGCTAAGCAGTAATAATAATTAATTATTACTGTTATTATTATTATTATTATTATTATTATTATTATTATAACAAGGTTTTGAGTGGTTTAGTAGAATCTGCCCTGTCTGAGAACTTCTATGCGTTTCATCCTCTATGTTCTTGCAGTGTAATCTCATTCTTTGTCCTCTTGTCCTCTCGGTAGGTTTGTTCCTGTATTCTCCTTCCAGTGTCCCTGGGGCATCTTTGTCATCCCCAGTCTGCAAAAAAACGTCATCACCTTCACCTCCTATTTCATCTACGAGCAAAAAAAAGGTCGTCTGTTAGGGTTAAGAAGTTAGGGTTAACCTAACCCTCTCTTTCAACAAAGTGCCCCCGCCCCCCGTTGATGATCTTAATCTTATCTTCTTGTCTTTGAGTCTACAAATAATAATAATTGGAATCGTTAATAACCGCCGCTGCTGTAATAAATAATTGTCGTTTTCGTCTTTTCCAGCGCGTCCGTGCGATCCCAATCCGTAAGAACAGCGGATCCTGTCATAATAAATTCATACGTCTGCACCTGTATCGACGGATGGAAAGGAACGAATAATAATGTCCCTCGAATTCTCTCTCTCGCTCTCTGCCTCTCTAATAATAATAATATCTCTAATTTCTCTCTCTAATCTAATAATAATAATAATAATAATAATAATAATAATAATAATAAATAATAATAATAATAAATCTACCTCTGGTTTTCTGGAACCCGTTGAAGGTATCTAATTTTGTGGTTGGTCTGTTTTCAGCCAATCCCTGCGATTCAGATCCTTGCAAAAACGGTGGTCAATGCAGCAAAGGTACAACTTCCGATGCGTACCTCTGCAGCTGCGTCGAAGGCTGGAAAGATCCCGACTGCGGGACACCACGTGAGTCACTCACCAAAGGCCATCTTCACGGTCCCCATCGGTCACGATCGCCGACAGACGCCAAACGTTTGACGTTTGAAGACGTCCAATATTATTATGAAAACGTAGATTGTAAGTAGGGTTAACATACAGTGACGGCTTCACAGGGAGGGCTGGGGGGCCCGTGCCTCCCTAATGAGTGTCTGCCCCTCCCATTGGCCCTTCTGTTGGGGCCCTATACTTAATACTACATACCTAACAACAAATGGTTTGCCCCCATGATTAGAAGTTGCCACCCCAACGGCCCCCACTTGCCAAATCCTGGAGCCGCCACTGTTAACATAGTCACGGGCAAATCGCCTCCCTCCCCATTCAACTCCATCCCAGATTGAAGCCTAAATTTGGTCGTGAGGTTCGTGCAAAACTGATGAAAACAATTCGTGGACGGTGGCTGGAGCGTCAGGCTGACGGAGCGGGTTCAAGCCCCGTTAGCGTTCCTAGTGGCTTTCACACCGACAGTAATACCTCCTATTATGCCACTTTAAATCATGCTGAGTTATCTGACGACTCCCCCTCAAATCCCCTGATCAGATGAAGTCCTTCTGTATTCCTTGTTCCTCTTGCGATACTGAGTCACTGGCTACGCCGCTGGTTGCGAATATGACGGTGACGGTCTATACTCTATAGTTATGATCATGATCATGATCACAATTGCAGTGTACAATTCAGATTAACAACAGAATTACCGATTATACAAATGTGACAATGAATACGAAACGGCTAAATATAGATATTACGCTGAAATAATACTCTCTAAACACGAGTGTAATTAATTTTTTGGTAATTTTGATAATCCAATTTGAGCGAATTCAAGCGCACCGTCATTGCCACCACCTGTTGCTTCTGGCGCTTAATCTTAGTTGCGCCTAAGAATTGAGAATTGAGCGCCTAAGAATAAGCAGCTACTGTTATGCTGCTTTCCGAGGCGCTATAGAAATCCACGAGATTTTACTTTACTTTACTTTACTTTACTTTACTTTAGTCTGCTGGTCTTGACTTAGATCATCTTGTGAATATGGTTTTCTCTTTTTCTGCGCAGACGATCCTTGTGAGTCATCTCCGTGCAAAAACGGAGCGATCTGTTCAAAGGGCGAGAAGTGGTCGGACTTCAAGTGCACCTGTACCTATGGCTACAGCGGCAGCACCTGTGACACTCCGCGTAAGCCAAGAAGAGTTCCTCCATCATTCATCGTTCATCAATCTTCTTTCCAATTCTCATCTTAAGAGAATATCTGTAACGCCCTTCGATGTCAGCGTCATTGAGAGGGTGTGCACGTGACATTCAGTCACGTTCATTTGTCATTTGTATTATATTATATTACAGCAAGACACGCCTTTATACGGAACGTGCAGAATAATTATGCACTTCTATAGCGCCATTTCTAATATCCAAGGGTATCAATCGATGCTACTTTAAATCCATCTGCAAAAGACCAGATCATTCCGGAGATGATCAGTCAGAGAGAGAGACAGACTGCGGAGGAAATGCTGATTGAAAGAGAGGCGTGTTTTAAGCCTAGATCACTGCACTGTATATAGAGGTTAATGGAGGTGTCGTTGCACTTTGCAGCCAGTCCGTGTATTTCGGAGCCCTGTAAGAACGGAGGCGGATGCAGCCAGGGGTCGACGGCCAAGAGCTTCGTCTGCACTTGCGTCGACGGTTTCAGCGATGCCACCTGTTCGACTCCGCGTAAGTCTATTATTCTCTCAGAGACAGTGTCGAATGCACACGGTCTTTGCACACTCCGAGACATAGGGGAGGCCAAATGCACTTCAACAATGTGCTTAGCAACCGTGTATTTAGAAGCTGCATTCTGTATAAGTGAATTTTTGATCGTTGGCCTTTGTCTCAAATCGAGCATTCTGATAACTATAGTTTTCTTTATATTCTGGGTTTTGCTCTGTGTCTTATATACCGTCAAAGTACGCAAAGTACTGTGCTTAGACAATTAGACGCGAATAATCTGTTTGACTGTTCCAGCGAATCCATGCATTCCAAACCCTTGTCAAAACAGCGGGAGCTGCAAACAAGGAGAGACGTGGCAAGATTTCGTCTGCACTTGTGCTTTTGGATTCGAAGGTCAAAAGTGCGAAGAGCTAAGTAAGACGCTGTATAAGCAGATGATCTTCACTATATTATATTAGCTATTAACATCTCTTAAATGCGTCTGTTGAAGCAGTTAATTGCGTTTTAGCATTCTGATTTTAAAACGGACGACTTATTGTAAAATGTAGTTAGTAACTTATTGTATAATGTAATAAATGTCTTATTGTATAATGTAATAAATGACTTATTGTATAATGTAATAAATGACTTATTGCATACTGTAATAAATGACTTATTGTATAATGTAATAAAACTTGGAAGTGTGAATTTCCTCTTTTAATCAGTTTTATGTCTTTGTCTGTCAAAAGTTGATCCTTGTAAGTCGAGTCCTTGTAAGAACGGTGGTCAGTGTGAACTAGGAAACACCTGTATGTCGTACGTATGCAGGTGCGTCGACGGTTGGACCGACCCGACCTGCACCACTCCGCGTGAGTACAGGAGCGATGTCTCTCTGTCGCTTCGTCTCAGCCAGTGGTTCTCAACCGGGGGTACCCGTACCCTTGGTGGTACTTGAAGGACGTTGTGGGGGTACTGAATAATCCGGAAATAAAGCATGTTTTTAAAGACTTTTACTACAAGTTGCCCTGTATACTATACTAATGCTGTAGAAATTTGTGGACTAAATTAGAAATTTTAAAGAAAAAGCTCACTTTCTGGCAATTTGTAACAGACGTTTGTTGCAGTTTATAATTATTTTCAGTCTATAATTATTTTATTATTTTCAATATATTGCAAACTTTTTTCCTCGGAAAAAAGTACGCTGGTAGGGGGTACTTCGTTCTCTTATACTTGTTTCAGGGGTATACGTAATCGTGAAAAGGTTATGAACCACTGGACTCTAAGCCTTTTGCTTTGTTCTGAACACCGCTGTCGGTGAATTGCTTTGGTGATCGAACAGTGACTTTGTGTGTTCTGTGTGTGTGTGTGTTCTGTGTTGTGTGTGTGTGTGTGTGTGTGTGTGTGTGTGTGTTGCCAGCCAATCCGTGCGATGCGTTTCCATGTCGTAACGGCGCCCAGTGCAGGCGATCGACGACGTCGGACAGTGGCTACGTGTGCAGCTGTCTGAACGGATTCAAGGGACAGAACTGCGACCAGCCGCGTAAGACGCTCCTCGCCTCCTCCTCCTCCTCCTCCTCCTCCTCCTCCTCCTCATATCGGTCGTATAGGGCAAATGACAGCTGGGATCGGATTCAAAAAAGTTATTCAGTGGGACGGACTCCCTTCATCCCAGATTTTCTAACCCTCTCGCTGCTCGATCAGTGGGTGGTCAAACCCCGCCGTATAATTGCTTGATGCAGGAACAGACTTCTTTTAAAATTGGCAGCACTTGTGAGACACTGAGGGTCCTCCTAGCTGCGTGGTAGAGTAAATGTTTAACTTTGCAGCTCCTGCTTTCCATAAAAACTGAAACTGAAACCGACCTTTAATTTTTGTATTGTGCAGTTAACAGCGAACCATCCGCAATAAAAGATAGATGTATAGATTGATTGATTGATTGAGAGGAGAGAGGGGAGACTTGCTGAGGCCGTAAAGCATTGTGAAACTTAATGTATTTAAGGTATAATTACTGTATTTCAAATACGTAAACATAATTGAGAAATAACTGCAACTTTGAATATTACATTTTTTCCATACATATGAATATTTGGTTTTCTCGTTTCTCAGTGTCAAATGCGTTGTGTATTTGCAGCCGATCCGTGCAATCCGAACAAGTGTCAGAACGGTGGCGAGTGCAAGATTGGGTCGTCACTGTCTACGTACGTCTGCGATTGTCACGGCGGATTTTCCGGAAGCAACTGCGAAAAGGAACCTCGTAAATATACAGGACAATCCTAGTAGACTATAATCAGTACACGATGATCCCAGTACACGCTGCTGAATTCCAGTATACGAGTCTGGCTCCAGTATTAAGATCCGACACGCCTTTCCCTTGAGATGCAATCAGGCAGTTTCAGGATTCTAAGATAATGTTCCCAAATGCTATCGCAACATCGATCGTCGAAACGGATGACGTTTAGAGTTTATCCACAGTGCGTACAGTTGTGCGACAGACAATTCAAATTCTACTGAAAAAAGCATATTTGCTACTTTTTAAATTGGATTTCAGTAGCCGTGTTACATTTTAAGTCAAACGAACGACCAGCCATTCACTTTAACGGCTTCATTCCAGTTCCTTTTGTTTGTTTTGGTCCAAATTCTAAGCAAGTATCTAGTAGAGAGGCCGACTGATAGTGTCTCTGTCGAACTGAATTAAGATCTTTCGATTTTAAGCATTCCTTTAATTGCGCGTGATTCCAGAAGGAAGAGTATATATAGACAGTATATAGAAAGTCTAATGGATGGAGTGTAGAGCAGTTGTTGTTGGTGCTGCTGTTCAGAATGGTAAGTAGCCTTTGGGGGCGTTTCTTTGCAGCTAATCCGTGTGACTCGGAGCCGTGTCTGAATGGAGGTACGTGCAGCGACGGTCCGTCCTGGGACAGCTTCGATTGCGCCTGTGACGAAGGCTACAGCGGCGACAACTGCCAGATACGCTGTAAGTCTTCGTCAATACCTTCGTAGTTCATAATTAGTCGAAAGTTCTCTCTTCTCGTTTTCCATGTATTAGAATACGATCAGTATGAACTGACGATAAAATACGTTGGAGAATTTGCCACAACACGTGGATATTATTATTTATAGATACTATAAACACTTGCATTGACGATGCGATCGGATGGTAGCGGGTTCGAATCTGACACTAGCCACTGCGTAGCTACCTTAGACAAGTTGTTGCATCTCTGATTGCCTGTTAGAAAAGCTACGGAAAACCACATATGTCGTCTCATCCAACTGGACATGCCATCACCTAGCATCATCGTCATCATCGTCATCATCGACATCACCATCGACATCGTCATATCCATCGTCGTCGTCGTCGTCGTCATCATCATCATCATCATCATTGAACTATACACATTGCACATCTAAGAGCAAAATATTTCTGTGTAATATAAAATGTGATATTTTCCAATTGATTTCAATGTTTTATGATGAAATTAAGACGATTTGTCTCTGTCGTCGTGAATAGTCTTGTTAGATTTAGTAGAGCGAGCAATGAGGTTTATCGCTTCCTTTTACAGGGAATCGTTTCTATTGAATTTAATGTAATTAGTTAGTGAGCTATTCCCCTTGTTTTTGACCATCGGTTCCATCTGTTGTTCTATTCGCCCTGTGTCTGTCTGTCGCTGTTCCTTCCAGACGATCCGTGTGCCTCCGGTCCGTGTAAGAACTCGGGCGTCTGTTCCCGTGGCTCAGAATGGAACGAATACCAATGCCACTGCGTCAACGGATTCAGCGGCGACGTCTGCGATAAACCGCGTAAGTAAGAAAGTCAGCGCCATCGGAAAATTATTAATCCATCAAGTAATTAATTGATCGCCATTAAATGGAGACTTCTCCGTTGTTTTTTTCCTTTGCTTCCTTCGTTGTTTCCCTCCTATAGGCCGGTCATCCGTTAGCGTTTAGGAAAAACCGTCAATTCGTGTTTTCATTTAATTTATAAACAACTGAGTTTTTCCATGGAAACAGTTGAATCCTGTTGACCTCAATTCGAGAGACTTTTAGTGACCTTGAAAGCGCAATCGGTTTATGACAGCAATTATTGTTTGCATTATAGCGATGTAGAAAAGCGATCAAATGAGTAGCAACATTAAGACTAACGTGATAATCTGAAAGTGAATTTTGATTGACAGCTAACACATGTGATCCAAATCCTTGTTTGAATGGAGGCACCTGCAGAATCGGTGTCTCGTGGGATCAGTTCGTCTGCTCCTGTCCTGGAGGCTTCAGCGGAGACACCTGTCAGACTCCTCCTCGTAAGCATCTCTAGACAGTTATAGAGGCTGATTACCTTAATGTTTCTTAATAAATAATAGGACCTACACATCTATGTCGAAAGTATAAAGCTGCTCTCTGTTACTATGTTACAGCAAAGCATAAGCCTCAATGTTTTGGTCAAAAGTTATTTTGAAATGTTAACTTTGGTTCTTCTGCGGTTTAACCTGACTGTCATCTATGAAAAGTCGATAGCAAATGTCGGGAATTCGAAATGATTTAAAGACGCTGAAAAATTAACTACAATATCCATACGCAGAGAGACAGACAGAAACAGGTAGACAGACACAGGGAGAGATAGAGACAGAGAAAGACAGAGAGAGACTGAGCATCCGATATATTGTCTGTATTGTGGCAATATCGATGTCATTGACATTAAAGTTAACTTCAAATTTCTCATCGGTTTTGCGCAAATTGCACAACTGATTCCAGCCCGAATAGGGGGACCGACCCCACCCCCAGCCCCCAGCCCCCTCTTGCCTACGCCAATGTATCTGGTCACGTGATTCGAGACGTCACGTCCGAAGCCTGTCCATTCACTTACAAGCTCATCGCTGACTAGCTTCGTTGACGCACTTCGTGCCGAGCAACGTTAGAGTGAAAGGCATCTTTAGCGTTGATAGCAACTATAGGCAACATGTGTGATATGTAAATCGATAGATAGGAGTGTTTATTAATTGGAGTGTTATTCCTTGCGATGTTTCTTCAGCTGATCCGTGTGATAGTAAGCCATGTCATAACAACGGAAGCTGTTCTTCCGGTGACCCTGAAAATTGGACCAAATACTTCTGTACGTGCTCCGAAGGCTACAGCGGCAGCAGCTGCGAGATTGAACGTAAGACGACGCCTGTAAAAAATCTGTAGCGGCGGCAAATCGTCTCACTGTAACACGACCAAGCAATGCTCGCTTTTAACAGGAAACATTATGACCAATTGCTATATGCATCATATTCGCTTCATTAAAGAGTATAGTGTGCAGTTTAGATCATTTGACACTCAAGCACTTCTATAGCGCCAGTTCTCAGACGTTTCGATTGATGGTTCTTCAAATCCCTCTGCAAAATATCCGATCAATTCGAGAGATTAATCAGAGGAGAAACAGCGAAACAGAGAAAATCCAAAATCAACAAAGATGCTCTCACTGCTAAAGCACTTTGAAGCTCCTGGACAAGGCTATAAGGAGAGTTTTAAAAGACTCTGTCTTCGCTGTTGTTAATAATAATAATGCCAATTAAGATGGCCTGATGACATCGGTGGTGGCTATATTGAACTAATAACTGCCGATTGTAGCGTCACCTTGTGACAGTAAGCCTTGTGGAGCGCACGGAAACTGCGTCGAAAACAATACATACGACGATGGATACAAATGCGTTTGCTTCAGCGGATGGAATGGACCTGCGTGCAACATTCCACGTAGGCACAATCAATCAATCAATCAACCAATCAATCAATCAATCAACCTTTGACTAACTTAATTCAACGTTGCAGGCATTTCTTTAGCTCATCATTTGGCGAATTCATTGTTTGCGTCAAACTTTTATAGCGGATCTTCAACGATTTGCTAAGCGAAGAATTGTACAATAAATGAATGAATTTTTTTCTTCGTGTGAAATAATTCTTCGTCTGTTGAGACTCGCGTCTTTTCCTTTGGCAGCCAATGTCTGTGATCCGAATCCTTGTCTAAACGGCGGTCAGTGTACAGTCGGATCTAGCTTCAGCAACTACGCGTGCAAATGCATCGACGATTTCACGGGACAGCACTGCGAGACTCCCCCGAGTGAGTTCTGCCATCCAGGATACAGTCAAACCCCGTTAACACGAACACCAGCGACCAGAAACCGCGGTGATCGCGCTAACGGGGCTTCGCTGTATTTCAGAAATAGGGAAATAGGGAACTGTTCGACTATTCAAACCGTCGCTATTAAAATGTCCAAGTCTAAATGATGGTTCGCTGACGAACTTTTTGCTCTGACTTTGAAATCGCTTTCGCAGGAGGTTTGTACGGAAATTTATTATTCAGCTTCAGACAAAATCTGTTGTAGAAAAATGTGTAGAGAAAATGGACCTGGCGTTTGTCGTCGACGCCTCTGCCAGCATCTGCGGGAAAACGGTGACGACCTGCAAGAACTGGGAATACAACGTAAAGTTCGTCACTGACATTGCATCCAGATTCCAGATCGGACCGAATGCCACCCAAGTGGCACTCCTGCTATTCTCAACCACCACACGAGTGAAATTCCATCTTAACAGGTGAGTAGATGCGCTGACAATTAACAGGTGTGTTCGCTCGGAACACGTCTTCATCAATTTATCAACGCCATCGCTGCTATGTCTCCAGTGATGCCCCGTGAGCTGTGACCGGAGAGGGAGAGGTTGAGGAGCGGATCGTTGGAGCGGAAGACGACGAAAGATGTGCAGCGAACACCTCGGCATTTTTGCATTCTCACTTATTCGATTAATTATTTGAAAGAAATGTCCGGCATCTGTAGGCCTAAGACCGTCGTCTTATCTGCAGCTGTCTTTTAGCAAATGTTCAAACAGACTTTTCTGCTTTCGTTGGAGGATGGTTGGTCTCGACTATTGTAGTTGTACAGTTAAGTTGACCCCCCCACCCACCCCTCCAGCCCCCGAGGGCAAATCGAAAACTCGGTTCTGAGACAGTAGCGCCACATAGCGACTGATTCAATAACAACAGATGTGTTTCTAACATGGCTCTCTCTCTCTCTCGTGGTCTATTTCGGTCGAATTCCTTTCGCAGATATACAGACAGCGCCTCCCTGAATGGAGCCCTGCAAGGCATGGAGTACCTGAAGGGCTACACGAACACCACAGGTGCGCTGCTGACACTCATCCAGAAGACATTCACTGCGAAGGCCGGTAGCAGGGAAGGAGTGCCCAAGGCAGCCATCATCATCACTGACGGAAGACCTTCGATCGACGAGGAAGGACTCGACGCCGCCGCCAAGCAGTGCGTCGACCGCGGAATTAAACTGTTCGCACTCGGAGTGACGGCCGAGGTCGACGAGGAAGTGCTCCAGAGAATCACCGTTCCAACTTCTAAGGTTGTTGTTGTTGTTGTCGTTGTTGTTGTCTTCAGAGAATTAATCGTCCGAATGTCTGCTTTCGAAGGTTTAATTGGCATCTTTGGCCAATGGCGGCTCCAGGATTTGGCAAGCGGGTGGAGGGCCGTTGGGGTGGCAGTTTCTAATCATGGGGGGAACCATTTGTTGTTTAATGCATGTAGCATTAAGTGTAGGGTCCCAACAGGGGGGGCCACAGGGGGCCAGGCACTCAATAGGGGGCACGGCCCCCGGTCCCCCCCGGTGGAGCCGCCACTGTCTTTGGCGCAGTTGATTGTTTTTGAGAATGAAAATCTGCTAGATTCCAGTAGCTCTGTGGTACGTTTCTATTCTACGGGGAATCTTCAAAATCGTCTTCAAAAGAAGCCGAACATGCCTTTGCTAATGAAAACAATGAGATCGGGATATTTCGAATCTCTTATTTGGTTCTTACATAGGACAAAATCCTACTGAACCACTCACTCAATCATCATCATCATCACCGTCGTCGTCGTCATTATGTTGTGAAAGTTCCGTGGAAGGCGACTGCGTTAAATCTCTGGAGTGTCACGGATATTCGTTGTATGAGAAAGGATGTCTCTCTTTCATCTTCATTATTATTATCACCACTATTGTTGTTGTTGTTGTTGTTATTATTATTATTATTATTATTATTATTATTATTATTATTATCTATTTGCTTGTCTTTATTCGCATTCTTAAGAGACATAACAGAATATGTTACATGTACTTAGCTACGATGTTTCTTTCTGGTTGTAGCTTGGAGTGTCCTATTTCATGGCATCGTCCTACGATTCCCTGGACGGGGTCCGTCAGGCCATTTCGCAGGCTGCGTGTCCAGCCTAAGACTTCGTCTTCAGTTAACTAGAAAGCTCTCGGTAAGTTTGCCTTTGAAGCTGCGACACTCAACTTAACCTGCTTTTCGCAAACAACTGAGTCAGGCTATTTTCTTCAACTACCCTCAACAGACATCGATATATATAATAGGGCAGCGGTGATCATTCTACTTCACACCCCACCCCCACCCCCACTCCGCCCTCAGAAAACTTTCGACCTCCAGTAAGGGCAGAAGAATTGTCTGGTGACTTTGACTTCATTCTCGAAGGGAGACGCTAAGCCTGGTCTATGTTTAGATGGAACTCAGTTCTTCGTTTTATTCAAAGTCATTCGATGATTTGTATTATTCGATTGCCATCATCCTTGTCTAAGTAATCGCACATCAAACTGACAAATCTAATAGATACTCTGACCTTAAAGAATTCGGTTCATATAGCGCACGTTCAAATTTATCTTCATTTATTTAGTTTCCTTCTTACTGGTTAAATTACTAATTGATACTGATATTGCCATGTCTATAGCTTTGACTGTGCTCTTGTGTTTGTCTTTTTCAGGCTGTGTACTTTTGCGTCGATTTGGAAAACAGTCGAATACTTCTTAGTCTGAGATCTGCCTATTCTTTTTCTGCTTCAAAAGACACATTAACTGCTCTCGTTAGACAATCATAAAAGCAGAGTGGTATTTGTAGAGAGACTGAAAGGGGGAAATGCCTGGTCACTGGTTACTCATCTGTCCACTCTTTATAAAGCAAAGGGAAGGGAAACAGGGGAAGTGGTAATCTTCCATCCCCCCAACCCACTGGCCTGACTCTCGAATACCACCCTGCTCGAAATGTCACAGGCGCCTTGGTCAATGGACTTAAAGCTTCTACTCTGCTATGGACTTGAGCATTTATTTCTTAAATCGTCTTTATATATATATATATATATATATATATATATATATATATATATGTCCATATATAAATATAGCTAAATCTTGAATATTAAGTTGGATAACGTAAAGTTAAATTTGTCAGGACAGCTTTCAACTCAATCGGGAAATTGACATTCGAATGATAAAAATATATTAGCAATCTAATATACATACTTGTTAATAATTCTGCACTGCAGTCAAATTCACTTGGTCTTTTTGCGCACTTTTCATTCATTTAATAAAGTCAAATAAGAGTTGACAAATCAAAGAGTTTCTTTGTGATTTCATGCACTTTTCATCCACAATAAATGGAAAATTGCTAAGATGTTAAAGAATATGAGTATTTATTGCCTGCAGTTTCAACGCATGCCAAAGCAATAGTTGTTAAAATGTTAATTTTCGAATAATGGTCGTCCGCAGACAGTGGCGTAACCAGTATTGAAGACTAGGGGCCCCATTTCTTATGCAGGTCACTTCTCCGCATTCGATTGGGGGCCTGGGATCTACGTGATCACCCTCAGTGAGGTCGGGGTGGAGACGCAGCTGATAGAGTTCCAATGGGGATATTATTAGGTTAGAATTCTGCATCCTTCGATTCTTGCAGCAGAAGATTTACACATTTTATCGATTAGCCAGTTGTAATTCGAAATGTACGAAATTCACGAAATGAGGAATAAGGCAGTTGATTGGGACGCAACAAATGAAAAGATTTGTATGAAATAAAGTTCAGATAAAAAGAAAATTGTGCATAGACAAATAATTAACATCGGAGTTAACGTCTCAAAACAAAATTTTCTCATCTGTCTTCTGTACCTCTCCTAAGGAAGTCGAGTCTAGTCCAGGGACCTGAACCTCGAATGGGCGGTCTGCGGGCCGCAAGCGACCCTCGAAGGCATTTTGTGCGGACCGCGACAAATATTTGAGCACCTGCAAGAAGCAGCGAGATTGGTTTCTTAGCAGGGCCGTTTTAAGACATTGGCATGGTAGACACGTGCCTAAGGCGCCGCATTATATATAAGTGATTCTGCTGGAGGTGAAAAGAAATTGAATAAAAAGGTCATCATCGTTTTATTTTGTGTGATTTTTATTAATCTTCTCCTCTAAAAGTAGAAAAGTTTTTTTAAAAAGGTCGTCATTAGTTTTCAAAAAATGCCTATGGCCCCAGACTTCTTAAAACGGCACTGTTTGTTATCATAGATTCAAGCCCGTTGTTGAGGTTCTTGTTGATGTCAGACGAAGCCACCTAAATGACCAGAATAAGAACTAAAAACGGTAACTACATTCGTTTGGCATATTACAGGTTTCTAAATGGACACAATATAACGACGTCGTTATAATAAAACCTTACAATAATAGGGGCCTACCATGCAAAAAGTGTCTACGACATAAGATGGATAATATTTTGTAATAATAATAATAATAATAATAATAATAATAATAATAACAATAATAATAATAATAATAATAATAATAATAATAATAATAATAATAATAATAATAATAATAATAATAATAATAATAATAATAATAATAGAAATAATAATAAGAGGGATTTTAAGTGGCCTGGTGGGATTTCTCCTGTGCTAAACCCACTGTTGTTCGTTAAGCCGTCTAGTCCAACTCTTCTGTTTATGCGCTGTTATATGTGATTCTTCAATTAAAAACGCAATGCGCTGTATATGTTCAATGTAAAAACAGCACACGTGTTGAAAGTCAGTTCACGATTTTTTAAATAAAATCAAACTAACATACAAATGCCTAATCTAATATCCTACTGTAGGTAAGTCACTTATACTAGTACTTGATACAGTCTTGGCATCAAATTCGTTCTCTTTGTCTACTATTGGGGCATTTAAGATATTCTGCTTGTACCTCCCCCCCAACTCTTTTCAACTCTTTTCTTTAACAATATTATTTTCCCGAGCACCAGTATACCCTATACTGCGCCAACAAAAAAGTTATCGCATCGTTATTTGACATCTTGTGGGCCTCGATTAGATCTACGCTTACGATTCTTTTCCTTGGAGCAATCATTATTCGCAATTTAAGAATTAAAACTATAGATTATGAAATTGTGATTTACAGTAAAAACAGTTAATGGAACTCTCAATTTTCCGCGATATAAAGTTACTACTTTCAATGGGTTTGACTATCTTTTAAAGATGTCATGCAGTCATGCTGCTACCAGGACAATGTCAATAACAGTTATGTCACGCCAAGTCATGATATTTTCCCATTGAGTGCGTAAGTGAGTAAGTTGAAACGTTGCACTTTGTTGTTCATTCGATCAAAGGCAGGTGCGAGGTCCATTGCCTCGTCTGAACGAACGCTGTTATTTCAAGCGATTGTAAACAACGCATTGTTCGCCAATCTGTTTCTGACAGCGAAAACCACGCAACGGACCTCGCGACATGAAACTACTCATTTAAAAAATATTCAATTTGTATAGCGCCTTCATTGCAATAGAAGTCATTAGCCTAAAATGTCAATGTCCGCTTTGCGTCCTTGGACAAGTGAGTGTCCGGGTTCGAACCCTGATTGACGGCTCATCTGAGGAAGAGACGATCGTCTGTCTAACCAATGAGCTATCCGGGTATCTGGTATTAAAGAGTAGTAATGTATATTGTACATTGTGACGTAGTTGGGGTCTCAGGCTGACTGCATTCGGCGAATTCAGTGAAATTCTTCTGAGAATTATGTCTTGTCACTCTGCGCTACATTACATTACATTACAATGCAAACAGTGATTTCTGTAAACGATACGCTGAGAGGATAACCAAGTGCTTAAGAATCCTCATGGACATATATAACTTTAACTAGACTGACTAAAGAACTTCTATAGCGCCGTTTTGGTGATGCGCTTGGCGTCAGCCGATGGTCGCTAGCAGGGTTATTTCTAGGATTATCAATTTGGGGGAGTGTCGGTAAATTCTGGGGGTCCCCTGCCAAAAAAGTCTGACAAACAAAAACAGGTTATCCCATAACTGAGATTGGGGGTGTTAAGATGTCGGTCTCAGATTGAGGGTGTTTGGGGTGTTGTTGGGTGTGAAAATATCCCTGGCCGCTAGTGAGCGCGTTTCAACAATATTTTCAAACTTTCTTCGAATGATCTCTCGTGCGTTTTCTCTGTCGACAAAAGAGATCAAAGCAAAAGATAAATCAAGAAGATTCTGGAAAGTTTTCTCACAAAAACAAAGCCTTCCTTTTCTTCGCAGTTCATAATCCGATGCAGACAGTCGTGAACTGACGACATATTTCGAGAATCTTTTCAGACGAATATTGGCAAATTGTCTCGTCCAAACGATTTCCACTTAATCCTAAATAGTTGCGCTGGCCCAAGTATCGACACATTTCCATCTGCCATCCTCAGCGCCAAAGACAGGATCTGCTTGCAATGGAAAATAAGTGATCCACAGCACGAAATGTCTCTCGGTCTTTGCAGAGCAGAATTTGCGGGAAAACATTCGTGCGTCTGGCGATAACTCGATGCGTCTGTTCTGATAGTAAATCGAATATTGTTCGTTTCGTTCGATTGTGCTTCTTGACACGGGCTGCTCTGTCTCGATGGAGTGGTCTTTAAAAGGAGAGAGCGGCGCTCGGCCGCCGAAGAGAACAAGACGAGACACGCGGCCATCTGTCGTTTGCCAGAGAAACGATTATTCGCTGCTGGAAACTCAATCGTAGAAGAGCAACAAGAGTCGTCGTCGTCGTCGTCCGTGCGCTGGCGATTGAGCGAGACGATGGACCGGCTGCTGCTGCTGCTGCTGCTGCTCTTGATGATCTGGCCGTCGACTTCTGAGGCTCAGTGGTCCAATGAGCCATCAGTTGCCGATGACACTTCTGTGGCCCTCCAGCAGCTGTTCACCGAAGATCTGCTCCCGGAACGTCAGTCGAATGGTAAAGTTCAACGGATTTTAGCTTCGCATTTTTTTCTAATACGAATATATAAAGCTTGGCGATGTCTTCTTCATAGAAAGATCTAGACTATAATGCTGGGAATAATGGACGGTTCCAACAAGAAAGGAAGGCCTCACAGGGAATGGTGTGATGACATTAGCGATTGGTGTGGAAAATGTCTGCAAACAGAAAAGATTGGGACAAAACTGTAATGTTTGCATCAGACACCAACGGGCACTGAACCAGCCAACTGTGTTATTTATTGATGATGATGATGATGGTGAATGCCTTTTTTCCTTGTGCATCAATTGTTTAGCGTTGTTTGACTGCTTTATAAATGACAATAATTTTGCAGCAGATTTAATTCAACAGCATAGCCAAACGTTCAATTTTAGTATGTTAAAACATTGATTATTCTATTATTTATCATAAAAGATTTGCGTAAATATATTTAATTGCGTTTATTTTTTAATCGCGATCAATTCTTTAATGCGTTATATTAATTAGCAACACGTTTATGAAGAAAATCTCATCTGCAAGAAGAAAAAGAAAGAGGAGAAGAAGAAGGAGGAGGAAGAGGGCTAACTGGAGGAGATTCTAAGTCTAAAATTAAACTCTCTTCAGCTCACTGAATGTTTCAGTGAATCGTTAACTGTTTCGTCTTTTATCAGAAATTGAACGACAGATTTTCACAGCTGTCTGCTGTCTGCGTCCTGCTGCTCTCCAGTAGACCTATGCGGCTGTCGGAGACATTGGCGTAGCTAGGAAAAAATCCCGACCGGTGCAAACCAGCCGCCCTTTTCCTTCTTTTCTTTTCTTCACCCTTTTTCTCTCTCCTCCTCCCTTCCCCTCCTCCCCCTTTTAATGGGGGTCCGGGAGTATAACCCCCTTAAAATTTTAAAAATTACAAATGCCCGCGTGTGAATTTTAACGCATTTTAGACACACAAAAAGACATCACTTGGGAATTTGGGATGTGCCACTTTCTTCTCTGTCATTGTGAACGTTAATTAAAAATGTCAGGTTCACTTCTCGAGTAGTGAAGTTTTCATCATAATGTACAACACGTACTCAGTGGCGGTTCCACCACTTTGATGACTGGGGATGCATTCCTCCACCGGGGTTCCGGATGACCTTTGTGGCTTGTCAACCTATTTTCCGGTGAGTTTTTAAAAAAAATGTAGTGAACAATACTGCAAATTACCCTATTTTTCTTGGTTGTCGGCCTTTTTATGGCAAGGATTCTTAACATTTAGTGAGCAAAACATTACTAACAACGACATTTGCTCTTTTTTCTTGTTTTTCTTCTTCACTTTGCATCACCCCCACCAACTTCCAGTTTTAAACTACAGAGAATGGTATTGCCAGACGTGTGGATGGCTAGCACTTTTGACAGGCAAGTGAAGAGCACCTAGTAATCAAGTTTTTTTCAAAAATTAGGGCACTATCTCTTGTAAATCAAAGGTGATTAGCATTCAGAAATTTGACTGTGGCATTATCTACTGCTTAACGCCATGCATTTCTATGTGTAAATTGAAGCCCACATTCACTATCCATTTATTCCGTCAGAATATATATATTTTAGCACCAAATTCGATCATTTACACTCGCATGCTGTCTTGCGCAGTTCGCAATTACAAATGTAAATATAACATACCTCCTGATACTTTTACAGCTCCTGAAGTGTGACCACCACTTATATTGCTTAACGCCATGCATTTCTTCGTGTAAATTGACGCCCACATTCACTCTCTGTTTATTCCATCAGAATATATATATTTTAGCACCAAATTCGATCATTTACACTCGCATGCTGTCTTGCGTAGTTCGCAATTACAAATGTAAATATAACATACCTCCTGATACTTTTACAGCTCCTGAAGTTATTCCACTTATATTGACGCCATGCATTTCTTGCATTTCTACGTGTAAATTGACGCCCACATTCACTCTCTGTTTATTCCGTCAGAATATACATATTTTAGCACTAAATTAGACCATCTACACTCGCATGCTGTCTTGCGTAGTTCGCAATTACAAATGTAAATATAACATACCTCCTGATACTTTTACAGCTCCTGAAGTGTGACCACCACTTATATTGCTTAACGCCATGCATTTCTATGTGTAAATTGACGCCCACATTCACTCTCTGTTTATTCCGTCAGAATATATATATTTTAGCACCAAATTCGACCATCTACACTCGCATGCTGTCTTGCGTAGTTCGCAATTACAAATATAATTATAGCATACCTCCTGATACTTTTACAGCGCCTAAAGTGTGACCACCACTTATATTGCTTAACGCCATGCATTTCTATTGTAAATTGACGCCCACATTCACTCTTGTTTATTCCGTCAGAATATACATTCACTTCTGTTTATTCCGTCAGAATATACATATTTTAGCACTAAATTAACCATCTACACTCGCATGCTGTCTTGCCATAGTTCGCAAAATTACAAATGTAAATATAACGTACCTTCTGATACTTTTACAGCGCCTGAAGTGTGACCACCACTTATATTGCTTAACGCCATGCATTTCTATGTGTAAATTGACGCCCACATTCACTATCTGTTTATTCCATCAGAATATATATTTTATAAATTTTTACACTCGCATGCTGTCTTGCAAATTCGATTACAAATTAAATATAACATACCTCCTGATACTTTTACAGCATGCTGTCTTATATTGTGCATTTCTATGTAAATTGACGCCCACATTCACTAACTCCATCAGAAATATATATTTTAGCACCAAATTCGACCATTTACACTGATACTTCTTGCGTAGTTCGCAATTACAAATGTAAATATAACATACCTCCTGATACTTTTACAGCGCCTGAAGTGTGACCACCACTTATATTGTTTAACGCCATGCATTTCTACGTGTAAATTGACGCCCACATTCACTATCTGTTTATTCCATCAGAATATATATATTTTAGCACCAAATTCGACCATTTACACTCGCATGCTGTCTTGCGTAGTTCGCAATTACAAATATAATTATAATACCTCCGGAACATTTACCTCCTGATACTTTTACAGCGCCCATGCAAGTGTGACCACCACTTTCATATTGTTTAACGCCATGCATTTTTAGCACTAAATTCGACCATCTACACTCGCATGCTGTCTTGCGTAGTTCGTAAATTGACGCCCACATTCACTATCTGTTTATTCCATCAGAATATATATATTTTTATTCCGCACCAAATTCGACCATTTACACTCGCATGCTGTCTTGCGTAGTTCGCAATTACAAATGTAAATATAACATACCTCCTGATACTTTTACAGCGCCTGAAGTGTGACCACCACTTATATTGCTTAACGCCATGCATTTCTATGTGTAAATTGACGCCCACATTCACTATCTGTTTATTCCATCAGAATATATATATTTTAGCACCAAATTCGACCATTTACACTCGCATGCTGTCTTGCGTAGTTCGCAATTACAAATGTAAATATAACATACCTCCTGATACTTTTACAGCGCCATGCATTTCTAGTGTGACCACTGTTTATTCCACTTATATTGCTTAACGCCATGCATTTCTAATTACAAATGTAAATATAACGCCCTCCTGATATTCACTCCTCTGTTTATTCCGCCATCAGAATATACATATTTTTTAGCCATCAGAATATATTCGACCATTTACACTCGCATGCTGTCTTGCGTAATTACAAATTAAATATAACATACCTAAATACAAATGTAAACCGCTTATATTGCTTAACGCCATGCATATTTTGTTTATTCAGAATATAAATATTTTAGCACCAAATTCGACCAACTTGCGTAGTTCGCAATTACCACCGCCTGAAGTATACCACCACTTTTGCAACGCCATGCATTTCTATGTGTAAATTGACGCCCAAGTGTTTACTCCATCAGAATATATATATTTTAGCACCAAATTCGACCATTTACACTCGCATGCTGTCTTGCGTAGTTCGCAATTACAAATGTAAATATAACATACCTCCTGATACTTTTACAGCTCCTGAAGTGTGACCACCACTTATATTGCGCCATGCATTTCTACGTGTAAATTGACGCCCACATTCACTATCTGTTTATTCCATCAGAATATATATATTTTAGCACCAAATTCGACCATTTACACTCGCATGCTGTCTTGCGTAGTTCGCAATTACAAATGTAAATATAACATACCTCCTGATACTTTTACAGCGCCTGAAGTGTGACCACCACTTATATTGTTTAACGCCATGCATTTCTATGTGTAAATTGACGCCCACATTCACTATCTGTTTATTCCATCAGAATATATATATTTTAGCACCAAATTCGATCATTTACACTCGCATGCTGTCTTGCGTAGTTCGCAATTACAAATGTAAATATAACATACCTCCTGATACTTTTACAGCTCCTGAAGTGTGACCACCACTTATATTGCTTAACGCCATTCATTCTGTTTATTCCGTCAGAATAAATATTTTAGACTAAATTCGACCATCTACACTCATGCTGTCTTGCGTAGTTCGCAATTACAAATGTAAATATAACATACCTCCTGATACTTTTACAGCTCCTGAAGTTTAACGCCATGCATCCATCAGAATATTCATATTTTTATTCCGTCAGAATATAATATTTTAGACTAATTTCGACCATCTACACTCGCATGCTGTCTTGCGTAGTTCGCAATTACAAATGTAAAATAACATACCTCCTGAAATTTACAGCTCCTGAAGTGTGACCCTCCTGATATTGCTTAACGCCATTTTCTACAGCGCCTGAACTCTCTGTTTATTCCGTCAGAATATACATATTTTGATAGCACTAAATTCGACCACCACCATGCTCTTGCGTAGTTCACAATTACAAATATATTGATACTTTTAACGCCATGCATTTATTGCTTAACGCCATGCATTTGCTTAAAATTGACGCCCACATTCACTCTCTGTTTATTCCGTCAGAATATACATATTTTAGCACTAAATTCGACCATCTACACTCGCATGCTGTCTTGCGTAGTTCGCAATTACAAATGTAAATATAACATACCTCCTGATACTTTTACAGCGCCAGAAGTGTGACCACCACTTATATTGCTTAACGCCATGCATTTCTACGTGTAAATTGACGCCCACATTCACTATCTGTTTATTCCATCAGAATATATATATTTTAGCACCAAATTCGATCATTTACACTCGCATGCTGTCTTGCGTAGTTCGCAATTACAAATATAATTATAGCATACCTCCTGATACTTTTACAGCGCCTAAAGTGTGACCACCACTTATATTGCTTAACGCCATGCATTTCTACGTGTAAATTGACGCCCACATTCACTCTCTGTTTATTCCGTCAGAATATACATATTTTAGCACTAAATTCGACC
Source organism: Metaphire vulgaris (assembly GCA_018105865.1). Lineage (NCBI taxonomy): Eukaryota > Metazoa > Annelida > Clitellata > Crassiclitellata > Megascolecidae > Metaphire > Metaphire vulgaris. The sequence continues at coordinate 391,420 of CM030863.1, read as the reverse complement.
ATCTATTTATGCTGTCTTGCGTAGCTCGCATGCATACCTCCTGATCTTTTACAGCGCCTAGTTGACCACCACTTATATTGCATGCATTTCTACGTGTACAAACTGTTTAAAGAATATAACATAAATTCCATCCTGATACGCAATTTATAATTATAGCAGATACTTTTACAGCCCTAAAGTGTGACCACCACTTATATTGCTTAACGCCATGCATTTCTATGTGTAAATTGACGCCCACATTCACTCTCTGTTTATTCCATCAGAATATATATATATTTTAGCACCAAATTCGATCATTTACACTCGCATGCTGTCTTGCGTAGTTCTTGCAATTACAAATGTAAATATAACATACCTCCTGATACTTTTACAGCGCCTGAAGTGTGACCACCACTTATATTGCTTAACGCCATGCATTTCTACGTGTAAATTGACGCCCACATTCACTCTCTGTTTATTCCGTCAGAATATATTTTTAGCACCAAATAATTTACACTCGCCTGTCTTGCATTTCGCAATTACAAATGTAAATATAACATACCTCCTGATACTTTTACAGCTCCTGAAGTGTGACCACCGCTTATATTGCTTAACGCCATGCATTTCTACGTGTAAATTGACGCCCACATTCACTCTCTGTTTATTCCGTCAGAATATAAATATTTTAGCACCAAATTCGACCATTTACACTCGCATGCTGTCTTGCGTAGTTCGCAATTACAAATGTAAATATAACATACCTCCTGATACTTTTACAGCGCCTGAAGTGTGACCACCACTTATATTGCTTAACGCCATGCATTTCTATGTGTAAATTGACGCCCACATTCACTATCTGTTTACTCCATCAGAATATATATATTTTAGCACCAAATTCGACCATTTACACTCGCATGCTGTCTTGCGTAGTTCGCAATTACAAATATAATTATAACATACCTCCTGATACTTTACAGCGCCTAAGTGTGACCACCATACTTATATTGTTTAACGCCATGCATTTCTATGTGTAAATTGACGCCCCACATTCACTCTCTGTTTATTCCATCAGAATATACATATTTTAGCACTAAATTCGACCATTTACACTCGCATGCTGTCTTGCGTAGTTCGCAATTACAAATATAATTATAACATACCTCCTGATACTTTTACAGCGCCTAAAGTGTGACCACCACTTATATTGCTTAACGCCATGCATTTCTACGTGTTGAAATTGATTCCGTCAGAATATACCACATTCACTTCTGTTTATTCCGTCAGAATATACATATTTTAGCACTAAATTCGACCATTACACTCGCATGCTGTCTTGCGTAGTTCGCAATTACAAATGTAAATATAACATACCTCCTGATACTTTTACAGCGCCTAAAGTGTGACCACCACTTATATTGCTTAACGCCATGCATTTCTACGTGTAAATTGACGCCCATTCACTCTCTGTTTTTATTCCATCAGAATATACATATTTTAGCACTAAATTCGACCATCTACACTCGCATGCTGTCTTGCGTAGTTCGCAATTACAAATGTAAATTATAACATACCTCCTGATACTTTTACAGCGCCTAAAGTGTGACCACCACTTATATTGCTTAACGCCATGCATTTCTACGTGTAAATTGACGCCCACATTCACTCTCTGTTTATTCCGTCAGAATATACATATTTTAGCACCAAATTCGATCATTTACACTCGCATGCTGTCTTGCAGTTCGCAATTACAAATATAAATATAGCATACCTCCTGATACTTTTACAGCGCCTAAAGTGTGACCACCACTTATATTGCTTAACGCCATGCATTTCTATGTGTAAATTGACGCCCACATTCACTCTCTGTTTATTCCGTCAGAATATACATATTTTAGCACTAAATTCGACCATCTACACTCGCATGCTGTCTTGCGTAGTTCGCAATTACAAATGTAAATATAACATACCTCCTGATACTTTTACAGCTCCTGAAGTGTGACCACCACTTATATTGCTTAACGCCATGCATTTCTAAATGTGTAAATTGACGCCCACATTCACTATCTGTTTATTCCATCAGAATATACCATATTTTAGCACCAAATTCGACCATTTACACTCGCATGCTGTCTTGCGTAGTTCGCAATTACAAATATAATTATAGCATACCTCCTGATACTTTTACAGCGCCTAAAGTGTGACCACCACTTATATTGCTTAACGCCATGCATTTCTACGTGTAAATTGACGCCCACATTCACTCTCTGTTTATTCCATCAGAATATACATATTTTAGCACTAAATTCGATCATTTACACTCTTGCGCATGCTGTCTTGCGTAGTTCGCAATTACAAATGTAAATATAACATACCTCCTGATACTTTTACAGCGCCTGAAGTGTGACCACCACTTATATTGCTTAACGCCATGCATTTCTAACGTGTAAATTGACGCCCACATTCACTATCTGTTTATTCCATCAGAATATATATATTTTAGCACTAAATTCGACCATTTACACTCGCATGCTGTCTTGCGTAGTTCGCAATTACAAATGTAAATATAACCTGATACCTCCTGATACTTTTACAGCATTTCTACGCCTGAAGTGTGACCACCGACTTATATTGCTTAACGCCATGCATTTCTACGTGTAAATTGAACGCCATGCATTTCTATTCACCCATTCACTCTGTTTATTCCGTCAGAATATACATATTTTAGCACTAAATTCGACCATCTACACTCGCATGCTGTCTTGCATGTTGTCTTAAATATAACATAGTTCCTGATACAATTTACAGCGCCTGAAGTGTACCACCAAATATTGCTTAACGCCATATTTCTACGTGTAAATTGACGCCCACCACTCCTGTTTATTCCGTTTTATATTTTAGCACTAAATTCGACCATCTACACTCGTGCTGTCTTGCGTAGTTCGCAATTAAATAAATTGCATAACGCCCTATGCATTTTAACGCCATGCATTTCTATGTGTAAATTGACGCCCACATTCACTCTCTGTTTATTCCATCAGAATATATATATTTTAACACCAAATTCGATCATTTACACTCGCATGCTGTCTTGCGTAGTTCGCAATTACAAATGTAAATATAACATACCTCCTGATACTTTTACAGCTCCTGAAGTGTGACCACCACTTATATTGCTTAACGCCATGCATTTCTACGTGTAAATTGACGCCCACATTCACTCTCTGTTTATTCCGTCAGAATATACATATTTTAGCACTAAATTCGACCATCTACACTCGCATGCTGTCTTGCGTAGTTCGCGATTACAAATGTAAATATAACATACCTCCTGATACTTTTACAGCTCCTGAAGTGTGACCACCGCTTATATTGCTTAACGCCATGCATTTCTACGTGTAAATTGACGCCCACATTCACTATCTGTTTATTCCGTCAGAATATACATATTTTAGCACTAAATTCGACCATCTACACTCGCATGCTGTCTTGCGTAGTTCGCAATTACAAATATAATTATAGCATACCTCCTGATACTTTTACAGCGCCTAAAGTGTGACCACCACTTATATTGCTTAACGCCATGCATTTCTACGTGTAAATTGACGCCCACATTCACTCTCTGTTTATTCCGTCAGAATATACATATTTTAGCACCAAATTCGATCATTTACACTCGCATGCTGTCTTGCGTAGTTCGCAATTACAAATGTAAATATAACATACCTCCTGATACTTTTACAGCGCCTGAAGTGTGACCACCACTTATATTGCTTAACGCCATGCATTTCTACGTGTAAATTGACGCCCACATTCACTCTCTGTTTATTCCGTCAGAATATACATATTTTAGCACTAAATTCGACCATCTACACTCGCATGCTGTCTTGCGTAGTTCGCAATTACAAATGTAAATATAACATACCTCCTGATACTTCTACAGCTCCTGAAGTGTGACCACCACTTATATTGCTTAACGCCATGCATTTCTATGTGTAAATTGACGCCCACATTCACTATCTGTTTATTCCATCAGAATATATATATTTTAGCACCAAATTCGACCATTTACACTCGCATGCTGTCTTGCGTAGTTCGCAATTACAAATATAATTATAGCATACCTCCTGATACTTTTACAGCGCCTAAAGTGTGACCACCACTTATATTGCTTAACGCCATGCATTTCTACGTGTAAATTGACGCCCACATTCACTCTCTGTTTATTCCATCAGAATATACATATTTTAGCACCAAATTCGATCATTTACACTCGCATGCTGTCTTGCGTAGTTCGCAATTACAAATGTAAATATAACGTACCTCCTGATACTTTTACAGCGCCTGAAGTGTGACCACCACTTATATTGCTTAACGCCATGCATTTCTACGTGTAAATTGACGCCCACATTCACTATCTGTTTATTCCGTCAGAATATACATATTTTAGCACTAAATTCGACCATCTACACTCGCATGCTGTCTTGCGTAGTTCGCGATTACAAATGTAAATATAACATACCTCCTGATACTTTTACAGGTCCTGAAGTGTGACCACCGCTTATATTGCTTAACGCCATGCATTTCTTCGTGTAAATTGACGCCCACATTCACTCTCTGTTTATTCCGTCAGAATATACATATTTTAGCACTAAATTCGACCATCTACACTCGCATGCTGTCTTGCGTAGTTCGCAATTACAAATATAATTATAGCATACCTCCTGATACTTTTACAGCGCCTAAAGTGTGACCACCACTTATATTGCTTAACGCCATGCATTTCTATGTGTAAATTGACGCCCACATTCACTCTCTGTTTATTCCATCAGAATATATATATTTTAACACCAAATTCGATCATTTACACTCGCATGCTGTCTTGCGTAGTTCGCAATTACAAATGTAAATATAACATACCTCCTGATACTTTTACAGGGCCTGAAGTGTGACCACCCCGCATATTGCTTAAATTGGACATTTTTAAACTACAGAGAATGGTAATGTCAGACGTGTGAATGGCTAGCACTTTTGACAGGCAAGTGAAGTGCACCTTTTAATCAAGTTTTTCAAAAATTAGGCCACAGCTCTTGTATTTCAAAAGTTCTTGGCATTCAGAATTTTGCCTTGTGGCATTCTCTATTGCTTAAATTGGACATTTTTAATTTAATATCAGAGGAATGGATATTTTGCCCTATTCTAACGATCAGCAGTGACACGTCGGAAAACCATCCCTCCCCAACTGAAACGCTGATACGTATACGCCAATCCTGAACTAGGAACATGTTGCTATTGTGTTTGTGTGTCATCGTAGTAGACACAGAGGGGATCTTCTGCTGCGAACTTGAGATAGTAGGGGCTGGCAGACTTCTTTATCAGCGCATTCCATTGGGTCATGCCAGATGCTATGCGATAACGACGAGACTTAACGCAGTACAGCTTGAGCCTGCCCGACTGCTGGAGAAGCCAGTTTGGCGCAAAAAGTAGTAACCAACCAGTTGCCGTCTTGTAGAACCTACAATACCAGGTTCACCCCTCCCCACCCCCACCCCCACCCCCACCCCTACCCCAATAAAAATCTCATCGGATTTACACGGTTTGCACAAGTTGCCCTGGGCGGTCCGACCGGTGCAATTGCACCGGTTTGCACCAATGCAACGCCACTGGTCAGAGAAAACGTTGTACCAGATAAAGATAATAAGTAATCTTTTTTAGAGAAGCCCGCTGCTTCTTGCTACTCTGCGCCTGGCTGCGCTGGGCCTCCGCTGGATGGCGCTGCTGCTGATTCCGAAGACACCTGTTGTAAGAATGGGAAATCTTGGGGTTTGTCGTCTATCCAGTGCAACAACTGTACGTATCAGACGATAGACAGCGAACAGGCAGAAGACACGCCCATATGTAAGCACCTGATGTCTTCTGCATTAATCAATGACTTTTGGTAATGTATGGCATTTGACAGCGTTTAAAAGAGTTTAATGTTTCTTGTACTCTACTCTGATGTCATCGTCTGTAGCAGACAAATTGGCAAACACTTATACTCTTTATACATCTTTATGCAACTCTTTATACAACTCATACTCCTGATACGTATTTAACTTAAATGCAATGTGTTGTTACTTACAACTGTCATTGGAAATTCTGCTCCTAAATGACAAAGATCCTCTTGGGCGATGCGAGCAAACCGTTTGATTTGAAGGAGAGTAGAGGATTCAACTCCCGCCTCCGTCTTATCGAGACTTTGTCCGATGGGCGCTGAAAGCACTCGGGATAGTCCGTCCCACAATCAGTTTATGCTGTTTCCCAGTCACTCTGAAATCTTCTTGTATTTTCTACGTTTGCCCAAAAATCTAGAGAATACTCTTTTCGGAGCGAGTGATTATATTTGAAATTGCTCGTGTGGATCATCGGCCACGCATGGCCTGAGTGCATGGCCGTTTCCAATGCTGTGTCCATGATATTCTATCCTCAGTGCGTTCAACATAACTGTGACGTCGTGAGACGTTGAAAGTGCGTCTTAGACTCCATGAATTTTACTCGTTTCCGACTCGTTCATATTGAGTCTGAGAAAGGGGTTCAGCTGATGCGGCGCTATAGAAGCCGAGACAAAAAATAGTTTCGTCGCTCAAATGTTTGATGCGATTTCTATCATAGACGTGGAAGAGACCGTTAAGCAGGCGGAGAGCATTTGTCTACTGCACAGAAATGGATTGGTGAAGACATTCGACAACAACTTCTTCTATTTTCCCTTTCGATGTGGACTTCGGTTTGCGGTCTTTGAAGACATCGTGTTCCTGATCCAAACGATAGGATGCGGAGAACCGCCGAGGACAAACTGCCTTATGGTCAGTCGTTTTACATTCCACTGCACCCTGATCCTTAATTAAGGTACAATTCAGAGCATGAGTTTCTGTGCTCTTTTGCTGAACTTTAAACAGAGCAACAGGAATTTTCATAGGTTTTCATTGCTTCAGATGTCAAAAGTTTAATCGTTACAGGTTCACAATTAGAATTTAGAATCAGTCTCCGCACCTTCGTGATACACAGAAACGAAGAATTGAAGCTTCTTCAGACGCTTATCTCTGTGTGCTGTACGACAGTGGCGTAGCCAGGGTTTCGGGATAGGGGGGAACACATTGAAATTTTCGTCAAGGCATTCTTCGCGTTGAATCAACGCGTCATGTGTTCACTCCATCCCCCAGATATTTCTCAACGGTTTTGTGCAAGTCTCACGACCGTTCCTAACCAGAATTACGGCGTGTCTCGTGCCCCCCTCACGGCCCCCACCCTTGCTACGCCAATGTTGTATGATGCAAAGTTTCCGTGAACTTCGCCGTCTGTTTAACGTTGCGCTGTGTTCATCGGAAATTCTAAATGCATCAAGTGGATGTTCTTATTTCAGGCAGTGGACATTTATTTCCGAGGGACGTTAGTTGGACAAATCAATGGTTATAATGTGACGATCAATGGCAGAGAATACGATCTTAAGAAGAAAATTTCGATCTTTGACAGCGGTACAAACTATCCGCCCATTGCTATATAGAGATACATTGCGTGCATTTAGCGTATGGACGAATGAAAGAACGTGGAACAAGACTTTCTTAATTGTTTCTAAACTTCCAAATGAAACTTGAGACCAATAATTGTCACTGACGAAGCTAGAAGGAATTGCCTCTCTCTCTCTCTCTCTCTCTCTCTCTCTCTCTCTCTCTCTCTCTCTTTCTCTTTCTCTCTCTTTCTCTCTTTCTCTCTCTCTCTCTCTCTCTCTCTCTCTCAGAAGCATCAACAAGTGCACCTCTTCAATCTCATTTTCGTTGACATTTGCTATTCTTTTAAAGAAATATCACGAAATAATTGTGCGATTGAGAAGGCGCATTGTCTTGAGAATCCAGCGTTGTGTGTATATTGAACTTCGTTGTCTTATTATTTCCTGTTCAATTGGGGTGATTTATTTGCCACTCGAGCGGAGGAGGCAGCCTACAGCCTATAGGCACTTGTCCTATATACCAAGTAAGTCAAGTGCAGTTTTTCTCTTCATGTCGTGATTGTAGGAATCAGCGCTCGTAAGCAGGGCGACAGCTGCGTTGTGCAGATCGAGCACTGTTACCTGACGTTCTATGAAGATGGCAGCTACTTGACAGTATCGGCGCCGTCCGACCATCCGATGGCAGGTGGACTGTGTGGCAACAACGACGGACAACACGAAAGTGGGTCTTCACACAGCGCCTTTAATCCAATCGAGTTAACAAAAACATTTCCGATCCGCGGCTCCCCCCTAGACAAGTTCACTTTTTCCAAGGCTCTCCGTGTCAAATCTGAACAGACGCACTCTTTGCGAAATAGCACTTTTTGGGTGACAACTGACAGTAAACGTCCTAAAGGTCTTCACAAGCAAGAAAAATAATAAAATTATGATTAATTGTAAGTAATTCACTGCTCCCCTGGAAGGAGGCCCCGGCTTCTCTAAGCCTGGCAGTCGCGACTCACACTTTGAGAACCACTGAAGACTTAATCCACTCGAATACTCAGAGCTCTTTGTGATTCCATGTTCGAAGGTCTAACCATTTACATGGTCTGCCTGCGATAAGAGTTGTGCATGCGGAGGAAGATGCCTTGAAAATGCCCCGAAGAGCCACAGCTATATGTTCTAATATGAATAGAAAGTCTCAAAGGCCGATTACATGTAAGCCTTTCTCCTGAAATCCAAAATGCAATCCAAGCGCTTCTTATGGCATTGCATTACTCTTGTGTTTCCGAATCTAAAGACAATAAAGTCGATGCTCTTCTTGTCTCTTCTTTTAATTTGTAGCCGAATAGTCTGAATAGAAGCTGTCAGTTGAACAACTTGAGACGTCAATAATAAGCCAACTGGCAATTGCGGGGGTTGCGATGCGAGCGCCCGTGGAGTGTGGAGCACCGCTCAGCCCAGATATTCGCTGTTTGTCAGGAGTCTCTGACAGTCTTCTTTCTATCCAAATGATGTAAAATCGCTCTTTCTTCGTCGACATTAGACTTTGAATGGGTTCTCCATTTTCGTTTTTGTTGTTTGTTTCTGACATTCTATGGTTTGCCGTTTTTTCCCAAAATAGATGATTTTGTGATTGGCGGAAAATCGTATTCGCCGACGGAATTCGGGAATAAGCAGACAGTCGTCGACATGTCAAGTGGCGGAGTAAGTCTCGATTCTTGCGGACAACGAGAACAACCAAGGAGACTAAGGGGCTGTCCATTAATTACGTAAACAAAATAAGGGAGGGAGGTTAAAGAAGTTTGACAATTATTGACATGGGGAGGGGTCGAGATAAAATTACGTAAACAATTTAATTTTTTACAATAAATTTAATAAATCCAAGAAATAGGAAAATAATCAGCCGTATAAAATGTTGTTAGCTTGTAAGGGGGCAAAAATTTGAAATAATTGTCCGCTCCTGTTGCTGATGATGAAATGTGACTTCTTTTGTTTCTTAGTGTCCGGATGTGACGATTAGGCCTACAATCGACAAATGCGATTGGGTGTTGAAAGCGTTGTTGGAACAAACAATCGATGACTTTCGAAATTTATTCGAATCTTGCGGTTACAGTGTAAGTGTCCGCGTCAACATTTCTGCAACTAGATAAAACATCTATGACGTCATTCTAATAGCGCACTTGGTGTCCGTAGATGGTCGCTCCCCGCCCCTTGTCCATTATAAAATAGTGGCGGATTTACGTTTTTAGGCCTCGGGTACACTTTCTTCTAAAACGTTACAGATCAAGTGCGTGAAAAGTGGCCAGATGACCTTTTTAGCTTTTCTAGTTTTTAAGCTTTTTCGATAAACTTTCGGAGGAGCGAAAGAGTTACAGATCAGATGCATGATGAATAATAGTGGCGATAACCTTTTTTCTTCTTTTCAGGACACGTTGCGTGACAAATGGTTGCATTTCGGAAAATAAAGTTGTTTAAACAAATAAATCATTAAAAATCATTATGAAATATTTTTAATAGAAAAGGTGGGCCCTAAATTTTTATTTTGCTGCTGGGCCGGTACAAATGTACCATTTATACCGTGGTAAATACGCCACTGAATACAATGATCAGCCTTATTTTTCCGGCTCTGGTTACAAAGCAGTGTTTATTCTAGGCCTGTTTTGGGGGAATCCCCGCGTTTTAAAATTCCCCCCTCAATATGTATATGTTGGCTTGGGAATGGAAATTTCCCCAAAAGCGTGGAGAGACAAATCTTGTCCTCTCCCCCCAATGTCAAGGTGGCTAGAATAAACACTGGTTATAAATGATCGGTGATAGAGAGCTCGGAGCCACCGGTTGACTGCCTGCAATGCTGACATTGAATTGACGCTCGTCTTTGGAGAAGCGTAACACAGCATTTCCTTCTATTTCTGCATTAATCTCTATGGAAATACCCTGTTGGCAGTATCTACCATAATGCTATGTACGCAGATAACAGATAAATAATTATAATTATATAAAAAGTTTACATATATAATGCTTAGACGCAAGTATCATTGAGAGGTTATGAAAGTTGATGTTAATCTGCGATTTCTTTATACGATAATTCCAGGAAGCGCTTTTCGATGTACTTCGACGTCAGATCCTAATCGAAGGCTGCGTTCTTTCGATCACTGATCCACGACTGCACGAAAAGATCCCGGAAGTGCTTTGTTTGCAGTTGAATGCTTTCGAATCGCTCTGCAACAGAGGAGGATGCGTCATGCAGGACTGGAGGAAGAAAACTCCTTGCCGTGAGTTCAGTGGCAAATTCGCAAAAAACAGGCGATCAGAGAAACAAAGCATCTGAGAATGCTTACGAAATTCTAGACAAAGTCTTTATTTTTGAAAGCAATGGTTAAGAGGGAGGCGGTTGAGTAGAGTGGAGGAAAGAAGGAGAAACTTTCGTCAGGAAAAATGAGATTTCCAGATTTAAAAAAGCGCTAATGACACACACACACACACACACACATATATATATATATATATATATATATATATTGGACGAGATATCTCCAAGCTAAACAAAATATTGAACGAAATATCTCGTCCGGGTGTGTGTTGAAGAATATTTTAAGAATGATTTTCCTTTGTTATTTTTTTATAGCAGCCAAGACTTGTAGCGAAGAGAACACGAAATACACGGAATGCATCAACTGGATTCCGAAAACCTGCAGCAACAGGAACTCCGTCGAACCATCGAACGAAAACGCACCCCGTCGTTCCACTGGCTGTGAGTGCGTCGAAGGGACTGTTTCCCACGACGGCGTCTGCATTGCGCCACAACAGTGTCCTTGCTATCACGACGGACGAGAATTCCCACCAGGATCCGCTCAATCGATTGGCTGCGAAAGCTGGTAAGACACGCCAGAAGAGACGAATCTACCAACGACGAATCTGCCATTGCAGCACACAGCTGCGTCTTAATTATTAGAAGCTGACAAGATGTCTGTTTCGAAAGTCACGTCGCCTGCATTTGAGGATCGACGCTAAATTTTGTTAGAAATTTATCCCGGGAATACGATCTTGAACCAGATATGGGAATGAGTCACCCACTGAACTCTTGTGACCCACAGAACCTTGACCTATGACCAATTGTCATCCCTGTCCTGTCCAGCATTTTCGTTTAGCGCCGCGTGCATGCATACTAGCGAATACGCAAAAGCCACAAAAGCCCTCTCTCTCTCTCTCTCTCTGCGTTTCTCTCTCTCTCTCTCTCTCTCTGTTTGTGTGTGTGTGTGTGTGTGTGTGTGACAGAATCTAGAATATTTGTCTGATAATTGCAGTAACTGCCAGGACGGCAAATGGAGCTGTGAGAGCAAATCCTGCATGAAGACATGCGCTGTGGACGGAGCCGGAAATTGGTTTCCTTTTAACAGAGATGTGCCTCTCCAACCATTCAACGCCCCAGGACGGTACACAGCAATTGAAGTGAGTCCCGGAGTAGCGGTGTTGCCGCTACCTTTAGCGTATATTTAAAACCAGATCAGCGCTTCGACGGTTTAAATATCGCTGAAATTAACCTGACGCCTCAGACAGAGATCACTTAAACATTTATGTAACAGTTTGTTTTACATATTTTCTAATCTTGATAATCGGTCAGTACAGGGATCGCATGTGGGGGGAGGGGGCAAGGGAGAATTGGAGAGGTAGCACCACTTTTCCCTGATCCTTCAGATCCGGAGGATTGGTTCTCATCACTCCCAGAGGGTCAAGTGATGCGAAATACAAACTGTCATTGGTTTGTCATTCAGTTGAACTTCAACTCGTCAATTTTTTTTGGTACTCCAACAGCATCATACTGATGCAACACGATGCATGATCATAGTATAAATGACAACTGGAAAATGAGTTAATCACGCTGAAACTATCGACAGCAGAGCACAAATAAACAACTGTAATAACTGCTTTGAGAGATTTGAGAGAAGATTCAACATTATGCAAATGTGAGTCATTTATAAGAGTCGAAGCGGACGCCACAAGGGAAAAAAGAACACGTCCCGTCGATTGGCAGCTCAACGTTGAAAATATAACCAAGTCAATAATAAATAAGATAAAATAATCATTAGATAATTAAATAGCAAGAATTATAGACAAGATGACTGGTATTGATCATCTAATGCGTAAAATTTAACAGGTGTTTAAAATAATTAGTTAAGTTAGTTTCGTTTTTAAAAATAGACACGCTTATAGACTGTTCCTGATGATAAATTGGTTCAAAACGTCTCGTTGACAACATAATATGAAGTCTACAGTGTTAGTTCTGGTTAAATGGTCGTCAATGCGTCTGCGTCTCAGCGCGTATAACAGGGAGTCGTGTTTCTGGTCGATTGATGATTGACTATAATGAGCGCGTCATATTCTGACATCTGAGCTGTATGCTTTGGTGCAGATGAACCGGAACATCTCAGCGTCATCCAATGACCTACGCCTAAAGTTAATCGTGATAGAACTGAGCAACGGCTGCGGAGGAGACGAGAAGCTCTCTGCTGGAAGCACTTGCATCGTTTGTCTGGCGTCGGTGCTGGTCGTCTTCTATCAGAATGCAGTCGAACACAGTGTTTCCGTTAAATATATATACGAAACCGATCGCTTTAAACGCCTTGCCGTCTCCTTCGATGGAAAACCGATTGACGAAGACGCACAGACGGATGATGGCGAAGTGAGCCTTGAGATGTGGTCGACTCACTGCTTCGGCGTTAAGAGTCCTGAATTTGAAGTGCTGGTGTTCTCCTATAGCAGAGTGGAGATAGGCATAGCTATGCAACATGTGCCCCTGGTAAGACTCTATTCTAAATCTTAAATAGACGTACGCATAATTCAACAATGGCAGCACAGAGTTAGACCACTGTATTAGACTCTAGAATAGATACACAATGTCATAATACAACAGGTCATCAGAGAGATCAGTGTCTATTAGATCCTAAATGGTAAATATGTTGATAATTGGAGCGGGATGTTAGCAGAGTGGTAACAACACTGGACGTTGGACCAGAAAGTCGCAGGTTCAATTCCCACAGGAGCCCTAAGGTCGACTCAGCCTTACTCGCTCGAGGACGGTGGTAAACTGAGGTGCAGCATTAAGTTGCGAGGTAAAACGTGGGTCTGGGGAAAGTAATGGCAACCTACCCCAGATTAATGGCTTATACCACCTACGTCGGTGATTGCCTAAGACCGCAGATAAGCGCCGGAACCCAACGCTCGGACTCAAGTACGGGACCCACCTTTACCTTTATGTTGATAATTAATGGAAGGTATCGCTGTGCATTTTGATGTCCAGCGTCCTCCGAAGAATTCAACTTCACCAGGTGAAGAACCTGTGTTCTTCTTTCGGCGCAAAAACACCTGGAAGCAGCAGCAGCGTACGCTGTATATAACAGCGCTGTAGAATTCAGAAATCGATTGTTTCGATGCAATGTCGACGCTTACCCGCTGCCTATCTGTGTTTCAGATGCAAGGGATATGCGACACTACGAGCGGCGGACAGGTCTATTTAGGCCCAAACCAGATTCCTCTGGAGCCGATGAATTTCATCGAGTCTTACCACAGCACATCTGGCGTCGAACCCTGTACGAGCGACTATTGCTCCAACGCTCCGGTATCTACACCAGCTTATCACTATCATTTAGCTGTTTAATATGTTACTTTTTCATGTGAATCTAATTTCGGTTATTGTTCCTGTAGTAGAACATAAAAACTGCTCGGAATATACACCGGGCACTGTATGAACTCCTGTTCTAAAGAACTTTTGTTAGGCGTTTAGGCTGGTTCTTTCCAAATCATCATGTTTTAATTTAAATGAAATGTCTCTTCTAAGTTGGACATAGACATTAATTTGCAAGTGAAACGTAGAAGTAGGGCAGTTTGTGAAATGGTGGTTTGTTGTTTTTCTCTTCTATAAGACGTCTAGCATCTGTGAGGACGCTTTGAGACCATTTGCACTCTGCTTCGCCAATACAAACGAACTGATGTCTACGATCGGCGCCTGCGCTAAGCGCCTTTGCGAAACGAACGACAAAGACAACGTGCTATTCTCCGCCACCGTTCCTTTGGCCGTTCAGTGTCGGAAGAAAGGAATCGAACCGAACGTCGACTGGGCTGCACTCTCCAACTTCACCGCTCGTTAGTTACTGTACCACTGAACGTCACTCATAACATGTCACGCACGTTTAACTTTCCCATAACACGACTATGTCTCTATATGCCAGAACCTTTGACGAAATCAATTTGACGAAAACCCGCACTCAGCAATGTTCCCTCTAAGGTGGGCGCATGGGCGCGCGCCAGAAACCGATGAGACATGTGCCCAAAAATTATTTTATTGTCCCCCAAAATTGCAGGAGCTTTTATTTTTGAAATTATAAAAATTTAAATTTAAATATTCAATATTCAACTTAGTTCGCGACATGTACTGAAAAAAGGTCATAACCTCAACTTACCATTCTGGTGCTTCTTTAACGGCCTACAAAGACTGACTGACAGAGGCAGAAAAAGGTCTTCACTTCATTTTGTTCCTTTGCACGAAGCAAAACTGCTCAGAATTTAATCAACTGGGAAATTGTCGACCAAGAGAAATTTCATTCGCACACGGACCATCAAGAATTAGAGGAAGCATTGCTCCCACAGTAATAAGAACAGAAAATCCGCTCAATTTTCACAGCAATTTTTGCGTGATTTGGTGGCATTAAAAACACGTTGGTTGAGTTAACCGATTGTTTCGATGGTTGTTGAGAAGAGATTCGTGGACAGTGATCCAGAAATGACGTGCGCGATGATACAGTTGAACTTCTCTCTAAGATATTCACTGACAATCTATACGACGTCGAGCTTTCGCTACTCGTGATTTTTCTAGATAGTACAGTTGATAAGCCGTATGATTGTTCATTTTGTGGATAAAATCATGAAATTTTGAACATTGACACTTCTTATAATTTAGTAACATTCTGTCCAGAGGCATTCGAATAAACTTAAGGGTAGGGGTACCCCTAGGGGTAGGAGAATGGGTTCCCCTAAAGGTATGACTAGGGGTAGGGGTACCCCTAGGCGTAGTGGTACCCATAGGGCTAGGGGTAGGGGTACCCCGTGGGATAGGGTAGGGAAATCAAAAGTGCTAGCCATTCACACGTCTGTCGATACCATTCTCTGTAGTTTTATATCAAAAGTGCTTGGCATTCAGAATTTTGCCTGTGATATTCTCTAATGCGTAAATTGGACATTTTAACGGACATTTTTAAACTACAGAGAATGGTACTGGCAGACGTTTGAATGGCTAGCACTTTTGACAGAGAAGTGAAGAGCACCTGCTAATCAAGTTTTTTTCAAAAATTAGGCCACTATCTCTTGTATATCAAAAGTGCTTGGCATTCAGAATTTTGCCTGTGGTAATTTCTATTGCGTAAATTGAACATTTTAAAGGACATTTTTATCTACAGAGAATGCTATTGGCGACATTGCTCATGGAGATGAACAATTGTGCCAGTTTTCATCACAATCTGAGATGGTGGCGTCCGATTTTACTCAAAAGCGTGTTGATTTGATGCGGAATTACCCTTTTCGTATTTTAGTTTCGGAGGAAAAGCGAAATGAAATGATAATATTCATATCTGTACACTCTATAAGCACAATTATTACTTAGTATTGTTTATTTGGCACTGTGTCGATTGTCATTTGTCTACATACTGCAGCTCAAGCGGAATTTTTTACAAATTATCAAGAAAATTTATGGTGCCAAATTGCATGGTAAGAGATAACAAAAACTTGTGCATCCTTTGGGGAAATTGTTCAGGGCCATGTACCCTATAACTGTGCCAAGTGGCATGCTTTTATCCAGAAGTGAACGATTCTTGGCTTTTATGGACTTTAGCCGCTGAACTAAGATAACATTGCGCAGTAGCGGTTCCAAGAATTCTGGGTGGGGGTGCAAGAAATTTTTACGAAGTTGGTGGAGGGATGCAATGAAATTATAAGAAGTTGGTGGGGATGAAATGAGATCACGAAAAAGGTTGACAAGCAGAAAAATGTCATTAACAATATTTTCTCCGACAAATGTACATAACATTTCCTGAAAAAGGCTGACAAGCAAAAAAAAGGTATTCAGCTCTGTTTGGTGGACAAATACGCAGCGTGAAACGCAGCCAAGCAAAAAAATAAGCTCGGTGGGGAATGCATCCTCCGTCATCCCCAACGTGGAACCGCCACTGACATTGGGAACATGATGATGGAGAAAATATACTGTTTCAACTGATCGGGCTTCTGGATCAATCAAGAGACTGACAGAATATAGATTATTTGGACATTAATTTTAAACAATAATTGCATCTAATTACTTTAACTGGCAGAGTTGTGCAACGACTGGGCACGTGGCTCTTCGTTCGTCCTCTGCACTCGGAAAGTGAAGACGTGCAAGGAACAATCCGCGATGCTGCTTAAATCAGAAGAAATCCACGCATCTGCCGCCGCCGACGAAGAACTCTGCATACCTGGATGTCAATGTAATAGCGGTTACTTGGTGAACGACAACAAGATGTGCGTCCCTACACAACAGTGTGGCTGCGTAAAAGACGGTGTCACGTACGAGGAGAACGAAACAGTAACGATGGACTGTTACCTATGGTAGGCATTTGAAATAATAATATAATATAACAAGGTTTAAAGTGGTTCAGTAGGGACTGCCCACCCTGTGTAAGAACCACTCAGTCTAGGATATTTCGAGAATTTACCAGCAACGTTATGCATACATTTTGTCTTGCACACGATCAGTCGAATGACAACCTATACACAACGATTCTCAATATAGACGACCTTGTCAATATCAATTCGCATGTTTTGCAAAAATTCAAATACCCTTTGACCAAGAAGAATTTGTCACCGCGAGTCAAGCAATGTCTGTCACTAACTCCACTGACGTCACGTATGTCAAGCAATTACTTCTGATGATAAAATGGTGTCTCTTTTGAGGCGTCCTCTGTAAGAACTTTTATTATTACAGTCTAGAGTTCCGCAATTATGCTTTAAAAGATAATTCGCTTAACCCCTTAACCGTGTATTTAACTGTAACTCAATGTAAAATGGACGGATATATCTGGGATCCCCAGTTAAGAGGTTAATGTCTAACCAGAATACTTCTTCTCTTGCCATCGACAAGGAACATGATTGAGCAATAGTCGGCTTAAGGTCTGTGGTCCAAAGTTAGTCTAAAAAGCTCGCAATGATGGCTTCTGACTGTCGATTGTTCGTTCTGTTATCGCCAGCACTTGCTCCAATATGCAACTGAAATGCGTCGAACGCAACTGCTCTGACGTCAGATGTGATAAAAACCAAAAGTACCTTCCGGCGAACCTGAGATCCGATATGACCTGTGGATCGCAGAATATGAACATCGGTCCAGGTGAGGTGATGACCCAGGGCATGAAGTGCGGCTGTGAAAAGGGAACCGCTATGGATCACGATGTAAGTCAGTGTGCTGTCCTTGATTTTTCCTTTTGTGGAGTCTGCGGTGAGAGTTAAAAAGATAAAATCTTACCAGATGAGATTTTTCTCTCTCTCTCGGCAGCAGGCAGGAACTCTCGAACGCACTGAAGACTTCCTGATTTTGAAATTCCTTTCGGCAAAAATGAATGTAATTAAAATAGATGTTAAAAATTTGCTCCATTTTTGAACTGCGACGAAGAATTCTATCTGAAAAGAAACTTCATAGAAAATTCAGTGACATCTCGAATTTGCTAGAAATTTAGTTTATTTTGACGTATAGGCTAATTTAAAATAGACGTTAGCGTCAACGCCTCATCTACACGAAGCGCTGACGTGTTCTGTCGATTGATGAAGCTTAAATATTCTTCCACAAAGTTAATAATAACAACAACAGTATCGAATATATCTATTGCAATAGGTACTCGCTATTGACGCCACAAAGTTCGGACAAATATTCGAAAATTACTATAAGTATAAATTTGTATTGTTCGTTACTTTCACAAGATTCCTAAAATCCTAGATCTTGTCTGTCCGCCTAAGTTTACTTTTTCTGCACGCAGTGTATCTGCATGTACCGTAGGTCTGCACTACGTCTGCAATATTTCTATTCCGGCGATAAACTAATACGGACGGTGCTATCCTATAATAGAGGCGCAAACAACTGTTCCGTATTTTCTGACAAACTGTATTGAAGAAACATTATCCGTAGCAAATGCATTTTCGAAGAATGTGGCGGTTTTTAAAAGTGTCCAGCTTCTTGCAAGACAAAGGCTTTTAACTGCATTCTGTTAAATTGATTTAAAGGGCAAGTGTGTTAGATTTTACGATTGCAAATGCCTTCACAACGGCAAATACTACTCGAGAGGATCAACAGTTGCTGTGCGCTGTTCACTTTAGTGAGTATACTTCAAGTCTCGCGAGATGTCTTCCTCTGACAGATATAGATTAGCTGGTTGGGTTGGGTCGAGTAATCCTATTACCGGCATGGGTTGGGTTGGGTTAGAAATTTGATGGGTTGGGTTGGGCTGGGTTCTAAAAATAGACCCATAGACATCTCTGAATCAGATTGCGTTTTAATTATTTCGTTTAAATTAATCTCAGTTTTGTTCGTTATAGTTGCGCCAGTTGAAACGGTCCGTTAGACAACGGTGTCTCTCGCTGTGTCTTTTCAGCACGTGTGGATCGTACGGGCGCTGGGTCGGCCAACCGGCGAAGGACTGCACGCAGCAGTGCTTGGTCTTACCCACCTACGACCGACTGATGAATTTCGACGGAAAGCTTCTCCACGTAAGGAAAGGCTGTGCCTACTATTACTACGTCACTCCGGACGTGACTGTCACCGGAGGAGCGGGGCCGTGCTATCCGGATGGCAACTGCAGCATGGCTGCGGAGATCGCCGTCGGTGAAAACAGGATCGCAATAACGAAAGACACCGTCAAGCTGAACGGCGTCGTTATACCAATGTTCACCGTAAACCACAACATTAGCAACTGTACGATTAGAAATGGAATGAAGTTGATCGTGGACTGCTTACACTCTCATCGTGTAACCGTGATGTCTGACAAAGGTAAGACATTCTTTGCTCTTCTTCTTTCGTCGTTCAGAAAAAAAACCCACTAAATTCCTTGGCATATAATTAGCCGACAAAACTTGTCTTGGAACGAGCGAATAAGCGAAATTTCCCCTATAAATCACAAAATGCAAAGCATCATTCTCGCCAGAATTAAGCAGAAGTTACCTTCCCACCACTTAACTCTATCATTATAAGTAGATCTTCTATTGGTCGCAGAGATGAACTGCCTAATTGATAAAGTACGCAAAAGAGGATTAACGTGGCTTGGCTTATCTTCTTCTTCTTCTTCTCCTCCTTCTCCTCCTCCCTCTCCTCCTCCTTCTCCTCCTTCTTTGCACATTGTCAATGTCTTCACTTTGTGTACTGTGTAAAGCGCTTTTGACCCTGGCCTGCTATGACTATAGCGCTATACAAGTTGGCATGTTAATAATAATAATAATAATAATAATAATAATAATAAAATAATAATAATAATAACATGTGACTGAAAGGCGGAATTCCTGCTTAACAGTCTCAGCTGTAGTTCGATGTTGATGGTAAGTGACTCGAAAGGGATTTTTAACTAATTTCTACGTCACAGACACAGGAACAAAAAATGTTGCGACCCTGACATGTGAGGGACGACACACGAAACGACACGCGGTGGGGGTTATCTGGTGTTTTCGAGTATTTAGGCCACAGATCCCCAATGATTCATATGGTCTGAGACGCTGTCTCTGTCGGTTCATCTTCTGATTTGTCAATTGTCTGGATAGTTGAGTAAAAGGCCGTTTATCTATTTGAATTAAGACGCTCTTCATATAATTCGTCCACCGGAATCTGATGAGGGCAATCTGTCTGGTTTGTGCGTATCTGTTGATGACAATTATGCCGCAAATGCTTCGTCCGCTGGACCGGACCCCACCGACCAGTTTATCCAGTCGAACGCCGTTGGTCCATGTCCTGAGTCACAAGAAAAGGAGATTCAGTGCGAGGTACGGGTCCCAAATGAAGAGACTAACGACGAAGCTGTATCGAGTGTTACGATAAAAGCAGTGGCGGCTCCACCGGGGGGCGGGAGGGGGCCCGTGCCCCTATTGAATGCCTGGCCCCCCAGTGTCCCTCCCCCAGTTGGGACCCTATACTTAATGCTACATACATTAAACAACAAATGGTTGGCCTCCCCATGATTAGAAGTTGCCACCCGAACGACCCCCCTCCACTTGCCAAATCCTAGAGCCGCCACTGGATAAAAGCAAGCTCTTTATACACGAATGTTGGCAGAACACTGAATCCAATTATTATCACTCGATTTCAAATGTGTTCTCGACGATTAATTGTCTCTCTTTCGTTTGTCCATTAGTTAATAAATTCTGTGAATAATTCGCTTCGTAATTTGTATTTGAATCCAGATTCGATGTCTTATTATTCATTCACTCGATTATTATCATCCGTTTTTTAAGCAATTCGCTCTCCTTTCCTAATTCAGTATTATTTCGCTCATTTAATAAAAGCCTTGTAAAGACCTTCCCAGCGTCGTTTTTCTTGTTCTTCTTCGATAGACTGAACAATCTTAAGCTCTCTGGATTCAATTGCTTTGGTAAATTTGCAGTTATAATGGTAAATAATTATGATGTATGATTATTATTATTATATTTATATATCTTATTAAATAGTTGTGAACACTGTCACTCGTGCATCCCTCTGTTCCAACTTCCGCTTGTCCGGAGTGGCGCTGTTCAGTTTGAAGAGTCTCTTCTGAAATTCTTCTTTTAAATGGAAATCGCGAAATTCCTTAATCCCTCGACACCGTTCATGAAGCGCTGCAGTCTCTCTCTCTTTCTCTCTCTCTCTCTCTCTCTCTCTCTCTCTCTCTCTCTCGTAGTTGCTGATTGTGATGTTCGTCTTTTCAGATGAATAGAGACGGAAAGTCGAAGGAGGCCATAAATGTCTGCCTCAATCTCCGTGGAGATCTCTTCGGAAGTTGTCGAGCAGAATATCCGTCGAGAGTCGAAATATTTTTTGGCATCTGTGTTATTGCCACCTGTCGGTCAGTTTAACCACTTCATCAGATCATGTCTCACTAGACTTGTTCTGATAGAGCAACAGTTGCTGTCTTTCTGTGGGGACTTTATATGCATTTGCTCTAAAACTACCTTCACGACTTTTTCTTCCATCCACTCAGCTAGCGATGGTCTGCGATACTGATATGCTGAAAGCAATTGGAACCAAAACTTGCCAAAAGAATCACGTATAGTGCTAGTGCAAAGCCCTTTCATTTTATTATGTGCATATAAGTTGCAATTGTAAGAGTAATTAGTTGTACTGCTGGTAACCCTAGCACATAAGCTTCCGTGTCGGAGTTGAATCTGTGGCCTGCAGGGGCGTAGCGACGAGGGTGTATATCGGTATATATACCCCCAAATCAGTCTACCTTAAAGTTTTTATGTGATTTATATGTGGTTATATGTAGTTTATATGGTTTATAGTTAAGGTTTATACTCCCCCCAATATTTATACTCTCCCAAATCAAATTCCTGGCTACGCTCCTGGTGGCCTGGATGCCAGCCACACTGAAGCTAACCGCTAGACCTTCGCTAACCTTAATAACTGAGGCATGCAGACGTTTGTGCTTGCAATATAAGAGTAATGGAAAGCATAATTCGTTTACACGCTGTAGATTTGAAACATCGCTTGGTTCGCCCTTCTTTCTTACTACTTGTGTGTGTGTATGTGAATGATTTTTGTATCGAGATGTTAACACTTTGTGCTATATTGACGCCGTCGTATTTTTGCCAATGTGTCTGAAGATGTGACTGCGACTGCCTGTGTGGTCTCCTCGGTAGTTTCGTTAATTTTTGTGGAGTGCAAGGACATAAGATCGGCTGGAGGTCTAATACGATGTGTCGTAAGTCCTTTTCTCCGTTAGTCTTTCGTAGCAGGTTCTTTGCCTGATCTTAGAACCTAGACTATAGACTCTCCGTTGTTCATTTATGACGATTGGCTGGCGAAAGAAGGGACAGAAAATATCTAATTATTTGCACGGACGAGACGGTGATCTCTGATCAACCGACTTATGACGTAGAAACCTCAGCATGGAAAATTGGAAATACAACGGAATTTGAAATATCACCAAAATATTTAACGAATAAATTAATTTAGTTGTTTTCTGAAGCGACGAGCGAATTCCCTCTTGACAATTGCGTTAATAATAGAATACTGTGTAGTTATTCGAGATTTACATCTTGGCTAAACAATGTGGCACCCAGTGGCGATTCCACGTGAGGGATGAGTGGGACTGCATCCCCCGACCACCGGACTTCCGGACTTACTTTCTTTGGTTGTGAAGTCTATTTTTGGGTAAAAGTCTAGTAAAACTACGGGTAAAACCAGTGGATGACCTTTTTGCTTGTCAGCCCATTCTTCGCGGTAAAAGCGTGGTAAAATTAGGGGGTATAATTCCCTTTTGTCGGCGTTTTTTGAGTAGTTTATTGATTTTCCCTCTTCTATTTTCACCCTCCATGAATTCATTTCCTATCCCACCAAGAAATCCCGGAACCTAGTCACTGGTGGCATCTGTTTGTTAAGGTTACTCTCTCCTCTCGCACAGAGCTCCTGCGGCGGGAATTTCGTTCATTGTGAAAAATGACGCGTAGAAGTTGTTCAGAATGTGCGTCGTTTGTTTTCAGCTTACATGTGTCCCCCTCATCTTACCTATCGACCATCCGTGTCTCTGCATCAGCAGCCTATGTGTCGTCCTGTAACTACGGACCTCCGGCTACAGCTGGAAAAGGCGTCGGTCGCCACGGAGGATTGCACCTGCGACGACCACTTGGTCGAAAACAGTGAGAGAGCTTCGGAGAAATACTCTTCTACCGTTGCCTAGTCGCCTTAGGCGGATTTTTATAGAGAGAAAAAGTGCCGAAATTCAAAAATACGACGCCTATGAACTGGATGAATGAACATATGAACATATGAATATATGAATGAACTGGATGAGGGGATAGTAACGGCTACAACTGTAAACGAGTTCAAAATAAACCTCAGTAGTTTAGGATATTAGATTGGACGAGAACAACAGTGGTTCTCACACAGGGCAGTCCCTACTGAACCACTTTAGACCTTGTTATATTATATTATATTATTATTATTATTATTATTATTATTATTATTATTATTATTATCGTTTTGTTGGTTTGTGGCTTAAACTTCAATTTATTAAAAGCGGGCCATTGTACGTTCATTTCTAATGACGGTTAAAACTCCAAACGCCATAGATGGCTAAAAATCGATTTACATTTTAAAAACTGAGATTCTGGAGTGAAAGTAGGACAGAGAAAGCCACTGTCCGATATAATAAGTCTGGTAGAATTCCAGCGTTTCGAGCTGAACGCCCGGGCCTCGTCGTGAGTGACTTTGACACTGCGTGACCGATCCCAGTAAGATCAGGCAGCGCCGAGGCCGGGCGGGGGTGCATGGTATTTGGTTGGGTGACCGTCTCCGGCTCGAAGAGTCTCTTTTGCAGTCGCGGTCAACTGAGCATCACAGGCGACAGACGAGTGGCAACGATGGGAATAGCCTAATAACCATGGTGCAATTGCCTTTACCGTAAAGCTACATAATACGACCTTCGCCGTTATAAACAGCACTTTCTAACTTAGCCATACTGTCGTAAGTGACCTTGCAATAAATCAGTTGTCTAGTAATAGAATGACTATTGGAGACCATGCTGTAAAAAACAACGGCATTACAGTCTGATTGGGAAAGCAGTCTCTAAGAACCCCGGCGTCCCAATCCAGACACGTCCCTACCTTGAGGCGTCTTCGCGTTAGTTACTCGGTTCTGCGTTCATCTCATCCTTAGAAATCGTTGTCGTCACACAAGACGAGAGACGTCTCCATTGAAATGCGAGTACTGCCCGTAGCTGTCTTTCCGACCGTTGACCCCCCCCAGGGACACGACGATCGCCGAACGACGTGTCTCTGTGTGCAGTAAACAGGTGCGTCTATTTTCAACGCAGCGTCTCTGCTGTTTTTTTTTGTTCTGCAGTCGACGGGAGATGCGTTGAACCAGCCCAGTGCGGCTGTATGATGGGCAATGTCACCGTTGAACACGGAGAAAGCGTCATAACACCCGACTGTCAGAATTGGTTGGTTCAGTTCTTAATAAGTGCTATGCGCATGTCGTCAGATGTCGCACCTCTAGTAGCACCTGTATACATTAGAACGAAGTTTGTTCAGGACAGACATTTTCGCGGTATATTTATTAAACTAAACATATTTTCGACGACATGAATTATATTACCAGCAAATAGAAATTGTTCTAAAACCAGTACTTTTCCAAACGACAAGATAAAACAAAATCCGCCATCTTTAAAAATTTCTTTTCGTAAAATAAATTCTTGATAAAACCGTAAAAGTCTTGCTAGACCGCCGTAAGTTAAATGCAGATTGGAGCATTCAATTGTTGTAGGCTACCTATAAACCATCGTATCGTTTAGATTGATGGCTTCGGGTGGGACTGTTGTTACTTGTCTGTTTAGTACATGTATGGATGGAAAGTTTGTTAATTGTACGGGAAAACCATGTTTCACCTGCCCCGAGAACCATACGATATGTGCGGATGAGTCATTCTGCGTTCACAACTCAACGCTGTGCAATAACAGGGCCGACTGTCTCGACGGCTCGGACGAAAAGGACTGCAGTAAGCATCACGTTTATAGCCTGGCTTTACGTTCTATCGACAGAATCTTTCTTCACTCGATTCATCGAAAAATTCAATCACTTTTACGATGTGACCAGCGTAGCAGATTTGTCTTCGTAACATTTCCCGTTTCCACATTGCTGTGTTGTTCTTGCCTCTTTCTTAGGACTCTGTCGTTTAATACCTTGCCCGTCCAGCTGATTCTCAAGATCCTTCTGTAACACCATAACTCAAAGGCTGTGAAATAGCCATAGTACTTACTTAATCAGAAATAATTCTTTATTGTGACCGATGACTCTCTATTCTAATCAACGACTGTTCTAATTTCAAGAGCCTCCTATACATGTGTGCGAAGACGGCGAGATAATAGAGCAACACGAGCGATGCGACCACTACGCCGACTGCAAAGACAACAGCGACGAGAAGAATTGCTGTAAGTTTCAGTATCCAAAGACACGTTTCTCACTCTTCGTCCTGCGTTTCATTTTAACACTCTGTCTTCAAATAATAGCGTATATTTTTAATTTCTAATACACAATTGTATGATTCCTGATGCACACGTTAACCCCTCGACTTTTAGGAATACAGTGTATGCAAATTATGGCTTCGAAATATTAGAACTTGAACAAATGAGAACGATTCCTTTTCTTGGACAGGAGTTCTCTTGTACTGTACGAATCTCTTCCAGACATATACCTAAGATTGTCAACGCCACGCCGAAGGGTCTGTCCAATTAGCCTTATATAAAAGAAAGTTGACATCAACATGGCTCAATGTATGGAGAGAGCGACTGGACATATGGAAACTTCCTTTGTCTTCATCTGCCTTTC
Source organism: Metaphire vulgaris (assembly GCA_018105865.1). NCBI lineage: Eukaryota > Metazoa > Annelida > Clitellata > Crassiclitellata > Megascolecidae > Metaphire > Metaphire vulgaris. The sequence continues at coordinate 365,406 of CM030863.1, read as the reverse complement.
GATGTCGCTTAGGTTCCCATACTGCGTTTTCTCTCTTCGGTTGGTCTTTCGAACGGTTGATTCCCAAATGTGCCTCTGCAGAGTATAGAGTCTCTCGGTCACCAGATGCGAACGGTTGGTTCATTTGCGCCTCTGATGAAAGGCACGTTGCACACTGAACGCTGAACGCTGTGCTGCTGTCTTTGATTCGTCAGCTCATGAATGTCAAGGATATTGCCATGACGACCGCAGGTGCGTTACAAAAGGCAACTGGTGCGATGGATTGGAACACTGCAATGATGGGTCGGACGAGATGCACTGCGAAGGTTAGAAAACACATTCAATTCAATTTATTATGGCCTCTTAAGCATCGTGGAGGGGTACAACAGTGGTTTTCACGTATGGCAAACCCTCCTTTAACCATCTTAAGCCTTGTTATTATTATATTATAATAATTATTATTATCCATCCCCTACATTGTTTAACGGATCATCTCTGCGCCAGCATAATATTGGTTTTCTCACAGGGCAGACCTCACTGAACCACTCTAAAATTGTCTATTATCATCATCATTATTATTATTATTATTATTATTATTATTATTATTATTATTATTATTATACTGTATTCCAAAAAGCAATCATCCAGTTAACCTGATGGATGTGAACCAACCAGGTTGGTCCACTTATCATGACGACGGGTGGGCGGTTCTTCGATTTGCGATGACTAAACGTTTCTTTTGACGGTTTCTTCTGCACCTAGAGTGTACTGGCAATTCATCGTTCTGTTACATTGCTAAGACTTGCATACCAGGAAACCGGCTTTGCAACGGACTTGAGGACTGCATGTACGGGGAGGACGAAGAAGAAGATTTTTGCAGTATGTTGATTATTGCTTATCGCCCGTTCCTAACTTCGTGTTAAAATTCTATTTGCCATATTTATATTGATCATGAGAACAAAATCCCACCGCTAAGATATTTTATTGATCACTCGGGAGACGTACTGAAATGTTTGATAATATTGGACAGATGTATTGATCAATATGACCTCGACAAGACCGAAGAGCATAAAATTGAGCTCGCAAGGAACTTAGCTCAAGACCAACTGTTTAACTTGGCAGCCCCATGGCATGAATAAACTTTACAACCTTACTACCGACGAGATACAAATGTACAACTCCCATATCCAGTCTAGAATCAAGAGCATTCTGTCGATCTTGTATAAAATGGTTTGATGTCACTTGAACCACAATTCTACTTCCCTTATATATATACATATATATATATATATATATATATATATATATATATATATATATATATCGGCTGATATTCCTCAGTAACTAATACAGCGAGAGAAAGACCAATCAGTATTCAGTTATGTTAGAATGTTAGAAAACCACCCAGTCCTCGTTTGATAGCAATATAGGCCTATTAATTAACCGCGTCTCTAGGCGAAATGAGGCCAGGTAGAAAAGTAAGCGCAAAGGTCAATGCAAGCGCTTCCTTTCAGAACTATTCGCGACATCGTTTGAAGAAGAGGAAACGACAACCAGAATCATCACATCTTCTCCCCATAGTGAAAAGCGCAGTACAACGATCTCGAAAGAAGGTGAATCGCATTCAACACCTGGAACGGCCACAGGTGTTGCGATGTCTGGTTCTTCTACCGCCTCGCCACCACCGACGACGACGACGGCGCCAGGTAAAAATCAATCTCTAGAAATTGAATGAAAAGGTTCAAGAGCGTCTGATCAGATGGTGTAACATACACGCACTGCTCAAAAATGCATCTATTAATTAACCGCGTCTCTAGGCGAAATGAGGCCAGGTAGAAAAGTAAGCGCAAAGGTCAATGCAAGCGCTTCCTTTCAGAACTATTCACGACATCGTTTGAAGAAGAGGAAACGACAAACAGAATCATCACATCTTCTCCCCATAGTGAAATGCGCAGTACAACGATCTCTAAAGAAGGTGAATCGCATTCAACACCTGGAACGGCCACAGGTGTTGCGATGTCTGGTTCTTCTACCGCCTCGCCACCACCGACGACGACGACGACGCCAGGTATAAATCAATCTCTAGAAATTGAATGAAAATGTTAAAGAGCGTCTGATCAGATGGTGTAACATACACGCACTGCTCGAAACTGCGTCTTACAAGGCGTTTCTGCAGCTTAGTGCTCAGAAGAAAGTGACAAGTCGTATCAACTTTATAGCGATAAGACATTTTCTTCAATATCTAAAACTGACATCTCGAAATCTTCCACGTAGTCTAAAACCCTAAAACTGGAAGAAATCTCACATCATCATGGCACTTATATGAACCAGCAGGTCATATTACCACTGCTCCGCATTTTAACACCGCCTTTTGCGAGTAAAGCGGAGTCGATCTGAGAGCTCTTGCGACTCTCGAACCCGCGACCTTCTGCTCCATCGTCCAACGTTGTTACCACTCTGCTAACTTCCTGCCCCCTTTTAAGTAGTAATGTTATAAAACAGCCTACAACCCCATTTGATAATATAGTATTCAATAGACGCGTCTCTAATAAAATTCATGAAAAGTAGGAAAGTAAAAGCAGACGTATTTGCAAACGGCACCTTACAGAACTACCAACGAAACCGTTTGAAGAACTGGCAATGACCGCGAAAACCACAACAGTTCCTAAAATTGGAATAGTTCCTACTGTAACGACTACGAAGAAAGCCCAATCGCCTTCAACACCTGGAACAACCACAGGTGTTGCGACGTCTGGTTCTTCTACCGCCTCGCCACCACCACCGACGACGACGACGCCAGGTATAAATCAGTGGACGAAGCAACACATTGCACAACGGACTCATGTAAACCTTTTTCAGTGCCTTTCATCTTCCGATCTGCGAATCTAAAGTAATTCTGGAAAGACGTGAAGGTTGATATTCTTCAATGATTAAGACAGTGAGAGAAGTTATATGGCTTTGTTTTAGGTCCATTAACGACGACTACAGTGTCATCCAAATGCCAGGAGCAACCAGTCGTCTACGACTATGTAAATCCGAATGGCTTCGACTTGCGCATCACAACACCGGAAAACCAACAACCCGACGAAAGGCACAGCGCAAACGCTCTACTCGGATCCAATTCATCCGTTAGCGTGTCCGCTGCTAGCGTGGCTCTAGAGCTCATCCCACACACCACTCCAAACGAGAACCTGCGGATAATGAATTTAAGTGTTTTAATCACATGCGCCGATAGATACAGCATGACGATGAAGGACGACAACGGAACAACGGTCTTCCGTGAATCGGTAATTAAGACAATGTGTTGAAGTCTATGACTAAATGAGTAAGTAGATAAGTAAGTGTTTTTAAATAATAATAAAGATTCGACGGATTAGAAATTCACAGAATCCGTTAGCCCCACTGAGTATGGATGTTAGGCTAATTAGAGTCAATGGCAGAGAGCTGCAGACAACCTGTTCTCGTTACGAACTCCTTTCGATGCGATAATTCTAATTAAAGAGGAACGACTACCGAAAGTCGCTACTTGAAGTCCGCTTTACAAGATTGACGCTGTCTTTGTCAACTGTGCTATGAATAGTATAAATTTGACACTGACAAATCATCAAAAGGAATGGCAGTCGTGCTATTACAGAGATTTAAGAGATTGTTTGAAAGCGTAACTGTAAACGCTTTACAGGAATTAATGCTCACTTTTATAGAACATTCCCATCTCAAACACACCAGGTCCGTCCTATGTCAACTTCGTAAGCGATTCGTCAACCGAAGTGAGCAGTTTGGAGATCGTTCTCATTGCTGATGAAGGTTGCTCATCCATCACAATAAAAGACTTTGTTGCAACGTTCTGCTCGAAAGAAGGTGAGACTAGTCTTAATCAACTTTATAGCGCGAAGCTCATCTCTCAAAATATTCCATGAAAAATACTAAGACTAGCGAAAAACTATCAAATAATTCACTGTAATCTGTTAGCCAAAGAACTTCTGTAATGCCATTCCTCGATGATTTTATCAACGGCCTTTACAGAAGCCTTTGCCTCATATGATGATGCATTCAATCAACAATAACCACATGGAATGATTCTAACAAATATCTATTATTACATAATAAATCTCGCATCATCATAACACTTATATGAACCAGCAGGTCACATTATTACCACTGCTCCTCATTTTATCGCCGCCCTTTAGCGAATAAATTCGAGTCGACCTTAGGGCTCCTGTGCAACTTGAACCCGTGACCTTCTGCTCTATCGTCCAACGTTGTTAATCAGTCAAACGATGCAACACAATTGAACGTCGTAAAGCGATTTCAGTGCTTTGCACCTGTCTATAGTATTTTCGATCGAAAGGAAATTATTCTCACCAAATCTAAAGTAAAACTAGGTGCGCTTGAAGATTATAAATGCAGTAAAAATATTAAAGTGCCCCCGTATGGTCATCATTTCCCCCAGGGTCCGGTGCTGATCTCCGTTTTCTTTCACATAAGTCCACGCGTGGCTACGCCATGTATATGCGAACAGTGTACCATCCAGATCTCGTTTTATATCGATGTATTTATTAGCTGCGTCTCTACGCGAAATCAAGCCAGGTAGAAAAGTAAGTGAAGGCTTATTTGTAAACGTCACCTTACAGGACTAACTACAAAACCGCTTGAAGAAAAGGAAGCAACAACCGAAATCACATCTCCTGGCCTAGAAGGAGTGCACAGTACAACGATCTCGAAAGAAGGTGAATCGCATTCAACACCCGGAACAGCCACAAGTGTTGCGATGTCTGGTTCTTCTACCGCCTCGCCACCACCGACGACGACGACGACGCCAGGTATAAATCAGTGGAAAGATGCAACACAATGCACAGTGGAATCACGTAAACCTTTTTCAGTGTTTTTCATCTTCCGATCTGCGAATCTAAAGTAATTCTGGAAAGACGTGAAGGTTGATATTCTTCAGTAATTAAGACAGTGAGAGAAGTTATATGGCTTTGTTTTAGGTCCATTAACGACGACTACAGTGTCATCCAAATGCCAGGAGCAACCAGTCGTCTACGACTATGTAAATCCGAATGGCTTCGACTTGCGCATCACAACACCGGAAAACCAACAACCCGACGAAAGGCACAGCGCAAACGCTCTACTCGGATCCAATTCATCCGTTAGCGTGTCCGCTGCTAGCGTGGCTCTAGAGCTCATCCCACACACCACTCCAAACGAGAACCTGCGGATAATGAATTTAAGTGTTTTAATCACATGCGCCGATAGATACAGCATGACGATGAAGAACGACAACGGAACAACGGTCTTCCGTGAATCGGTAATTAAGACAATGTGTTGAAGTGGATGACTAAATGAGTAAGTAGATAAGTAAGTGTTTTTAAATAATAATAAAGATTCGACGGATTAGAAATTCACAGAATCCGTTAGCCCCACTGAGTATGGATGTTAGGCTAATTAGAGTCAATGGCAGAGAGCTGCAGACAACCTGTTCTCGTTACGAACTCCTTTGGATGCGATAATTCTAATTAAAGAGGGAACGACTACCGAAAGTCGCTACTTGAAGTCCGCTTTACAAGATTGACGCTGTCTTTGTCAACTGTGCTGTGAATAGTATTTTTGAAACTGACAACTTATCAAAAGAAATGGCAGTCGTGCTATTACAGAGATTTAAGAGATTGTTTGAAAGCGTAACTGTAAACGCTTTACAGGAATTAATGCTCACTTTTATAGAACATTCCCATCTCAAACACACCAGGTCCGTCCTATGTCAACTTCGTAAGCGATTCGTCAACCGAAGTGAGCAGTTTGGAGATCGTTCTCATTGCTGATGAAGGTTGCTCATCCATCACAATAAAAGACTTTGTTGCAACGTTCTGCTCGAAAGAAGGTGAGACTAGTCTTAATCAACTTTATAGCGCGAAGCTCATCTCTCAAAATATTCCATGAAAAATACTATCAAATAATTCACTGTAATCAGTTAGCCAAAGAACTTCTGTAGTGCCATTCCTCGATGTTCATATCAACGGCCTTTACAGAAGCCTTTGCCTCACATGATGATGCATTCAATCAACAATAACCACATGGAATGATTCTAACAAATATCTATTATTACATAATAAATCTCGCATCATCATAACACTTACATGAAGCAGCAGGTCACATAGCGATGCAACACAATTGAATGTCGAAAAGCGATTTCAGTGCTTTGCATCTGTCTATAGTATTTTCGAATGAAAGGAAATTATTCTCAGCCAAATCTAAAGTAAAACTAGGTGCGCTTGAAGATTATAAATGCAGTAAAAAGATTAAAGGTGCCCCGTATGGTCATCATTTCCCGCAGGGTCCGGTGCTGATCTCCGTTTTCTTTCACATAAATCCATGCGTGGCTACCCTATGTATATGCGAACAGTGTACCATCCAGATCCCGTTTTATATCGATGTATGTATTAGCTGCGTCTCTAGGCTAAATCAAGCCAGGTAGAAAAGTAAGTGAAGGCTTATTTGCAAACGTCACCTTACAGGACTAACTACAAAACCGCTTGAAGAAAAAGAAGTTTGCCGAAATCACATCTCCTGGCCTGTTGGGTTTTGCCTATAATCGTACAACGATCTCGAAAGAAAGTGAATCGCATTCAACACCTGGAACAGCCACAAGTGTTGCGATGTCTGGTTCTTCTACCGCCTCGCCACCACCGACGACGACGACGACGCCAGGTATAAATCAGTGGAACGATGCAACACAATGCACAGTGGAATGACGTAAACCTTTTTCAGTGCTTTTCATCTTCCGGTCTGCGAATCCAAAGTAATTCTAGGAAGACGTGAAGGTTGATATTCTTTTTCAGTTAATCGTTTTGTTTCACTGACGACTGCGCTCTACTTACCGCCATTTACAGGCTGTATGTGATACAGAAATCTGCAGTGGAATTGGTGTCATTTCAAGTTTATGAGACGAGGCATTAACATTTAGGTCTTATTCTTTGGTGGGATCTTTTAGTGGTATTAAGAAACTGACGTGAAATGTAGTCACAAAGTTTGCTTCTCAACTCAATGATGCGTTCATTTGTGAAAGATTTTGGACTGATCGTCTTTTTTCTTCGCTGCATCTTCTTATTCTTCTCTCCCAGATTTCCATAGTTTACGATTCATTTGTCTTTGTTTGTTCTGTCACTGGAATACATGTTATCAAACAGCCATTGGTTCATTTTTTACAGAAATGTGTGTGATTACTGATGAAATGGTATGGATCTCGGACGGTTTGCTTTGGAAAGAGAAAGACGGAATACCGGGTTTGTCTGAAGGCGACCAACTTCTACAGGCAGGCGATGGATTGAACGAGAGCGATATAGCTCTAAAAGACCCCTGTGTCGGATGGTAGGAGCCGTCTTTTGCTGTCTCGGGTTGCCTCTTCAGTCTAATTTGGTATTGTGTTTACATTGTTAGGCGCACTTATTGAGTATATCGTATGCGTGTTGATGTAAAGCGCTCTTGTTTTTGACCATTAGCCATGCTACTGCGCTGCATAAATTGTCCTGGATAGAATAGAATAGAATAAAATAGGCTTATCAGCCATCATTTGGCTTCGACAATCGACCCAGCGAGTGTGATTACGGCAGTGGCGTAGCCAGGATTTTCCGAAGGGTGGTTATGGTTCCCTGATTCACAACTTCGGAAAATTCTGACAACCAAAAAGGTTATCATGATGATGATTCCCATGATTATTACATGTAATTATTGCACGGTAAAATTCATGACAAGCAAAAAAGAAGAAAAAAGGTCGTGAACTATTATTTTGCTTCAATAAGTGAATTCTATAGGCCCCGGTATATGAGCGCGTACAACTAAACTACATTGGTACACAGTAAAAAAACATTTTTGCAGCCAAGGGGGTTTAACTTCGAAAAATCCCCCTTGGCTACACTGAGAACAGCCAGGGGGCTTAGTTCCCCCAACCCTCACTTGGCTGCGCCACTGGATTGCGGGGATGATTTTTGCCATGTGAATAGATTTTCTTGACGTTGAGTATCTGGTGAACGGTGTTCTTGGCAGCGGGCGTCGCTGGAATTTTGTTTTTCAGCCAAAAATCGAAGGAAGATGATTTCAAATGTTCTGTTGTCTTTTCAGGAAGTGTGAATACGGGAAGTGGATTGACCACATCGTAAGTGCTGCTTTGAATAAACAGTTGTTTGCCGCAGTTAATTGTGTTACTGTTGGGTTTTTGCCTATAATCGTGTAACCCGCTGAATTGAAGCAGACCTCCGCCTAATTGAACTTCGAACTCTGAGTCTCAGAAGGCTAACACTGTCGCCGTTCTGTTCTACTTGTAGGATGGATCGAGCATCTGGAAGATGTCAGAAGACGAGTGTATGGAAAGCGGTTGCCACAATGGTGAATTCGAAATCAAAAACAACACTGAGAAATGCGATTGTTACGGGGTGCGGTCAAAGCGCTAAAACTGTTTTGAATTTGTATAATAATTATGTCTCTGTTTAACTGACGGGCTGCTATACCGTTAATAATAGCCTACTGTATTCCGAGCGATTCCGTAGAATGTCTTATGACCGGTTGATTTCATTCTTTGTAGAAGTGGCGCTTAGTAAGAGTCGCATATCCAGCATGCTGCTCCTGTGAATGTAAGTTACGTATACGATCCACAAGTTCATACATTTGATTGAGCGAAAATGAAGTCAATTAGTTCTGATTGCGTTGGTCGTGATGAAAATGAAAACCTCGGTTAAGAATCCATTTGACAAAACAATAGACAAGAACGGAATTTCTGTACGGGCTCGAAGGCTCGGATTTGAGTACAAAAACGCAAATAGCTAGCCGCATAGCTGCAGAGTGAGGCAAGCTTTTCTAAGATTCAAAAGCCTAATCATATTTTTAAAAATCAACGAAATATGCTTACACGATTACAATATTGATGCATGAAACAGCTACTGCTCAGTAGTTGATCATTATTTGTTAACACTGTACAAATCGTATACCGTTATTCGACGCCTTCAGTTTCTTAAGACATTAGAAATAGATCTGCCATTGGATTAAATAAGCTGCGCTAATACCGATGCATCTCAGTGACTGGACCTGCACCGTCCGTCCGTCTGTAGATGCTTCTGAGTCGACGTCATCATCGCCAGCCAAGCCTTCGTCGACAACGTTGACGTCCAGACGTCTTCCAACGACGACGACGACCTCACCTGTAAAAACCACAACACGAGGTACATACGAAGACGCTTTTTACTAGTTCATCCCATCAACCTTGTTGGAAATTCCGATAGGTTGATCGACAACGAGCAACGACCGAGTTTAAGGAAATAATACGGTTTTGCAAAAATGACTATCATCACTCCGCCCACGACAAAAAGAACGATACGAACAGAACCGACTCCATGCGCCGAATGTTTCGTCAACTGCTGTGGTGAAAATATTGTTCTCTATACATTTTACATGTAAATTTAACGACGTATTCCCCTTAAAGCTTACCAGCTATGTTCGCACAATGCATATTGTCGCTATCAATGCACATTGTGCATCTGATTCCTAATCTATTTTACATTGCCTATTTTACACTATGCTGTGGACCTCTGGTTATGCTTTAATTTTCGCACCTATAGCCACCAATGTTACAACAATAACAGTTAAGAAAAGCATGAACATAGACAGGTTTGACTATCGCACTGCTAGGGGGTGGCTTTAGGTGTGTAAGCTTGTAATAATACAATGCTAGCAAAGAACAGCACGTCCATGGCGGAAATGCTGCAAACAAGCTTACGAAAATCACATATTGTGTGCAAGAATTATTGGACCGTACCCAGTGGCGGTTCCAGAAAGTCTTGGTGGGGGGATGAAAAAAATATATAGGAAGTTGGTGGGGGATGCAAAGCTTTAAAAAGAAAATAAATGAGAGAAAAGGGTAATAATTCTTCTTAGTGTTTTGCCCACTAAACGTTAATAAACCTTGCCGGAAAAGGCTAACAAGCAAAAAACGTCATCCGCAGTATTTTTCAGTAGACTTTTTCTAGATTTATCGCAAAATGGGCTGACAGGCGAAAAAGGTCATCGCACATACGCGGTATTAGGTTCACCGAATGTACAAATTTTAAATTTAAAAGGTTTACGAAAAATAAGTGTATGTTGACAAGCAAAAAAACTCCGGTGGGGAGGGATGCATCCCCAGTCATCAACATGGTGGAACCACCACTGACGGTACCCAATGTCGAACAAGATGCGATTGACAAAATTTATGTATTTCATGACACGTAGCAGTATATTATGCATTTGTTAATACATAACTGGCATTGGCTGTTAGAAACACGAGTATAAAAATTAGACGCATTCCCTTTTCTAAAATCATTTCTTCCGTAGCTGTAACAACCTACCCTCACTGCCCTAAGTATATATCGACCATTATTACCTGGCTGATCATTCACCTTTCCGATAGCTATTCTAAGATAGACTAAGCGCCTTAGAATAAGCAGCTACTGTGGTACTACTTTCGAAAGCGCTATATTAATCCACGAGCTTTTACGTACAGACTTACATCATTCACCCCATAATTTTAGCATTCAATGGCTTTAAAACTAAGAATTAAGAAAATATTTATATTTTGAGAGGATGATAAGGTCTTATGGAGAATACCTTGTACTAAGGCGGGAAGTTAGCAGAGTGGTAACAACGTGAGACGCTGGAGCAGAAGGTTGCGGGTTCGAGACCTGCATGAGCCCAAATGTCGACTCAGCCTTCATTCGCCAGATGGCGACGTAAACTGAGTAGCAGATTATTCGGCGCATTACATGAAAACACTGGTCCCGTATCTTGTAATCTGCAACAGTCGCCTGGGTGAGGGCATTGAAACGGAAATCAACGCCACCCCAGGAAGTTTGGGGCTACCTTTGACAGTGGCGGCTCTAGGATTTGGCAAGTGGGGGGCGTTGGGGTGGCAACTTCTAATCATGGGGGCCAACCATTTGTTGTTTAATGTATGTAGCATTAAGTATAGGGTCCCAACTGGGGGCCACTGGGAGGTGGGAGGGCAAGGCTCTCATTAGGGGGCACGGGCCCCCCTGCCGCCCCCAGTGGAGCCGCCCCCAATGGAGCCGCCACTGCCTTTGCGAGCACGAGAAGGGCCTTACTTGTAACCCTATACAGGGTGAAACAAATAATCACAATGAAATAATAGTTTTGTGGAGATTTCAATACACAATTATATGGCTTGTGCAAAATACACCTGTCACAGTTTCGGCTGAGGAAATTAAATATAATAACACCTCACCCCTAAAAAAGACGCACCGAAAACAACCATAAATAAAAGCGCTACACATTTTTAGCCACAGGCTTTCTCAAAATTACTACTATCAAGAAACAACGAGACAGCAAAAATTAACAAATGACCACATAAAATAGCAGTCAATATATTTTCTTGTTTAAATCCACAAAATGATACAAGAGCTCCACGCGAGTGACACGACAACAGGCATGGCGATCGAATAAAACAAAATAAGTGCTTACGTAGCAAGCAAATCGAAGAATGCTGTATATAACGACGAATACTTTGGGCCGATTTTTTCGTAATTTAGACAAATACTGTACGTTAGATACGGTAACGTCATTCATTATCACGTTGAACTACCACATAATACCACTATTTCACAGAAACGAGCACAAGCAACTCGGCATATGGAACCACAACAGCAACGACACAACCAAAAACGGGAACACCACCAATTTCAATCAGTGGAACAGCTCCACCTGCAATATCCATGCACTCTATAACTGGCAGTGAAATAACGATCACTGAATACAAGTCTCAGCCGTCGTCCCAATCCTATAGCGCCCCGTCAACAACAACGCCAACTGAAATACCTTCTCCTGGGAGCAGCGAAAAAAAGCCAAAGGTGAGCTCTCAGACGTCGTTTCTCTCAAGTGGTGTGCCGACAACAACCGCTCCAACTGAGATACATTCTCCTGGCATCAGTGAGAAAACGGTTTGGTCCAGTTATCTGCCGTCGTCTCACTCAACTGAGTTCCCTGTGGGGACATCATCGATAACTGTAATAGTTGGCGGTGGAAAAACAAGTATTCCTAGCAGCAGTGAAAAAACAACGGAGTCGCGCTCTCAGACGCCGACGCATTCAAGTGGTGTGCCGACATCAACAACGCCCACTGAAAGACCTTCTCCTGGCAGCAGCGAGATAGCGCCGAAATCGAGCTCTCATACGTTGTCTTTCTCAACTGGTGTGCCGACAACAACAGCGCCGACTGAAAGACCTTCTCCTGGCAGCAGCGAGATAGCGCCGAAATCGAGCTCTCATACGTTGTCTTTCTCAAGTGGTGTGCCGACAACAACAACGACAACTGAAAAACTTTCTCCTGGCAGCAGCGAGTTAACGCCGATGTCGAGCTCTCAGACGTTGTCTCTCTCAACTGGTGTGCCGACAACAACAGCGCCCACTGAAAGACCTTCTCCTGGCAGCAGCGAGATCGCGCCGAAGTGGAGCCCTCAGACATCGTCCTACATAAGTGGTGTGCCGACAGGAACAATGCCAACTGAAATACATATTCCTAGCAGCAGCGAGAAAACGCCGAAATCGAGCTCTCGGACGTTGTCTTTCTCAAGTGGTGTGCCGACAACAACAGCGCCAACTGGAAAACTTTCTCCTGGTAGCAGCGAGAAAACGCCGAAGTGGAGCTCTCGGACGTTGTCTTTCTCAAGTGTTGTGCCGACAACAACAGCGCCGACTGGAAAACTTTCTCCTGGTAGCAGCGAGAAAACGCCGAAATCGAGCTCTCGGACGTTGTCTTTCTCAAGTGGTGTGCCGACAACAACAGCGCCAACTGGAAAACTTTCTCCTGGTAGCAGCGAGAAAACGCCGAAGTGGAGCTCTCGGACGTTGTCTTTCTCAAGTGGTGTGCCGACAACAACAGCGCCAACTGGAAAACTTTCTCCTGGTAGCAGCGAGAAAACGCCGAAATCGAGCTCTCGGACGTTGTCTTTCTCAAGTGGTGTGCCGAAAACAACAGCGCCAACTGGAAAACTTTATCCTGGCAGCAGCGAGAAAACGCCGAAATCGAGCTCTCGGACGTTGTCTTTCTCAAGTGGTGTGCCGACAACAACAGCGCCAACTGGAAAACTTTCTCCTGGTAGCAGCGAGAAAACGCCGAAATCGAGCTCTCGGACGTTGTCTTTCTCAAGTGGTGTGCCGACAACAACAGCGCCAACTGGAAAACTTTCTCCTGGTAGCAGCGAGAAAACGCCGAAATCGAGCTCTCGGACGTTGTCTTTCTCAAGTGGTGTGCCGACAACAACAGCGCCACTGGAAAACTTTCTCCTGGTAGCAGCGAGAAAACGCCGAAATGGAGCTCTCGGACGTTGTCTTTCTCAAGTGTTGTGCCGACAACAACTGGAAAACGCCGACTGGAAAACTTTCTCCATCGTCCTAGCAGCGAGAAAACGCTCGAACTCGATACATTCTCCTGGCACGTTGTCTTTGGTCCAGTTATCTGCCGTCAACTGAGTTCCTGTGGGGACATCATGATAACTGTAATAGTTGGCGGTGGAAAACAAGTATTCAGCGCCGACTGAAAAACAACGGAGTCGCGCTCTTTATCCTGGCCGACATCAACAACGCCCACTGAAAGAAAATAGCGCCGAAATCGAGCTCTCGGACGTTGTCTTTCTCAAGTGGTGTGCCGACAACAACAACGCCAACTGGAAAACCATCTCCTGGCAGCAGCGAGAAAACGCCGAAATCGAGCTCTCGACGTTGTCTTTCTCAAGTGGTGTGCCGACAACAACAGCGCCCACTGAAAGACCTTCTCCTGGTAGCAGCGAGAAAGCGCCGAAATCGAGCTCTCAGACGTTATCTTTCTCAACTGGTGTGCCGAACAACAACAGCGCCGACTGGCCGAAAACTTTCTCCTGGTAGCAGCGAGAAAACGCCGAAATCGCCGAAGCTCTCTCACGTTGTCTTTCTCAAGTGGTGTGCCGACAACAACAACGCCAACTGAAAAACCTTATCCTGGCAGCAGCGAGAAAACGCCGAAATCGAGCTCTCGGACGTTGTCTTTCTCAAGTGGTGTGCCGACAACAACAACGCCAACTGAAATACCATCTCTGGCAGCAGCGAGATAGCGCAAATCAGCTCTGAGAAAACTCTCAAGGGTTGGTCCAGTTATCTGCCAGTCGTCTCACGTTGTCCAACTGAAAGTTCTCCTGGCAGCAGCGACATCATCGATAACTGTAATAGTTGGCGGTGGAAAAACAAAGACCTTCTCCTGGCAGCAGTGAAAAACAACGGAGTCTCGCTCTCAGACGCCGACGCATTCAACTGGTGTGCCGACAACAACAGCGCCAACTGAAAGACCTTCTCCTGGCAGCAGATAGCGCCGAACGCCGATGTCGAGCTCTCACATCAACAACGCCCACTGAAAGACCTTCTCACGTAGATAGCGCCGAAATCGGTGTGCCGACATCAACAACGCCCACTGAAAGACCTTCTCCTGGCAGCAGCGAGATAGCGCCGAAATCGAGCTCTCATACGTTGTCTTTCTCAAGTGGTGTGCCGACATCAACAACGACAACTGAAATACCATCTCCTGGCAGCAGCGAGATAGCGCCGAAATCGAGCTCTCAGACGTTGTCTCTCTCAAGTGGTGTGCCGACATCAACAGCGCCCACTGAAAGACCTTCTCCTGGCAGCAGCGAGATAGCGCCGAAATCGAGCTCTCAGACGTTGTCTCTCTCAACTGGTGTGCCGACAACAACAGCGCCCACTGAAAGACCTTCTCCTGGAAGCAGCGAGATAGCGCCGAAGTGGAGCTCTCATACGTTGTCTTTCTCAAGTGGTGTGCCGACATCAACAACGCCCACTGAAAGACCTTCTCCTGGCAGCAGCGAGATAGCGCCGAAATCGAGCTCTCATACGTTGTCTTTCTCAAGTGGTGTGCCGACATCAACAACGACAACTGAAATACCATCTCCTGGCAGCAGCGAGATAGCGCCGAAATCGAGCTCTCAGACGTTCGTCCTCTCTCAAGTGGTGTGCCGACATCAACAACGCCAACTGAAAAACACCTTCTCCTGGCAGCAGCGAGATAGCGCCGAAATCGAGCTCTCAGACGTTGTCTCTCTCTCAACTGGTGTGCCGACAACAACAGCGCCCAACTGAAAGACCTTCTCCTGGCATCAGCGAGATAGCGCCGAAGTGGAGTTTGGTCCAGTTATCTCTCTCAACTGGTGTGCGACAACAACAGCGCTCACTGAAAGACCTCTCCTGGACTCAGATAGCGCCGAAGTGGAGCTCTCAGACGTTGTCTCTCTCAACTGGGGACAACAACAGCGCCCATAAAGACCTTCTCCTGGCAGCAGCGAGATGGCCGGTGGAAAAACAAGTTGTCTTTCTCAAGTGGTGACATCAACAACGCCCACTGAAAGACCTTCTCCTGGCAGCAGCGAGATAGCGCCGAAAGACGCCGACGTTGTCTTTCTCAAGTGGTGTGCCGACAACAACAGCGCCAACTGGAAAATTTTCTCCTGGCAGCAGCGAGTTAACGCCGATGTCGAGCTCTCAGACGTTGTCTTTCTCAACTGGTGTGCCGACAACAACAGCGCCCACTGAAAGACCTTCTCCTGGCAGCAGATAGCGCCGATGGAGCGCCGAAATCGAGCCATCTCCTGGTAGCGTTGTCTTTCTCAACTGGTGTGCCGACAACAACAACGACAACTGAAATACCATCTCCTGGCAGCAGCGAGTTAACGCCGATGTCGAGCTCTCAGACTTCGTCTCACGTAAGGGGTGTGCCGACATCAGCAACGCCCACTGAAATACCTTCTCCTGGCAGCAGCGAGATAGCGCCGAAATCGAGCTCTCAGTTTGTCTTTCTCAAGTGGTGTGCCGACAACAACAACGACAACTGGAAAACTTTTCCTGGCAGCAGCGAGATAACGCCGATGTCGAGCTCTCAGACTTGTCTTTCTCAACTGGTGTGCCGACAAACAACGAAACTGCGCCCACTGCCGAAAGACCTTCTTTCCCAAGTGGTGGACAGCAACGATACTGAAAGCGCCGAAATCGAGCTCTCATACGTTGTCTTTCTCAAGTGGTGTGCCGACATCAACAACGCCCACTGAAAGACCTTCTCCTGGCAGCAGCGAGATAGCGCCGAAATCGAGCTCTCATACGTTGTCTTTCTCAAGTGGTGTGCCGACAACAACAACGCCAACTGAAAGACCTTCTCCTGGCAGCAGCGAGATAGCGCCGAAATCGAGCTCTCATACGTTGTCTTTCTCAAGTGGTGTGCCGACAACAACAACGACAACTGAAATACCATCTCCTGGCAGCAGCGAGATAGCGCCGAAGTGGAGCTCTCAGACATCGTCCTACATAAGTGGTGTGCCGATAGAAACAACGCCAACTGAAATACATATTCCTAGCAGCAGCGAGATAGCGCCGAAATCGAGCTCTCAGACGTTGTCTTTCTCAAGTGGTGTGCCGACACATCAACAACGCCAACCTTCTCCTGGCAGCAGCGAGATACATTCTCCACCGGCATCAGTGACAACAACAGTTTGATACATTCAGTTATCAGTGAGAAAACAGTTTGTCGTCTCACACAACTGAGTTCCTGTGGGGACATCATCGATAACTGATAACGGTGGAAAAACAGTTGGCGGTGGAAAAACAACAAGTCGCGCTATTCCATTCAGCAGACATCAAAACTGAAAGACCTTCTCCTGGCAGCAGCGAGATAGCGCCGAAATCGAGCTCTCATACGTTGTCTTTCTCAAGTGGTGTGCCGACAACAACAACGACAACTGGAAAACTTTCTCCTGGCAGCAGCGAGTTAACGCCGATGTCGAGCTCTCAGACGTTGTCTCTCTCAACTGGTGTGCCGACAACAACAGCGCCCACTGAAAGACCTTCTCCTGGCAGCAGCGAGATAGCGCCGAAATGGAGCTCTCATACGTTGTCTTTCTCAAGTGGTGTGCCGACAACAACAACGACAACTGAAATACCATCTCCTGGTAGCAGCGAGTTAACGCCGATGTCGAGCTCTCAGACTTCGTCTCCCGTAAGGGGTGTGCCGACATCAACAACGCCCACTGAAAGACCTTCTCCTGGCAGCAGCGAGATAGCGCCGAAGTGGAGCTCTCATACGTTGTCTTTCTCAACTGGTGTGCCGACAACAACAACGACAACTGGAAAACTATCTCCTGGCAGCAGCGAGATAACGCCGATGTCGAGCTCTCAGACGTTGTCTACTCAACTGTGGTGTGCCGATAGAAACAACGCCAACTGAAAAACATATTCCTAGCAGCAGCGAGATAGCGCCGAAATCGAGCTCTCAGACGTTGTCTTTCTCAAGTGGTGTGCCGACAACAACAACGCCAACTGAGATACATTCTCCTGGCATCAGTGAGAAAACGCCGAAATCGGCTCCAGTTATCTTTCCAACGTCTCACAACAACAGCGCCGACTGAAAGACCTTCTCCTGGCAGGGCGACATCATCGATAACTCTCATAGTTGGCGGTGGAAAAAACAACGACAACTGAAAGACCTTCCTAGGCAGCAGCGAAAAAGCAACGAAATCGCGCTCTCAGACGCCGTTGTCTTTCTCAACTGGTGTGCCGACAACAACAGCGCCAACTGAAAAACCTTCTCCTGGCAGCAGCGAGATAGCGCCGAAATCGAGCTCTCAGACATCGTCTTTCTCAAGTGGTGTGCCGACAACAACAACGCCAACTGAAATGCATATCTCCTGGCAGCAGCGAGATAACGCCGATGTCGAGCACTCAGACATCGTCTCACGTAAGGGGTGTGCCGACATCAACAACGCCAACTGAAATACCTTCTCCTGGCAGCAGCGAGATAGCGCCGAAATCGAGCTCTCATACGTTGTCTTTCTCAAGTGGTGTGCCGACAACAACAGCGCCAACTGGAAAACTTTCTCCTGGCAGCAGCGAGTTAACGCCGATGTCGAGCTCTCAGACTTCGTCTCACGTAAGGGGTGTGCCGACATCAACAACGCCCACTGAAAGACCTTCTCCTGGCAGCAGCGAGATAGCGCCGAAATCGAGCTCTCATACGTTGTCTTTCTCAAGTGGTGTGGCGACAACAACAACGACAACTGGAAAACTTTTTCCTGGCAGCAGCGAGTTAACGCCGATGTCGAGCTCTCAGACTTCGTCTCTCTCAAGTGGTGTGCCGACATCAACAACGCCCACTGGAAAACCTTCTCCTGGTAGCAGCGAGTTAACGCCGATGTCGAGCTCTCAGACATCGTCCTCCGTAAGTGGTGTGCCGATAGAAACAACGCCAACTGAAATACATATTCCTAGCAGCAGCGAGATAGCGCCGAAATCGAGCTCTCAGACGTTGTCTTTCTCAAGTGGTGTGCCGACAACAACAGCGCCCACTGAAATACCATCTCCTGGCAGCAGCGAGTTAATGCCGAAATTGAGCTCTCGGACGTTGTCTTTCTCAAGTGGTGTGCCGAAAACAACAACGCCAACTGAGATACATTATCCTGGCATCAGTGAGAAAACGGTTTGGTCCAGTTATCTGCCGTCGTCTCACTCAACTGAGTTTCCTGTGAGGA
This sequence comes from Metaphire vulgaris, assembly GCA_018105865.1. Classification (NCBI taxonomy): domain Eukaryota; kingdom Metazoa; phylum Annelida; class Clitellata; order Crassiclitellata; family Megascolecidae; genus Metaphire; species Metaphire vulgaris. The sequence goes on along the minus strand of CM030863.1, from coordinate 346,838 downwards.
CATCCTCGATAACTGTAATAGTTGGTGGTGGAAAAACAAGTATGTATATATAGTTGTTCGTTTCTTTTCCGTGATCTCCTTTATTTGATTGTGTACGATGCGTATGGCTCTATGTTCTATCGTCACAATGATTCATTCAAAGAGTAATTGGTTTTTCCGAAATTTACGGTCCGTTGCCCTGGTCAACAACAAAAACTTGTTTCTTCATTTTTGTCAAAGCGCCTTGATATTACTTATAGGATGGCCTTATTCCTGTGGTATCTAGCTCTTGCTGAAGTAATTTTTAGCAGTTTCAATGTTACCTAAGCAAATCAGTCATATGCCTGCTTGCTTTTCCTACAGGCGTGTTCTGCTTGTAGATTGCTGCGGCCGGCGTTTAATTTGTTTATTCGTGTCAATTTTCTGATTGAATGTGGGCAATTTAAATTCATCCATAATAATGTTTCAATTGATCGGATTTTCACTTTGAAACCATTGTTATGGCTTAAATTATAGCCCCAGTTCAGATTTGCTTTGCTAGATGGGGCTGATCTGTTTCTGCGTTGAAAAGTATGAATTGATCTAGCGAATTAGATTAAGTGCGTTCTCGATCGCCGTCTCTGAACACGATGAAAACATGAAAATTTCTTTTTGCAAGTTCCCGGAAAATGAGTGTTCCATTTAGCCGATGTTGTGGCCGTTCGACCGTTTTCGACCCTTGATTACGGGCAGGGGCGTAGTGCATCAAAAAATAAAATAATAAAAATAAAATAATAAAAATAAAATAATAAAAATAAAATAATAAAAATGCATCAATAAATCAGTCTATAAAAAGACCAAATAAATATTGTATCCATAGCCTATAGCCATCGTAAATTCCTTAACTAACAAGATGTCATCATGTCAAGATTAACTAACTTTACTAAGTTGTATACTTTTACTACATATTATATTTGCATCACAATAATCAATCATTTCTGTTTCTCAAAAAGTGGGGAGTCTGTAGAATCGCCCTAGCCACCATTGCACGACGCCTCTGATTACGGCATAATAATGTGCGTTGTGGTGTTATGAAAGTATTTGCTATTGAGTTTTTTCTATATCTTTTTTAGCGACTACTTCATCGCCGCCTTTCTACACCAGCGAAGTGTTGTTCTCTACTGGTTCTCTCTCTTCTTTGCCATTCGCCGCGTCGACGTCTGTGCGTTTTGCAGCATCTACGATGGAAACGGCGATAAGTATGTGCACCGTGATACGTGTAGGCGTGGAAAGATTTACAGGTCGATAGAATAATTATTCTACCTCTTTTTGCTGACTATTTCTTATCTGTGAGATTTCTTTCAGTCTCATCTTATTGAATTAATATAAACGTGTCGTCGTCGTCGTGCAGTGCGTTGCAGGCCTATGTCTTCCTTAACCCCTTAACTGGGGATCCCGGATATATCTGTCCATTTTACATTGAGTTACAGTTAAATACACGGTTAAGGGGTTAATGCCACCGGTGTCCTCTGGTGTCCTCTGTCCATCTGCTGCTTCTCTTTCAGTGTGCAACGTTAGTGAACTGTTCAGTAACGGAAACAAACCGCTCTACGTTGAAAAGGACGGAAACTTCGGCATGACTTTACCCGAGGAACAACTCCGCCCAAATGATGCAATCGGCCATGGCGTTTATGCTCTGAATAATCGCGATCCTTGTGATATTTGGCCGCTCAAGCAGCCTTTAATCGCTCGTTCAAATTGTCCCCGGAAATGCAAATTCCCCGTTTTTGGAATTAATGAGTGCATGTTTTGTTCCCCCGCTTTCAGTTTTCCCGGAGTCATTTCTAGATTAAACGACATTCTGCATGTTTCGATTAATGAGTGCATGTTTTGTCCCAGCTTTCTACATTTCTACGACATTCTACTGTACATTACCGCTTAGATGCCTTAACAACCTTTCAGCAAAGTGTTCTTATATAAGTTAGGCCTATATGTCGGGTAGTTTGATTCTGCTTTTTACTATGGGAACCAAGCCATCATTGCTCGGATTTTTCGTTTCACTAAACAGCAATCGAAGGCAAAATAGAAGAATCCTCGATTACAATGGCATAGGTTTCATTTCACCGGGAAACTCTTATCGTGTATTCTGTTTAGCGTATTCATTAATATGAATATGAGTATTTCGTGTTTTTTAGGAAATGCGAGAATGGAAGTCTCCTTTCTAAGGTTAGTAGTTCAGTATTTTTCGAAAGCGATTCAGTTTCGGTTTTCTTGTCTTTAGTTAATTATTTGTGGCGACTGTGTGAAAATAGCGAACACGTAAATACAATGAAGCGTTTAGTTCATCTCGTGAAAACGGAAATATCATTTTAGCGTTAAACCGTTAATAGCTTGTATAGCTTCGTTTTCTCTTTTCTTAGAATCCGCTTGACACTGCGACAGGAAACTGCTCGTGTGAAGAGGCATGTACTGTATGCGTTTCGATTTTTAAAAAATAAAGCATATTAAATAGGGCCTTATTATTATTATTATCATCTGATTTGGCAATTAGTATTCACTCGGATTTTCAATTTGTCAGACATTCCAACGCTTCTGTTATCCACGATGGCTGCACACATTAGCCTACTCTAAATTCTGTTGCAGTATCGAACGCTCTTTAGTCGGTCATATTATCGTTCCATGAGAGAGAGAGAGAGAGAGAGAGAGAGAGAGACATTCGCCATATGCTAAACTCACTACATGCAGGTTCTTCGAATGAGTGATTCGACTGAGCGTCTAAATCCGGTTAACAATAACTCGTTTCAGGGGCAGATGGACGTCTCGCAGAAATGCTGTCAGTGCGTTACTTCGCAGAGGACGACGACGACGACGATCTCAACACCAACTGCAGCGACCGCCACCACAAAGGAACAGGAACAGACCATCGGTTGCCTTATGCTCTCCCTCTGTCTTATAATCGACCACCATTGTCGTAATCATAGTCGTCGTCATTATCATCGTCGTTAACCCATGATTCTTTCCTATCTTTTATCGAAGTCGTTCTCTTTTCTCGTAGCCATTAATTATAATCAACTAGAGTGTTTTCGGGTAATGGTCTCTTCGTCTGCCTCCGCATGTCTTCTGCATTTCCTGTGTATTGCAAGTGCAATGTCACGTAGGCCTAGTGCAAACTGTGGTCGTTCCACCGATGACGTGTATGCCTACATCTTAATTGTGGAGGTTCTGAGTGAAATTAATTGCCCCACGGGACATTGAGATTGAAGGGAAACCCAGTTCAAGTTTCGTCTGCGCTATTTGACGAGTCTTTCACAGAGCATATCCAACGACTGAACCACTCTGTACCCAGCTACGCTCAATGCAAACTTGCGCTTTATAAATGTTCGTAGTAGTAGTAGTAGTAGTAGTAGTAGTAGTAGTAGTAGTAGTAGTAGTAGTAGTAGTAGTAGTAGTAGTAGTAGTAGTAGTAGTAGTAGTAGTAGTAGTAGTAGTAGTAGTACTAATAATAATAATTATTATTATTATTATTATTATTATTATTATTATTATGCGACGAACGTCATCGGTGGCGGCTGCGAGGAAGTTTAACATATTGTGTGTTAATGCAACATTGCACTGCAATATTAGCTTCGTGTCTTTATTGCAACGCTTAGCTCCGCTGCAACCATGTCAGATGGTAACGAAAGTCGAGCATCTGACGGCGACCGACAGCCGCGGAGAAGTCGTTTGTAGGTCGAAATACCCGGTGAATATGACGTCCTGCCAAGGAGGCTGCCAAGGGTCCTTCGCGAGTCGCGTCAGGATCGCAGACAGCAGCAGCAGCAATCCGCCGTGGCAATACAAGGGAGACGTCTGCCAGTGCTGCACTGGAATGCTTGAATCCACTTGGAAGCAGCTTTCGTGCCAAGGCTCCGACAGAATCATCGAATTGCAGCTCGTCACAGGCTGCGTCTGCTCGGACTGCAATTCAAAACCGGTCTCCGTGGGTAAGATGGAACCGTTTTGCGTCTCGTTTATTCGCCTTAACACGATCGTAGGCGTCCATTTGAAAGTAGATTAAAGGCTCTGCCGTCAAAATATCATCCTATTTTCACTGTTTTCAGACCACAGCCATTTCAGACTTCAGTTGGGTCTTGAGCGTAACCATTAGTATTCAGAGGTCTAAACTCAATAGTAGCCTATATTTCTCTATTGCAACCCATTTCACTCCTATTATGTAAAGTAAATAAAAGATTGATATACATGATTACAAAGTAGCCATCTTACTATCTTACTTAGGCTTATGACGTCTGTGCTTGCAATCGCGTTTTCTCATTGTCTGCATCAAAACTCTGCTGGAGCTCAATTCCAGCATCCACCCTTACCTTTACCATCCACCCTTACCTTCACCCTCCCACCCACCCACCCACCCACCCACTCACTCGCGCCCCGCTGTCTACAGCATAGTCAGAAAACGGGTTTCCAATCGTCATTTCCTTCGCTTCATCTCATAAGTCTTTCGATCTAAACTAAAAGGAATTCTCTTCAACAAAACTATTTTCCCCGAAGCTGCAACGTCCCAACCACAGTGACCATCGGATAAAATGACCCTGCCTGACAGACCCTCACCTTTTGGCTATGGCTACATCATATTAAGATTATGTGCCTAAGAATAAGCAACTACTGATGGGCTACTTTCGAAAACGCTGTAGATGTATATGTACAGTAGAACTTCTTTATAGATGACTCCGTTTTAACGTATCCTCAGTTGTAACGTACCGCAATGTAAGGTCCTTTGTGGTGCGCTACCGTATTGGATGGTAGACCTGCTGGATATGACGTGCTAAATTTACAGACCCGCTAATCATGCATTATAACGAATTTATGCTGTATTAACGGGATTCTACTGTACTTTATGTTTAAGTCTACTGTTTTGTCGAGATTAATAATTTTAACAATAGTAATTTCATCATAAAACGTCTTCAGTTAATAATAATTCCTGATGTCGTCTTTGGCTTCTATTCAGCGGGAAACGCCGAGGCACAGATCTGACACCAGAGGACCTCTACACATGAAGCTATCCCCGGACTCGACAAACGGAACACACAATCTATACGCTTCTTAGACTAAGACAATAATAGATTACGTTATCAGTTAAGAAGACAAGACGCTTATGCGCTTAAGAAAAAGACTTATATTTCGGAAATTTTGAAATAGTTGCTTATACGATTAAAAAGCTTTTCGGAAACACTTGAATAAATTTAGATTTAAGATTTGCTTTAATTATAATTGAGATGAGTTTTGTTCTGTTGTTAATCTTAGAGTTGCATTTGAAAAAAGACAAAAAAGAATATCACCATAAAATGCTAGTTGTTTTCTTTTTAAGCAACTGTAGATTCACTTCGCTATTCACAGCTGATAACTGCTAGGTGCTAATCGTCTAATGTCGAAATTTTGATCCAACAGTTTCTGCTTTAAGCAGGCGTCAAACGGACAGATATAATCGTCAACACTTGTGGATCTCCAACACAGTCAATCAATCAATCAAGCAACTTCTATGGCGCCATTATTCGTAATGACAAGGGCATCAGCCGACGACGCACCAAATCCAAATCGAATTAGAACCAGGTCAAGCCGAAAAGGTCAGTCAGCGTCAATAGCATCGTCGCCATCTGTGCTCTTGGCCTGCCTCTTGGTCCTAACATTCTCCAATGCTGCGCTCGTTGATAATCTCCTCTGGTGCGTTTAATTAATTGCATTGAAAACAACAACAACCGAGGCCTTGTATTGTAACACGGCAGGACAACTATACAACTGCTCTAACCAATAATATCCTAGTAAAACTCCTGCTGCAATTCCATGCAGATGAGTATTGCACTAAAAGAAAATGCAAATGGTTTGATAACTGCAAACAGGTCATCAACACGAACTAGAAAATAAGAAAACTGCTAGACAAATTATATTTAATTATTATAACAGAATCTAGATTCTGTTGTTATAATAATTAATTATAATTTGTAGGATAATGTGCAGCATTAGACCAGTAAGACTGTTCATGTATTCTGGATTGGGGTAACCATACCACGCAGAGCAGCAGGCAGTCGCGGTTTAGAGCGTGTCTGCGGTCATATATTTGAATGAGGCGCTTGCGTCTTTAAAGATGGCTCTTCTCTACACTTTGGAATCTCTTTCCAGAAAGCAAACTTCCGTTTTCCTGTCTTTGTCTCGCATTAATTTGTTCGCAGGGAAAGCGGAAGTCGTCGCCCGGAAGTTCTTCGTCTTCCGAAGAAAACCGAAACGAATCGTGGAAAGCGTCTGTCTCATCTTGTCCACTGGTGACCTTCGTTGACCTTTTACCAGGTAGACCCAGGTGTTCGGCTGTTGTGACTTCAGAGACGGTGTCTTCAGATGAAGAGATAGAACCTTGGAACGACCCTGTACAGACCCGTGATGATCGACCGTCGAGGGCTTCGATGTCAGAGAACGTCACGTCGTCCGAGAATCGCCGTAAGACGCAGGAAGCCGGTTCCTCTGTCTTCCTCCTCCTCCTCCTCCTCCTCTCCTCTTCTTTTCCTCCTCCTCCTCCTCCTCCTCCGAGAGTTTTGAGTGAACTGCGAAGAAGGACTTGAGACTGGAATCTGTCTTCCTTGTCCTCTGAAGAAGAGAGAGGCTCAATGACCGTTCCACCGATCTCGACTCCATCGAACTGATTCTGCCTTTTCCATCTGCGATCTATTCCAGGTCTTCCTTTACTCCATGACCTTTCTTCTTCTTCTTCTTCTTCTTCTTCTTCCTCTGTGTTGTTGTTATTTGTCATCATCTCGTAGGTTCTTCCGTCCTCTTTTTGTTCTGCTTTCTGGAAGACGAATACCGCGTTCTTTTTGCGGCAGAATACTGCCGCGGCTAGCGTGACGCTCAGAGTTAATCCGAAGAAGAGCACGGCGAGGAGGAGAACGAAGAAGGTCGAATAGTGGTGCTTCGACTGATTCTCTCTTCTCGAGTCTTTCTCGACTTCCGTGAGAATGTCTGACATCCGGAAGGCAAAGGAGCCCCCGGCCCCTGTCGGCGATTCGGTTGTGGCTTCCGTCCAGTTGACCTGTGTGGCTGTTTCTCCGCTCTCCAGACGAACGGAATTTCCCATCGCGATCTCTAGAACAGTTCCGGAAAATCTGAACTTACTATTTTTCAAAGGTCTATTGTATAGTGGCCTTTGTATCGTGTTAGGTTTACTGTTGTCAACTATAGAAACACACTTTTGCATCAATTTCTCCACGTTTGCTAAATGCTGCTCTGACTGTTTCCTTGGCAACCAGTTAGAATATTGAAAGGTTTTATTCGATCCGAACACCTGTAACAACAACAACAACAGCAACTACATTTAAATAATTCTTCCAATTGTTAGTCAGCTTGTCTATTAGTGAACAGAATGTTATAATAATAGAAATAACAGAATAATAGAATAACAGAATAAAAGAATAATAAATAGAAATAGCAGAATAGTAGAATAATTAAATGATAAAATAACGGAATACTAGTGGAATAACAGAATAGTAGAATAACAGAATAATGGAAAAGCAGAATAACAGAATAATGGAATAACAGAATAACAAAATAATGAAATAACAGAATAACAGAATAATAGAAATAACAGAATAACAGAATAACAGAATAATGGAGCGCTCGATGGAAAATGATTTCTGTCGACCTTATCGTCCACGTTTTGTGTTCTATGACCGCATGTCTTCAGCTTTAAGTGAGATGTTTATAGCAGTACAGAGCCAATCTCATAATACACCATAAATTTTTTAGTTCGTCAGCGGCAATTTCAGACGAATGATAAACTTTGCAGCTATTTCCTCCCTCTCTCCCTCCCTCTCTCCCTCTCTCTTTCTCTCTCCGAGATGTTAGCATCTGGTTTATTTCGCAGGAGATGCAATCCATGCCACACTGCGCACCACCCCATTCCCCTTTGGACTGGAGAGAAGAGGGAAGTGGAGCAGTGGAAGAGGAAGCGATGGAAGAGGAACGAGAGAAGGACGGACGATAGATTGCCGATATGCATTGGTTCAGATTGAAGGCGTTAAGAACTTGGCGCTGAGCGAGCATTGCATCCCATCCGAGTGCGGTACTGGTGTTTGTCTTGCACTTCCTGGAAATGACATTACGACACGTCGACGGAACAGAGGGGCGTATCCAGAGTCCAGACGATATAACTCGCTTCCGGCTTTTATAGCCGACGGCGTCACGTGACACGAGGGCGGGTCCATCCAGCTCCCGTAACCATGCGTAATGTCGTCGTTTGGCGCTTTCATCGAATCGTCAGGACGAAGCAAATCAATCGCTGCTTCTGACACCAGATGGCCTACGCCTCCTCCTCCTCCTCCTCCTCCTCCCTCCTCCTCCGCCCGTTCACTGTCTGTGCTTTGTATTCTGTTCTGCATCCTTCGATCGACTGAAGAATATTTGCTTTCTCCACATTTCATTTATTGTCGGCGTCTTATTCAGCTTTTGTTTTGATGATTCTGGAGCACAAAACAAAGAACGAAGTCAGCAGAATTTCGGTGAAAGGTCTTTCAACTCCTTTTGCGATGTGAAGTTATGGGGGAATAAACCCATAAATTGATCCATCCATTCCCATCATCAGCTTCTATAGTGCTACTTAATAATGTACCAAGATATCGGCAGATGGCTCATGAAATACTAACCGCATAAGAAGCAAGGCAATATCCAGGATATCAGAATTATAACGAAACGCATCTAACGAGGACGAAGCTATTGTGGAGATCTACGGAAAATATTTAAGCGCCAACGAATAATAAAGAACGCTGTAGAGTAGAGTAAAAGCTAAGAAGAAACTACTCTGTTAGAAATTAGAATTCCGTAGGATCTCTTCAAAGCGCTGTCGCTGAGAGCGACGCTCGCTCGCCAGAGTTCAATCGTCAAAGGAAAATCCATTCGTTATCGCCGAATAAAACGCCGAAATATACGCAAAGAGTCTTTTCAACTCAGTCAGCTGTCGCTTATTTGCAATGCCAAGACCTTTTTCATTGAATCTATTCAAAATGCAACGTCTGCTCAGTTGGTAAAACCTTCTAAGGCGTAGACTGAGCGTTTATTATAAGTTGAAGAGATCCTAAGATGATCCTAAGACCATTTAGAACAGAAGTGGTTGTTACGACATCTGGACAAACAGTCGACTAAGCACACTGCATGGAAGTTCTTCTTATAATTATAATCTATTCCATTCAACTGTATACGCCTAGGCCTATATTCGGTCGTCGTCAGTCTGTTGATCATTCGACGCTCTAATTAAAGATCGATGTTTTCTGCTTAAATCGCAAATCCTCGACAGCCGTTCGTTCGGCATTTATCGTCACCAGGTGGCGAATGAGTCTTCGACTGATTCCCCCCACATTTTTATCTGACCGACGTCTTTTCAACTAGCATGACGACTGCGCATGCGCCAACATCCCTAACCGGTCGCTGTAGCACTCGTTCTGAGTGGTGTGGGGGAGAGCGGGGTAGATGGGGCTGCCGGGTAAGCAGTGGTTCAACGGATGTCGTACAGCTGAACCTATCGGTGGATGAGTGTTCCGTCCAATGTGTTTGTCGATTCCTTTAATTCCGATCCCACTATCAGATAAATCGATTCGAGACTCCTCCTCCTCCTCTCAGGGGTGGAGCTAGGGTGTCTGGCCAGGGGCGTAGCGACGGGGGAGGGGGTATATCGGTATATATATCCCCCAATCAGTCTACCTTAAAGTTTTTAATGTGATTTACATGTGGTTATATGTGGTTTATATGGTTTATGTGGTTTATAGTTAAGATTTATACCCACCCAAAATATTTATACCCTCCCAAATCAAATTCCTCGCTACGCCCCTGTGTCTGGCGCCCGGGGACAAAACATACTGATGGTGCCCCTCAACTTGACGAAAATCCTAAGAAGCAGAAAAAGGGCGCCGTTCTGCCCATTTTGACGCCCCTTCATTCTTCCTTCAACTTCGCGAATACCCTGACACGGAAAAAAGGTCATCACCCGTGGCGGAGCACCCTACATTGAACCAATTTGGCGCCCCTCCACCTCGGCGCCCGGGGACATCTGTATTCTCCTGCACCCCCCTAGATCCGCCGCTGCCTACTCCAAGTCCTCTTCCTCTCTTCGACGCCATCTGGCGAATACTTGCCAACAATTGCGACGCCATCTGGCGAATGCTTGCCAACAATTGCGACGCCATCTGGCGAATACTTGCCAACAGTTGCGACGCCATCTGGCGAATACTTGCCAACAGTTGCGACGCCATCTGGCGAATGCTTGCCAACAATTGCGACGCCATCTGGCGAATGCTTGCCGACAATTGCGACGCCATCTGGCGAATGCTTGCCAACAATTGCGACGCCATCTGGCGAATGCTTGCCAACAATTGCGACGCCATCTGGCGAATACTTGCCAACAATTGCGACGCCATCTGGCGAATACTTGCCAACAATTGCGACGCCATCTGGCGAATACTTGCCAACAATTGCGACGCCATCTGGCGAATACTTGCCAACAATTGCGACGCCATCTGGCGAATGCTTGCCGACAATTGCGACGCCATCTGGCGAATGCTTGCCAACAATTGCGACGCCATCTGGCGAATGCTTGCCAACAATTGCGACGCCATCTGGCGAATGCTTGCCAACAATTGCGACGCCATCTGGCGAATACTTGCCAACAATTGCGACGCCATCTGGCGAATACTTGCCAACAATTGCGACGCCATCTGGCGAATACTTGCCAACAATTGCGACGCCATCTGGCGAATACTTGCCAACAGTTGCGACGCCATCTGGCGAATACTTGCCAACAGTTGCGACGCCATCTGGCGAATGCTTGCCAACAATTGCGACGCCATCTGGCGAATGCTTGCCAACAATTGCGACGCCATCTGGCGAATGCTTGCCAACAATTGCGACGCCATCTGGCGAATACTTGCCAACAATTGCGACGCCATCTGGCGAATACTTGCCAACAATTGCGACGCCATCTGGCGAATACTTGCCAACAATTGCGACGCCATCTGGCGAATACTTGCCAACAGTTGCGACGCCATCTGGCGAATGCTTGCCGACAATTGCGACGCCATCTGGCGAATGCTTGCCAACAATTGCGACGCCATCTGGCGAATACTTGCCAACAATTGCGACGCCATCTGGCGAATGCTTGCCAACAATTGCGACGCCATCTGGCGAATACTTGCCAACAATTGCGACGCCATCTGGCGAATGCTTGCCAACAATTGCGACGCCATCTGGCGAATACTTGCCAACAATTGCGACGCCATCTGGCGAATACTTGCCAACAATTGCGACGCCATCTGGCGAATACTTGCGCGACGCCATCTGGCGAATACTTGCCAACAATTGCGACGCCATCTGGCGAATGCTTGCCAACAATTGCGACGCCATCTGGCGAATACTTGCCAACAATTGCGACGCCATCTGGCGAATGCTTGCCAACAATTGCGACGCCATCTGGCGAATGCTTGCCAACAATTGCGACGCCATCTGGCGAATGCTTGCCAACAATTGCGACGCCATCTGGCGAATACTTGCCGATAATTGCGACCCCAGCGTCGCAAATAAGGTGTCATGGTCTTGTACCAGTGGTTCTTAACCGGGGCTACTTGTACTTCTTGGGGGTACTTGAGGGACGTTGTTGGGTTACGCAGAATGATAGGAAATAAAAGTTTGTTCTACAATGTACGCTGACATATATGGAAGTGACCCCCGCAGTGTTTATTCTAGCCACCTTGACATTGGGGGGATTTGAAATGTTTGGGGGAGGTTTGTCTCCCCAAAAACCTTGACGAGAAAAAAGGTCATCACATCCTTCCTTATCTTTCTTCCCCTTCTTCTCCACATGCTCTAATGCTCTTCTGAATATGGTCAAATCCTTATATCCTTATGTTTTTCCCCTCTCCTAAATAGAAAACCACCCTCTCGTCACACCTTTGGAGGGAGAGAATGCAATCCCAATGCAACATATAGAAATTTTGGGGAGAGAATTTTCAAACTTTGGGGGGAAATCCCCCAAAAAAGGGCCTAGAATAAACACTGGACCCCCATATTCTGTAATCCTGGCTACTCCACTGGTTTAGAGTCAGTTGGCCCTATCCTCTCTCTCTCTCGGTGCTCTTGATCCCAGCATATACAATTTAGCCATTAGCGATTGCAAGGCTTTGATACCCGGGTCCCTTGTCGATGCATCAATTACCAAGTATTGCTTCTTTAATCTCTCGGATTAACTGTCGCCAAGTGGACCTCCACTCAACTGCGTCTCTTTTGAATAACAGAACAACAACACAGAGAAATCTGCATCTCTTGAACTTCTTCACAGTTCCACAATATAACAAAATAAATATGCAGTTCTTTAGAACATACTTCAAATAACTTAACAAGAACAAACTCATAGACAAAACCCCTTATATATGCATCAAAATGACTAATTAAATTAAAGACAATTATGCTAATATTTAACAAGTAAAAATATAAAATCAAAGACAATCCCATTAATACCAAAAACGGTGAAAATGCAACAAAATAATAATATAACCAGAAAGGTAGAAATCGTACGATATACAAGAATAGCCATCAGTCATGATCTCTGGTAATGACATTTACATTACACTTACACTAAAATATGTGTCAATAACAATAAACAGCTGAATTCAGATAAAAGTTTCTAAATGCAGCATCTTTGTTCTCATTTTCTCATAAGCAAATGTAAATTCGTGTAATGATTTCCAAGCAGAATTGCTGCCTGACAGAAGCGATAGAATGCCACAAAACAGTCTCAGGCCAACACATTAAACACTGGGATTGAACGAGTCAGACCCACGTTAACAATCAAATCACAGCGGTGATAAAGTGATAAACCTTTCTGCAGAAAAATTCTCTGGACAAATCAAATTCTAGGGTGAAAATACAGATGTTCACACAAAAGCAAGATGAACGAAAAGAGCTGAAGCAAGTTCAAAATATCATTTTTGTTACTGTAAACACAATTGTTAAAACCACGGATAACCTTCTGTAAAACTACGATTAGAAAAATGCCATTGATCTTAATGCTTCAGTTAAGACAGAATCACAAATGTCAACAGGGTCATTTTAAAAGCATTCAGTTTAATCTGAAAACCAACAGCTAAAGATTACAAGAAAATAGTTACAATGCTACTGTATGTAGACTGGACTTAAAAAAACAATATATCATTAGACACTCTTGTTTTAGTACAAATCTGAACATCACAGCTATCATCATAAAAAATTAGCACAATTATACAAATAATTATCTTTATAAGATAATCATCCCTATATTTTATAATTAATTACTTTCCATCCCATCAAAGCAATGCATCAAAAACACATAAGAAGAGTACATATTCAAGAATAGAAACTCTCAACAAATCAAGACAGATCTTAGAATTGAAATGCAAACAGACAGCTCTGAACAATTAGCAACTAACAACGGAGAGAATTTGCTAACGTTGAATTCCCAAACCCAAGGAAACTCAAAACAATGATAAGACACAGAAAGCATTTTAACAGAAGAACAGAAACAGTCTTCATTGTAAATATTTCCAAATCAGCATTCTTCTTAATTATTCAAAAAAACCAAATACCAAGATTCTTAATGCAAAAGTATTCACGGATGGGTTACATTTTACAAAGCAATGCTAGAAAATTCATTAGTTAAAAAAATAATATCACGAAAACGATCAGCCTCAAAATCCTCATCAGATGAAAACACGATGCCTAATTGATTCCGTCCGTTGCACAGATGCCAACGACCTCCACTGTTGGGCTGTCCGAAAATAAGATCAGTGCAGCATTTGGCATCAACGATGACCTCTCGTCTCTCAAAAGTCAAAAACAAACACAAAGATAAAACTGTTCACTGCACAGAAGACGCTTCAGCGACCGGTCGCTCGATGGAGAAGACATAAATGTTCAGATGTTCCGACAATTCCTTCACCTGAAACATTTTTCAATCCAATAAACTTGTAAAATCTGAAAATACTGCATTCAGAAATCAAATATCTTCCTAGCAACATAAACACCATTATGGGTGGCAATTAAAGAGTTAAAGTTAGGAATAAGTCCTCCAGTATTTGGGCAAACAAACCCAAACAAACATTCCCTCCAATATTTTGCAGTAGTAACATTCATCTGTTGGCACTCAAGACAGAGAAACAGGGATGATATTCAACTGCATAAGGGTTTTGGCCAAGATAAGCAAACCTACAGTCAATTGTCACTATCTCTTTCATAAAATCACTCCCAAAATATCCTAAAAACATCCCAAAGATACACAGAAACTGTCAAAGTTACTGCATTATTTCACAAATATAACAAATGTGCTTTTAAATCAGCCACACCTTTTTCATTATCAAATGCATGACTAAACTGGTCAATAAGCAGCCAGAAAATATAAAGACACTTGCCACACAGATGCCGTAGTGTATGTGAGCTGCGGTGACAAAGATACAATATGCAGACAACAGGTAGAGCTCCAAGACGCCAAGGTGAATGGTCAAAATGCCAATAACAATTGCAATCAGCGGAATGAGAAGCCAGTTGAATGCCTGACATCGCGTATTGCTCATGCCACTGACGATACAGCGACACTAAACAACACAAAACATTTCAATCTGTTAATAAGTCCATAAACAGCCAAAGAACAACAACAACAAAAAACAATCCTCAATAAGGAATCAAAGCAAAAGAATGCCTGACCAACAGTTCACAAAACTGGTCAAACTAAGATCCACAACCCGGTAATATCAATTTAATTCATAAACACACACACACACACACACTCAAACAGATCATAAATATACAACCGATATTCATAACTGAAAATTTTAGCCACATTCAAGATATTGATACAGCCAGACACTAAGACCAGAGCAGTCACAACTACTTACTTATTAAATGTTTAAACTTACAGCAATGTTAGAGAAGATGGTTCCCATGGCAACGTAGAAGAGTCTCGGATGGCGATTGAGTATGTTGCATGACGAACAATTTGCCCAAATTATAAATAAACCAAATTCCAAAATAACCGGCACAAGAGGACGAATAGACTCACAGAGCGGAAGATTCTTTCCAGTTTTATCTCGATATGACCTGGAAAAGGCAAGATTGATAACACAGCAAATAAGCAGACACCATAGAAGCCATAGAAACAAAGAAACCACAAGCATGCAAGCCTCTAATGAAATCTGATTTTCACATATAAATCCTCCATTCCAGGTCAGGTCAGGTCAGGTCAATTCTGTGGAGGATGACAACTGCTGCTCTGTGTCACTTTGGATGACCAAAGAAATAGGAAATAATCCCAACATAAAATCTGGCAAAGGAAAAGACAAACCAATGCTGCAGTTGCCAACTACGGGGTCTGATTAATTATTCGTAAAATGGAGAAATTGCCAGAAATTGTAACCATCAAAGCCTTCTTAGTTAGGACCTGGGCACAGGTAATGCATCTGGTCATCAGAAGTAGTTCCTAAGTCAAAAATAATTCTATCAAATAATAAAATATCTCTGTAGTATGAGATGTAGATAGAGATGTAATAAAGTCTTGATGAAATTCCAAACTTACACGTAGCTATTCCAAATGCTCACAGGTATTCCAAATCCCCAAACAGACACTGAAACAAAAGAAATAACAAGTGAACATCATGTACAAAGTCACCAATCGAGGTCTCATGGCTCGTCTCTCGGTCTCTCGCGTGCCCTCAATGAAGCCTCTCTTGCCAACTCATGTTCCTGGATGTTAATCCAAAGACACTCTTACTTTGGACTCATGAGTCACGTGACTTCATCCTGCTGTGATTGGACATGCATGACACATAATTGCACTCGATAAACAATGATAAGTGGCACTGCAGTGCACTTCTATGATCTCAAAACGCTCTGAGGCTGAAAACTGCAGAGCACTGGTCAAGATGATCACTGAAATACAGAAGTCCTTTTGACTCAACAGACTTTGCACGTCAGAAGACAAATCCTTCGCTCTACGGTTACTCAGCTCAACGGACCAAATGACCAGTTGCGCTCAACACAATGCATGCATCAGATTGCGATCCACTGCGAATATCTTGCTACATTTTCATTATCATATTTGATTTTTTTTACTTTTAGCAACATTTTAAGCAAATGAACAATCACATCGTGCATTGACTAGTGAATCTTTGGTAAAACTGCTGGACCCACTCCGAGTGCAGATAAGATAAGTGCGCAATCTGTTTAGATGTGCACAGGAAACTGGTCGGTCTTTATGAAATTGAAGGCGTCTCATGCAACAGCATACGGTCTCTGTTTGGATGTTATATGTACTTAAGTGGGTTCTTCCTGTAGTTGCAATTAATTTCTAATGCAGTGAAGCGTAATAGATTTGATTGTAATGTAACTTTACACTGCATAAGGAGCTCAAAGAACTTTCCAGATGACATTCCAAACACAGGTACGGTGAACTTCCACACCTGATATCCAAAAATGAAGGTCACCAGGTAGATGGAGGTCAATACCTGAAAGACAAACAGTGAAACTGTAAGAACATCAAAACAGCTGCAGAATACTTTAAGAATACAAAAGAAATTCACACACAACTGCTAAAATAACTATCACAAATAATAAAACAACAAAATTCATCATCATCATCATCATCATAGTCATTTCACTTGTCAAACAGATGTTCATAAAAACAATAATTCTCAGAAACAGAAGATTTTATGAAAAATCCTTAACATTAAGAGTAATGCAGAGTCAACATCACTTGAAATTATTACTTTAAATCTAGTAATCATCATCATCATCATCATCATCATCATCATCATCATCACTTAATAGAACCTAACATTATGTAATTTCAAGAGCAACTTGAATAGAAGCACCACAGAGTCGTTGGCCAATAGCAACCACAGAAACTAATCTAATGTCACTCGACCAACGCATCGGCCTCTGTCCTGCCGTACCAGTTGACTGACGTCATAGCCCCACGGCAAGTACAGAACTCCGGTGTTGTACTTCTCCCAGTGCGATGTGAAGAACATGACCATGACAGCCACCAACATCATGAAGGTCCTCTCTGGACTGAGGCTGTGCTCACCGCGACCAAACACCGAATACAGTCCAATGGGCATGAAGAGAGTGGCCCAACTGTCCAGTCCATGGTCAAACAACTCCCCCAATGGACTGCTAGTCTTTGTTCGACGTGCCTGCTTTCCATCCGTTCCATCTACATCAACAAATGCCAGGCCAAGCTTCTCTTCCATTTCATAATACCAATAATAGGGCAATAGGGCATTGGCCATATAGGGGAATGGGATGTTTCCAGGCCAAATAAACTTAATGAACCCCTAAACTGCATATACTGTATGTGTTATATATATATATATATATATATATATATATATATATATATATATATATATATATATATATATATATATATATATAGATATATAAAATCATACAGATATATAAAATCAGACTTTTATAATTGGACATTAAAAAAGTATAGAAAGTTTAAAAGTTTAAAATGAAATAAAAGGCTTTTATTTTAATGTTAAATATTTGACTATCCAGTTAAAATGCTGCTGCTGATCAAGATACTCAGTCAAGATATTTGCCAGAAAATATTCCAAAGTCAATCATGAATGAAGCATTTTGTCATTTGGAGATGAGTCATGCATCACTCAAAACCAGTAAACACCTTTGTGCAGAACAGCAATGTCAACTCCTGGTCCATCAACAACTCAATAACTTACCGAGCTGATGCGCCCAGAACATGCAGTTGGCAGCAAACAGCCAGACCCAGTTCGGAAATGGCGGATACTCCGGGTGAGTATCATCGGAGGCATAGAAGTAATTATCAAAATAAGTGAAAACAAAGAACTGCAGGATGAGGAGCAGGAAACCAGCGAAGGTCAAGACATTCGGAGCAATCCACAACGGATAAAACTATAAGAAAATCACAAGAGATTTCAGCATTCCACGATTGTAGTAGTTAGTTTACACAAAGGACAGATCATTTTCTCAATTCTACACTTTACTATGTCAGGAATATGAATAGTACAGACTCTGAAAATAGTTGAAATCTTTTCAATAGTAGTCACCTAAAATTCAGTTCCCGACATTTCTAATGCAAATCTCCAGGAAAAAAACATTTTCTATGCAGTTAAGCTCTGGTAAACAAAATATACACCTGTACATGAAAAGAAAAAATCTCACCTGGACCAACCAATTCCAAAATGGGTGCATAACATAATTGCTGACTGGACTGGTGTCAACAGAACAGTACTGCAAATAAGACACAGAACATCAGTAGAGTAAACTTTAAGGTATAGTGGCATTAAACCTGCTGTTAAATATATATTAACATAAAATGCCTGTTCAACAAAGAATGAAGTCTAAAACTACATTTCAAATTTATAAAATATTGCAGACTAGTCAACCTCAATATTTTAAATACATTTCAAATCATCCAAACCAGTCTCACTCAATGAGACGTGCTTATCCAATATTTATCTGATACATGCCAGAGCCAGCATTGAAATTGTTCGGACAGCGTTTTAATATCAGTCACTGATCCAAAATTAACAAATACTCTTCCCTTTTTATTATATATTCTACTGAATTCAGTATTTTCAAATGAAGACTCAAGACCATTCTCCAACTGGATTTTTCCACAGCCTATCTTTTCGTTTCCCATTTCTTTGGCACTTCCACGAAGCTATCAGAGGATTAGATATTCATACTGAAGTACTATCGACTGATATCTCTCTATTAGAACTGGTGCTATAGTATAGAAGTTTATTATTATTACTACTATAACTATCTAAATTATTAATATTGTCTTCATTGTGTCTCTTGGCCTAATATGACTCCTGTGCAGGTAATAATAATCCGCTGATCTCAATTTGATATAGACGTTTAGTGATCCGATCAGCGGCCGGGGGGCGGTCAGAGGAGATCACAATATAGCCGCCCCAGCCTTGACCGCCCCGGTTATGACCGCCAAAGTTATGACCGCCCCGGTTATGACCGCCCCAGTTACTCTATGGGTTTTGACAAAAAGCAGTGTACCCTAACCCGTACGGGGTCATATAATCATTACCCACACCATAAACCAGACACAAAACACTAACCCTAAACGATACTGACGGCAGCCATAGCTGGGGCGGTCATAATGGGGGCAGTCATAACTTTGGCGGTCATAACCGGGGCGGTCAAGGCTGGGGCGGCTATAATGTGATACCGTCAGATCTGCTTCTATAGAGCTATAGTGCTCAGATCTGCGGAGATATGGGCGTTTATTGGTCAGATCAGCTGCTATAGAGCCATAGTGCTCAGATCTGCGGCTTTAGAGGGGTGCTGGGGCCAGATGACCGGCTATACTTACTATTTTATGTTATCCCTTCCATCTCCGCTGATCTCTACCCCCAGAATGACTCTATAGCAGCTGATCGGACCACGGCTCCACCGGGGGGCCAGAGGGGGCCCGTGACCCCTATTGAGTGCCTGGCCCCCTAGCGGCCCCCCAGTTGGGACCCTATACTTAATGCTACATACATTAAACAACAAATGGTTGGCCCCCATGATTAGAAGTTGCCACCCCAACGCTCCCCCCACTTGCCAAATCCTAGAGCCACCACTGGATCGGACCACTAAACGTCTATATCAAACTGAGATTAGCCTATCAGCTCAGATCAGCGGATTATTATTACCCCTCCTGCCAGCTGCGCTATATAAGGCTTTAAATCAGATTACATTAGAAAAGACTAACTTCATATTTTAATCAATTAAAGTATAAAAAGCAAAAATCGATCTTACTGACTTTGTATTTGTCGAATCCACTGAGGACGTCTTTTGTAAGATATTTAAAAGCCATTTCTTCCGTCAATTAATTTTAATGGACTTCTCTCTTTGCAGCAATCACAATCACTTATATAGCACTATGATTCTACATACATATATAAAGTAGCATTACTTTACTGAGCATCATCAAATGGCAGATATTCTGACGCACAATTCCTGCTTTAACTCTGAATGAAGCTTTGGCTTCGAACAAGAAATTTGATGGAACTGGAAGAGAATTTCAACTTTGCTCTCGACACGCGTCATGTGTTTAAACGGAGTCACTGACGCATGTCACTCATCTCTTTTTCCCTAGAATTTCATACACTGCAAAATAAACAGATTTGAAAACAATTTTTACTCTGCTATTCAAAATAGTCGATTTTCTCCTGAGAGTCTTAAGTGGTAAGATAGAATTTCTTTATGTCCCGCCTTCATGTGATCTCAGCAATGCCCTTAAAACACACCATCATGTCCATAGGTAGCGTTTAACATTGCACAGCTTCTACAATGCAACGTGGCCATTAGTCAGGCAACGTGTGACCTCAGCTGACCTGCTGACAGCGTGCAAGGGCCGTCCATAAAGTACGTCACGCTCCGAGGGAGAACGGGTCTAAGAAAGTAGGGCAGTTTGTGACAAGGGAGGGAGTTAAGATCACATGTGACGACACTTTTTGTACATATAAAACCTTAAATATGTGGTGATACTTTCTCTTCTGATGGACGTATTCTAATGGTGTATAGTAATTATAGAAAAGTCAATAGACAGCACAAAGATCCAATATTCTTTAGATGAACATAAGTGAGTACTGCTGTACTGATGCAGAACAATACATACAAAGCATCACATAATGGTCAATTCAAGCAAAGCTATAAAGCCAAAAACTACAAATGCAACATAGCAAAAGATACAATCTCCTTCTACGTACAGTAATTGCATTTTTGATATTTTTGAATTAGACGTCTCTTATCTTCTGAAAACAACAAAAGTTGAACAGCACTTCAAAAAATGGCCAAATATACACAGAATCCCAAACTCTCAGGAATATTTAAAAGCTAAACAAAAATACAAAAGTCCATAAATTCTTTATAAATAAACACTAAAATAATCTATAACCATATCTAGCTTTAGTGAGTAAATGTGAAAAGTCCACCTAAAACATGAGAACATTTTACAATAGTTTTAAATGTATTATTTATTACTGCAAATTGACCACATACAGTGTATGTCTATGTTTTGAAAGCTTACCATTAAAAATGTTAGCATTTATTCAAAATATATGAAGCTTCAACAGAGAATTTTAAAAAATTCCAACACTGTATTGCAAGCAAAGCTAATATAACCAATATTGTCTCAGAATAGAGCTAATTAATCATAATAATAATTTATAAATTAATTATCACATCAATGATTATGTACACTGACAAATAATTAAGAAATTTAATGATGAACAAATTCCATGGTTTAAAAAACAATAAATATATATGACAATTTAATCAAGAAAATCAACATTGTAAATCCTCCAACAAAAGCCTTAGAGCAAGAAAATCACACACACACACACACACACACACACACACACACACACACACACACACACACACACACACACACTGTTTTACTACTGATAAGATTCACCAAAATATTAATAAGCCCACACCTAGAAACTGGGTAATAGCTTATTATGTTAACTTGGTCATAACAGATAAAGTCCATCCATTACCATATAAGTCTATTAAAACACTCAGATCCAAACATAACGTACGAAATCTGAAAATCTTAGAAGCTCACTCAAACAGGCAATGATCTACAATAAGCACAAAGTAGCATCTCTAGCATAAGACGAGTAAAGAGAGCGACTCAAACGTTGCAATCGAAGCCTCTAAGAGAGAAAGAGAGAAGAGACTTAAAGCATGGACGATGAAACCTCTTCTGTTTTGAACACAAGGATTGGGTCTAAAAAGAAGTTCCAAACAGAGAGAAGAGCATTCCTGGCCTGTACAAGGACGTTCCAGCCGCTCTGCTGGAAGATCGTCCCACTGTAAATGGCCGTGGGATCTTCACAAGTCTCACATTGAAGGTTGTACAGCTTTAAGATTGGATTGACATTGCCAAGGTTACTGGTCAGGTACGCTCGAAACAGAATCCGATCCATCGGCTTTATCCTGAACACTGCGTCCTGAAACCAGTGCGACGCTTCGACCTTGACCTCTGACCGGTCAACCATCACAACGGACAGCTCAAAAGTGTACCTGTTGAGGTTTTTCAGGTGACAGGTACGACCCTGTTGGCGATTAAACGCACAGATCGCCTGCGAGAACTTGTCGTCAGTGGAGACTGTTTCACAGTCGGCAGGGTATTCTTCTCCGTACGTACACTTCAGCCACGTTCCGATGAACCCGGGAAGCACATCAATGATGCCCTCGGCCTGGTTTTCAATACGCTTCACGGTAATCTGTTTCACCGTTCCAGTCCAGTTGACCTTTGAAAGGGTCAGATGAGAACACTCGGCCATCACAGCGGCAACATTTGACCCCTCCCACTTCAAAGGCCCACAGTGCTCTGCGTACAACTCATAAGGGACGTAGTACGGCTGACTAACGGTCTCTTCTGGCACAATGTAAAATGCCAGAGGAACAGACGACAGCAGAAGAATGACAGCCAGAATGACCTTTCCCGTCTTACTGTTTGAGCTGACTGAACTGCCAACGTGAAACCCACCACGAGACCAATAGCCAAAAGCAGCCACAGCCCCAATCAGCAAAAATGTCGTGAAAACCCTCAGAAGATTTGTAAATGAGAAAATCTGAAAGAAATAATACGCAATCCACAGAAGAAACCCAATTGCCACAACTGGCATCAGGATGACGCACAAGCCCCAACCAACAGACGCACGAAGAAGCCCAACGGCAGTCGACTGGAGCAGGAACAGCACCGTCACTCGCCACCAAAAGAAACAGACGAGATGAGGGATGAGGATCTGGTAGGTTCCACTCCACGACTTCTGCATCGCCATCCGAAGAAACAGCAATGGAACAACAAGATATGCAACCGATGGAATTCCGATTTCAAAATACAGTCCAGGAAGAAGAGGCAAAGAAATGCCGCTCCTTGTGATCAATTCCAATCCGTCGTAGAGCAGAGGAACGCGAGGCAAGACTTTTATCACGGTCGGAAGAGTAGATATGTTATCGAGAAGAACCGACGCCATGGCCAGATGATCATAACTATCGCTCAGTGCAAAGAAACAAGCAACGGTGATAACGGCGGACACGAGAACCAACTCAGAGCACGGGATCCACGTCTTGTCGGCGGCAGAGAACATGAGAAGCGTAGAGATGAGAGAGACAAAGAAAGTGACGTACGGCGTCAGAGATGACCAACTGTACGCAGATTCTGCGCTCTCCTGCGTGAAAGTCTCGTTGAATCGTTCCAACATTTCGGCAAGAACTTTCACGTCGTTGAGTTTACGGCGATTGTAGAACATCTGCATCGTCGAGATGATGAGAGCAAAGATCGCGACGTAGAAGCCGATGAGGGGAACGATCCACAGCACAGCGTCAATCGAGATGAGGCTGTAGATGAAGAGCACAACCAGCATGTAGATCTGGTTGAAAGGAAACAACGACTTGAGCCACAGCATCCCTTGGCTGCCGGCTGTATCCACGGCATTGTCTACCACCCACGCAATGGTCTTACCAGGGTATCGAGAAACCTACAAACAAAAATCAAGAATGCCATTTAGAAATTGGGAGCAAGTGACCTCATGATTCTTGGCCTTGAACCCTTTGACCTTTTCTAGCACTAACCTAGGTCAACGTACAAATAAAGAAATCAGAGCCCTAAAGCTTTGATATTCCCCCAAAACGCTGACTCAAAAATGCTTCAAATAAAAGTTAGTTTACTTATCATATGAGATCAATATTGTGTATTTTATCAATATAAAGAGATGAGATGAGGAAATATCTCTGCTGTACCTTTACAATGAAAGATGAATTGTTGTATGCTTCCCATTCGATGTCATTTTGGAGTAACAAATTCAGTGAGATTCCACCTTGACCTTTCAACCTTTGAAGGACTTTATCAACAAAGTCTTGCTCAGACACAATTTCTGATTTTCCTGAAAACATAAAAAATTAACTCAAATAAAAAACTGAATGGCCTTCTTCGCCAAAAGAAACACACTTTAGTTGACAATTGTACTGCAACTAAGAGCAATTCAAGACCTGGACATGATAATAAGACAAAGACTATTACGATGTCAATTACTTTAAAATACAGGTCTGTAATTGCCTGCTTTTTCGAGGATTTTCTTCTCTCTTTTGTTCTGCGAAAGTTCCGAGATCCTCTCAAGAAATTCCTGTTTTGACAGTTGTGAGCTGTTATCTCCGAAAGGATTAATCTTTCTGAAGAGCTGCTGAGCCGCCTTCCTTGCTCGCTTCTCCAGCTCAGGAGTACTCAGACACCATGTGACGTCATTCAAGTTGGTCTCATTAACTCCTAACATTAGGTCAACAAATCACCACATTCTCTATTTATAACTATATACAGATAATATAAGAGTACAGACAAGTTCCCCTTTGATCGAATAAATCATCTGATATTAAATAATTTTGCATAAAGTTCTATGAATTGTAGAAAAGTGGACAATCTATCACAAAAACCAGGGAGGTTGTCAACTGATGGACAAATGGAGAGCATTAAAGATTTTCCAAAACTGGAATCATCAAAATTTATATAAAATTGCAAGTGAATGAATCAATGTACTGGTAAACTCACATAATGTCACTTCATTTGAAGCTGTTACTAAGACCAATGTAAAATCAATCAAAGTCCATGATGTTAACTCCTCTAAATTAAACGCAGTCTGTTGAATGCGAGATAAATTTGAGTCTGACTAGAGAGGTGACAATGACTGAAAATACCAAAGGAATAAAGCGAAATGACATTATGACAAATAAACGACTGAAACGACCGAAATATGAGTAAACAACACTCGAATGAATGCACAGCCATTAGAGCAAAATGTCGCGCTAACCGAGTTTCTTCTGCAAACATTCGTTCAACAGAGTTGTTGCTTCTTTATTTCCCTGACGAGATGCCTTTATCAGCCAACTGACGCTCTGCGTTGCACTTTCTCCTGCGCTGTCTTCCACTTCGGCCAAGCGCAGATAATGCTTTCCAATTTTCAGCTGTGCTTCCTCATCGCCACCCTTTCCCTTTGTAATTAAAGTCTCAAGTTCGTTTCCTTCATAAAAGTTACAGACATGTATAAAGAATGAAAATTCACAAAAATAATCTGATCAATTTAGAAATACAATTATCTCATCTATGCTGAATTTGAAATTCTCATCACCTTTCTCCCCGTTTGCGATGTAATACTCTGTAGGTTAGAAACACTGATGCCAAAGTAAAATGGGAGTGTAAGTAAAAGCTATTGAACAAATTTCAACTAAAAATCAGAGAGAAATTTCAGTCTGAGAAATGCTTTAATAATCCAGGGGTGGCCAACCTTTTACTACAAGCGAACTATTTTAAATTTTGATCAGCCTGTGGAGGGTCACATTGTTTTATTGCCCCTTGCATATTGGTTTCAAAAGTAGGGACAGTCACTGCAGTCACGTAATCTAATCTAATCTAATCTTAAACTTTTATAGCGCCACTTTCATAATGCACAGGAGCATCAACCGATGGCACACCAAATCCAAATCACTAAAGATCCAGGTCAAATCCAGGGTATCCGGCCGACAAACGGAACAAACGTAACTGTAGTAACTGGTAACAGTTACAATTAAACAGCAGCTGAGATTTACTATTTTACTAAATTAAGCACAGGAACTAAAAGACCTACTTATTAATCAACAGGGTATGCATAAATAGGACCAATAAAATGTATTTAGAAAGATGCCTGCGGGCGCCAATTAGCAGCAGATTGCGGGCCACATCCGGCCCGCCGATTGGCCAGCCCTGTTTTAATCAACTCTTAGTATCAAAGCCTCGGCCATTTTAACCCTCGGCTACTTCTCTCTAACAATCTAACCACCATTGCAATACACATTCAGTCAAAGCGGCGCTACAAAAATCAGTATCATGTATTAACAACGCAGCTCTGCTCTATTTTGTCACTGACCCGACTCGTCCTGCAAACTATCGGCCATTTCGGCGATGAAAGCGATCGATTCAGACGCAAGTTCGCGTCGATTACTTAATATTTAATCGCAAATTTCCAAAATGTTTACAATAAAATTTATGCTGAATCTATCTTTAGCGCACGGGGATTTCGCATAGAAATAAGTAATTGAGGGTTGTTGGCTTTGGCAAAGACGTCATCGTTTGAGCCTATTTACTGCCATCTTTGCTAGATTTTTAGACCATGATTACCAAAGAAAATGCCGTAAAACTTGTAATACAAGCCCCGACCTTATACTTCGGCTGTTTGAGACCCGGTTTCTATTAGTTTTATCATTATCATGTTCACTATGCCTATATTGAAGCTTTTACGCGAGTTTTATACCTGGTCGTTTGATGTGTTAATAGCGTTAATTATTTGATTGAATGAGCTTCTGAATTTAATATTGGTTGATTATTTGTTCATATTTTGGGTTTTATTAATTGAAGCTTTGAACTGCAGCGTCCTGCTGCTGTTCAGTCCTTATGGCCCTGACTGTAGCTGAATACTATGCAGTTAGCGCTTTTCAGTCGCATTCGATATATGGGGAGTCTCTCAAATTAGCCCCCACGCTGGACAAAAACGCTCTCTGGTGTGGTCCACATTTTTAGTTTTTGTTCTCAAATCCCCCTCGCTGGAGGTTCAAAATTATGAAGTCGTCAGAACCATAGGCGTCGATCCCGTGAGGGTCCTGGGGTCCGGACCCTCACAAAAATCCGAATTAATCTACAGTATATTGTACTGTTGTACGATTATTTAATAAATTGTCGTGTTGGATAGATAATACACGTAGATATTATCAGCAAATGGTACTTGGATTGGAACATTAATATAAGTAATAAGAATTATGCTAAAAGGGTTAGGGTTAGACACAGCAATGTTCTCTTCTAATAGAGGTTTAAATGCATTTTTCAATCTAGTGGAGCTTTAAGGGAGATCAAACCCCAATAAGTGTCTAAAGGCCATGAAATTAACACGCATTACGAAACCAAACAAGTGTTATTATTTCAAGGTAGGAAGCAATCATGAAGTCAAAGTCTTAGGACTTACTGTAGATAACACGTCTGCATCTGAATAATTATTATTATTATTATTATTATTATTATTATTATTATTATTATTATTATTATTATTATTATTATTATTATTTTGTGTTCCAATCAAATAAACTACTTTAAGGCCTCTCGTGATTTTGCGATCTATAGCGTCATCTAACCGTTCGTTGTCCTGCTATTCGGCAGGTGTCGCTGCTGTGAACGGCACTTCCGGTTAGCTAAGGTCGTCGCTATATAGACTATAGTCATGAATGATAGACATCTTAGTCCATGATGGACCTGGATTTGCCGATGTTCATTCCTGCCTGAGACGCTCCCTTGGTGCTTCCGTACTGGAGGCTGATCACCGACTGGCCGGCCTTCAACTGGTCCTCAGAGAAGTCTCGAACGTTCTTCTCGCTCTTACGAGGCCAGTAACCATCGGGACCACTGTAGCCAGGTTTGCTCTGAGCCTAGCATTTAAAACAAAACGTCTACGATTAAAACCTTCATTCGTTTTGATTTCTTGATGCCGCAGATGGCACAACAGCCACGTGGTCCAGAGCTACCCCCAGGGGCGGCGCTAGGGGTGGTGGGTCCTGACCGGTCCTGACCCACCCAGCCTCGGGCAGAGGCACCCAAGCAAATCGTTCAAATCCGCAGAGAAATTTTGATTTTTTTGGGGGGGAGGAGGGGTAGTCTGAGCTGGGTCCTGGTTGTGTAGATTGCATTAGACCCACCCAGCCAAAAAAAAACAGCTCCGCCCCTGCCTCCCCCACTCCGAGTCTAAATGGCCCTGTCTCGATTTTAGCATTTGGCTGTGCAAGATATCATGCGAAATAATTGCCATAAAGGCCTAAAAGAGGAGGATCTAATTTCTAAAGGAGCAAAGTCTCGTCCTCCCCGTCAACAATTATGGTCTCTGCTCTGGTGTCTCATGCAATTGAATCAACAATAGACAACATTTCCTGCTTTAGAGAAAGCATTCGAAGCGACATAGAACGAAAGCCAGGCCTCTGTTCATCTTAAGGCTTCTAGCGATGTCATGCGGAGAAATGCACTGAAACAGTGACGTCACAACAGTATATGGTTCACATCGCCTCAGAGTCAGGGTAAGGGTTTCAATGGGCGCCTCCCCTTCACCCCCCTCCCCAATTAGATGTCGAATATTGGGTAGCAGTGGGACAGTAGGCCTACCTGAGCCTTTCTAAGGTTCCTACCTCAATGCCAAGTGTCCGTATGCAGGTGCACACCTGTGCGAGGTTGAGCGCGCCCTTCTCGTGCAGGGACTCGGTGGGGAAGGTGGCCGTGTCCGAGACGCCGTACTCCTGGACGAGTTTCGTGAACATGGCGATGCGTTCTCTCTCCCTCATGATCTTCATCGCTTCGATCTTCGCCGGTTGGAACGTCTTGTCACCCCAGTTGATCTTACCCGGCAGGAGAGTATCAATCAACCTAGAGACACAAAAGACGATGACGTCAATCATGATACATGTATTTTCGTCTATGTTAGACTCTTGTGCCTCATGATAACTGACTAAATGCGCTACATAATTATGAGCAGTTGACGGGGGAGGGGTATAATGGATGGCGTTGTAATTGTTATACTAATTGCGTCTTCCGTTGCAACTGACTTGCAGAGAACGTTTCCGTCTGAGAGGATCCGGTGGAAGGCGTCGTGAGATCCGTCGATCGACTGGGCGCTGCTCGGGATCTGATCGGTTCCCGTAATCAACTGGATCCAGTGAAGACATCGGACAGCCTCTTCAGGGTCAAAGTTCGATTCGATCTGCAAAGAACAACGACTCCCTGCATCCATCGATCACTGGCTGTCAACTAAATCTCATGACTGACCTCCAATTAACCCCTTAACTGGGGATCCCGGATATATCCGCCCATTTTACATTGAGTTACAGTTAAATACACGGTTAAGGGGTTAAGGACCAGAAGGACCAGATGCTTTTGAAAATAGGCCTCAAATAGTTCGCAATTAAGAGAGAACAGGACTCGTCAAAAGTATTTCGTAACTATTAGAAAGAGTTATTTATCGTTTCAGTATCTTCGCAGGTACCTGTCTACGTGTTAGTCTCTGTGTCTGTCTGTCTGCGTGTGTATGTCTATTTCGTCAGCGGTGGGCTTTTGAATGTTGTTATTGATTGTCGTTTGGGATTTGCACTTATAAGGGGTGCCGCCCAGGTCAAAGGTCACAGGTCGACCTCAGGCTCCCATCACTTCCACTGGTTGCTCTGAGTGATGAACGAATGACTCGGCGTAGAAGGCTGCCACCGCATATTCTATAATAATTACTAGCTGCTCCTTATACAGAGTGCGTCTAGCGTAGGCCTCTAACAGTAATAGGCCATCGACTCTAGCACTCGACATATTTGCATCACGATTAACATTATGGAAATCACGAACTCACTTCCTCCTCCTCCTCCTCCTCCTCCTCATCATCATCTTTCTCCTCCTCCTCCTACCTCTCCTCACAGAGTGACAGAACACGCTGCAAATTCCTTTCAACTGTTTTGTTGGTTTGAGTGAATTTGATTTTGAGCAAATGTTCAGTGCAACAAGCAGTTGAAAGAGATTTTCAATTCACCATCATCACCCCCTAAGTAAGTAGGTGAAATCCCGCCAATTAATGTAGCGCCTTCTGATTAGTATATGGAAGTAGAGGCTTATCCTAAATTTGAAATAGCCGAGGCCAATAGGTGTACACTGTAGATTTTACGAAAATGACTGATGGAGAGGCTGGTGAGGGGAAGTGAACGGAACAAGTTATCTTATCAGCAGAACCCGGTTCAGTTCCGGGGGAAGATGATGGAGCAGAATTTTATTATGTTTGCCCAATTACCCTTCATATGTGGTTGTTCTGCTGCTGTGTTGCCGCTGTGTCTGAGCAGCCGTGAATTTCAATCAGTTGATTGTGAATTCTCAGCCAAAGGAAAAAGTCTTAGGAATTGAATGAAACACACAGACCATGCATCGACCAGACATCAGATTCGCTGCTGGCGATTAAATGGAGGCAGTTAAGTTACGAACTCAGTATAGGAACAAGGAAAGCGATATAGCAGACTCAATGGATAAGCTATATAATACTTATATATATATATACTTATATATACTATTTTATTTTTTATTTTATACTTATATATACTTATATATACTTATGTATACATATACATATCTATATATGACCGAATTTTGTCACAACTGCTCGGTTGTGACCACCATCCCCTCGTACCAGACCCTTGGAAAATGTAACATTTTCTCGGAGTCGATTCTGTTAGAGTAGAAGACTTAACTAATTCGTGGCTGATTCTGAAGCTTATATGACTTCAAATGTCAAATATCTCTCGCTTTTAGCAGACAATTAAGAGGATCGAAAATAGCCCAATTGACAAAGTCAGAAACAGAATCGAGAATGTATGAATTCCGGAGAACAAGACACAAAGAATCACATATTTCCAAGATGACAGTCGCTAACATTTCTGCTTAACCGATAAGAATAAATATGTATATAGGGCCTATGCAAAACAGACATGATGCGGCCAATCGGACGACAGATGGCCTCTTGCATATGTCCTCCTCTTCTTCTTTAGATGGCATTTCTAGAGATTCCTACCTTTTTCTGGGCTTCGGCCGCCAGACCAGACTTCCCTGCCCTGGTGCTGCTCATGACTTTGGTAGAATTTTTATAATAAGTAAGCAAAACGTTCGAACGCGAGACAATCAAAGTCCAGAAATGTCGCCTCTGACTGTGAAGTGAACGACAAACGACTCAACTGCCACTCGGCGCTCAACATTGGACTCTGAAGAAAAGGAAGACATCGCGGTATCCTCCGAGCGCCTCCTTACAATGGGAAAGAGCATTGCACGAACACAGGAGAATCTAACTTTGGATATTTTCGAGACAAAACTTGAGTGATTAGTTTAAAAGTGATGCCATTTAACAGAATAATGAAGCCTAATATCAGTATTTAGACATTTGGCAAAAAGTCTGTTGATGTTGAAAGTGCGTTTATGAATAGCTCCCGAGGGGAGGGGAGGGGAGAGGGAGAAGGCTTTGCAGTCGCATGTCTGTAGCAACCGTACATCCCCTTTGATTGGCACAAGAGGCCACAAGTGCAAATTGTTTAAGCAGAGGGTGGGTCCAAGAAAGAATTTTTTTAGTGCAAGGGTTGTGGACAAATGGAATAGTTTGGAAGAGGTGGGAGTGACAGTTGAAACAGTAAACGGATTCAAAGGCTATCTCGGAAAACTAGGTTACTGATTGAGGAGAGTTACATCAGTGGTTTTCACACAGGCTTACTTGGCCTCCTAAACCACTTAAAATCACACATTATTATTATTATTATTATTATTATTATTATTATTATTATTATTATTATTTGTCTTTGTATAGTTTTCGTTCTTACAGACAAACATTCGGTCGAAGTGACTGCTATAGTGAGGCTCTGTTTGTCTGGCGACCGATAAAACCATCTCGACTCTGAAGGCGGTCACAGACTCACAGCCACAGCTGAGTACACTCGACACACACACACACACACACACACACACACACACACCGTACAACCACTTTGCATTCGTACACTCTGTGTGCTCTCATACGACGCTAGCGACAGATTGTATCACCACAAGTTACGCTCCATTGAAACAACTCGACCACAAATTAGGAACATACAAAAATATTTGTCGACCTTCAGTGGGAGAAGGAGGACGAGTAAAAACGAAAAACACGGACCCCAGAACCTCAACAACTGGGGGGGGTCAGAGCACCAGACTCCCTCCCCGGCAATTAAAAACTCAAAAACCAACACTACAGATTAAGCCAGAAATTAATATTAAGGCTCCTTTACATTTAGACTCTAGCACTTGCTAGGCCATAAGGTGCTAAAGCAAATAAATTAAGATAACTGAGGCTCTGTTGAGTGCTATATTTTGGCGCCTCCTTTGTTACGAACAGTCCCCGAATGACAAACATTCGACTGAGTGAACAGCGTTGATTGGCCCCCTCCGCCCCCCTCCGCCCTCCATTGAACTGTCCTTTGGCTCAACTGAACACACAACGATTACTCCATTTCGAGCACGAAACTTCCTCTGACAGATCATTAAGCCAGAGGAGGATTTTAGGCAACACAGCCACACCCCCTCCTCACTCTACCATTCCTCGTTTTGTTTAGCCTGTGTGTGTGTGTGTTTTTTAACGTGATAACGAAGCCTTATAAAGACCGAGACACTTGGCGCTCGGGGAGCTGGGGCAGTGATCCTGATATTCATCGGTCGATTAGAATCAAAACATAGGCTGAGATACGTTCTGTGCCCAAGGCAAGGACTTCGCCCCAACGGCCTCTTCCGGTCTCTGAATGGCTTTGCCGGAGATGCAAACCATGCTACGAGCGCTCTAAAGGCAGCTAGCTTAGACGCCGCTGCTTCAAGGATAAAAGGAAAATATAATTAAATAAACAAGCAGCCATTGTGTGCAAACAGTTTCTGCTGCTGGACATCTGAGCTCTGCTCAGATTAAAGAGGCGCTAGATAAATTCCGAGTCATTAGCAACTGCAAACAATGGCCCTAATGTTGTGCTGAATGGACATTCGATGCGAGCCAAGCATCCGTCTACAGAAGAAGAATAGTCATGGAGGATACAGACAAATAAACACACATACACAGGGCGTTCACAGGCTGCTGCTGCTGCTGCTGCTGATGATGATGATGATGATGATGATCCCATCACAGTTGTTAGCCCGGGCCATGATTGTTGAATTACAAACATTATTAAAGTCAATTTCGTGTTTGATCATCAGGACGATGACGTCACAGTTGTTTTAGGGGAAAATTGAGGATGACGAAGGACATCTGAGAGTCCTCGTCTTCTAATTCGTCCATGGAATCGATCTTCTTCTCTGAAGATATTTATGTGACATTTCGTCATTTATCGAATCTCTATTCTCTTTATGTATCCGCTTTCTGAGCGAGTTGTAGTCCTTCTACCGCTCCTTCTTCTCTTCCTTCTTCTCTTCCTTCTTCTCTTCCTTCTCCTCTTCCTTCTTCTCTTCCTTCTCCTCTTCCTTCTCCTCTTCCTTCTCCTCTTCCTTCTCCTCCTTCTCCGCAGATCAATTGTAACAAAAGGCGATGTCTCAAACTTGGATCTAACAGCAAGGGACCCCACATCAGGTTCCTAGCAGCTTTCATGATGGTGGTGATGATGATGATGATGATGATGATGATGATTTATAAGTCGAAAGTGGAGTCGTTTTAAGTGATTTCGTTAAATGCCTGACAGACAGTGGCGCCTCTACCGGCAGCGCGCATGCGCGGAAATCTATTGAAACTTTGAAAGCCTTCGGGGTCCACTGACTCCCTTTCCACCCTCAACCCTTTTAACCGTCATCGGGAAAAAGTCTTTAGGCACAGACTGACAAATATACAGGTGACATCATTTTAGGCCTCCACAATAGACAGCCTTTTTTAACTTACCTGTATATTCAGGTGTGTGCCTCTATTGACCTAGCGTGGGCCTATGGCCTTAGGCCTACGATGGGCGTGGCCGTGTTTTCGTCGTTAGGCCTATAGGCGACATCACGTGATCTTCTATGATCTGAATATTTTGTTTACTTTGAGGGCGACGAAAAAGAGGATCGAAAAAGAGGATCGAAGGAGGATCCGATGACTGGAACCGATCCTTTTCGAAGTGTTATGACGTCATCTTTCGTATTCTGTGATTGATTTTCGAATTGCTATTTCGCTGTCGTGGTCTAGCACCTGTGTGCTATGCTATGTCTATGTGCTATGCTACGTACGCAAAGTATAGCGCATGTACTCGTCGCTTTAAGGAGCTTGGCGCTACATAAATCGTTCACTTGTTAAACTGCGTGTATTTTTCGTTCCAAAGCAGAGACTACGAGATCTGTTGCCAAGGAGATTGGCTGTGACTGCATAGAGTAAGTGCTGCATAAGTGTTCGTCTGTCGATGGAGTGAGTTTTTCCATTTGGGGGTGGAAGAGACGCAATGGCTTTCCAGTCTGCCCTTCGTTGTCTCGAGAACATTCCCCTGGTGGGGCATGCGATGGCCGCTGGGTACGCGTGCTCAGACGGGAGGACGAAGGCCGAGCGGGCGGGTCTGAAGGCCACCCTCGGGCTGGTCCTCGCCCCCGTCAATCTGGTGGCTGAGATTGCGGACGAGGCGACGAGGAAGAGATCGAAACAACTGGACAGCGCCGCTCTGACTCCGAGGCCCAGGTGGATGAAGAGACATCACAAGAAACCCAGGTGGATGAAGGAGCAGACATCACAAGAAACCACTGAATAGCCATCTGATCGACCTGGTCAGCACACAACGGTAGGCACCATGCTCAAGGTCTCCAAACGACCGTGAATAATCGCCAACCATTTGATCGATATAGGGATGGTCCCAACGATGGACAGAAGGTAGGCACTCAATGGGGACGTGCCCCTGGCCCCACCCCCCACCCCCACCCCCCCCCTCTGCATTTCAATCAGTTTCTGTTTTAGTGAAGCAATGGAAATGACGTCATCACGCACCGATTAAACTCAAGGATCGTCTATAAATAGATAAAGAATGCTTCGTTAATTATTAGGAACGAAATGACGTTTTGCAATTTGCATTTCAAAAAGGTACAAATATTTCAAAAGCATCAGCGGCAACACTTTTAATGAAGCTAAAGTAATCAGCCTGTGGAGAATGGTGCAGACTCGATCGACGCAGTTATGTTTCGCTTTTGTGGAGGGTGGGGGAGTTGTAACCAGTGGCGTAGCGAGGCAGAGTGCCACCCTTCAAGGGCGTTCAGAGAGTTGTGCGCGTCCGGCGCCCAGTCTCGAAAAAATGTTTGACGAGCAAAAAAGATTTCCTAGTCAATTTTGGCGCCCCCATCTGGTCGTCACCCGGGACCACCCCACCCTCAATCGCTGCCCCTCTGCACGCTTCTGCCGCCCTTGTCCATTTTATGCGGTCACTGAAGCTTGATTTTGAACTTTGATCGACTATTTTGCGTATTTTGTAATCGTTTTGTGGGTTTTCATTTTAATAATTGTAGCCTAACATAGAGATTACATTCTGTCTTTGGATTTTTAGAACCCGAAAATGACGCCCTTGGGGCCGTTCGCTTTCCCTGCCTCCCCTCGCTACGCCACTGCGTGAAAGCCACGTATTTTGCCCAATATAACCTCACTTGGGACGACATCTGCTGACCATCATAAGCACTTTATTCCAATCTGTAATTTCAATTTAAGAACCATTCTGAATATGAAGGGGAATATAATATTTCTGTGATTTTCTTGTTTTTCCTTCAGGTGGACATCTATCGTCAGTTGTTGGCAGGTGTCCGTTTCCTTGACGTCAGCGTCATGACCCGGGGCAATGACGTCTGGACATGCGCTGATAACGTGCGGGGGGTGAAACTGGAGGAGGTGCTGACGAAGGTGAGGGATTTCGTGTCCGACAATCCATCTGAAGTGGTCGTCGTCCATATCACCACGGATCAGGGCTCGGTCGATTGGACTTCCTGTCACGTGCTCATCCAACAGTTCTTCCGAAATCGACTGATTCCGGAACACATGCGCGACATGACAATAGGTCAGTCAGAGGTCAACTGCAGAGGTCAGAAAGGTCACGCACCAACAGTGCAGCTCCTTCCTGTACAGTTTAATAGTCTCTACCTCCTATTTATAGACCCGTGCCAGATTAAGCACTGTAGAGAGACCACAGGCAGTCGAACTTTTGGGTCCCCAGGTTTACAATTTACAAACTACATTTACTAAAGTAATAAGGTTTTACAGATTCTTCTTTCTTGATTTCGTAGGAGTAAAGTCGTTTAAAATCTCTTACAAAGCGTCGTTTTCAGTGCATGGCCTTAATTAATGGCGATCGAATTCAATCGTTCTTCTGTCTCTGAATCTCTTTTACAGTTTTTCAGAATTTTTAACATTGAAAAGTTCGTTCGCCGGTCGCGTTTGTCATCAAATAAAAATTTAGCCACCGCTTCTCTGCATCATCATCATCATCATCATCATCATCATCATCATCATCATCATCATCATCATCATCATCATCATCATCATCATCATCATCATCATCATCATCATCATCTTATTCTTCTTCTTCTTCATCTTTTTCCCAGGCGACATCGTAGACCAAGGTAAGAACGTCGTAATCAGTGGAATGACCGAATACGCCTACAGTTGGCAGCAGATCCAGTACCGATGGCCAAACAAAGCGTCTCCAGAGGAAATGGCCGACCACCTGCGGACCACCCTCACCGAAATGGCCCTCTACCGACCGACGTGCCTCTTCTGGTACAGGGCCGAGTGTACCCCCTCCTCCCCCATGTACGTCCGGAGCTTTGGCGGCCTTCCGGGCCTCGTCGCCTCCAAGTACGGAGCGGAGAAGTTCGACTCGGCCGAGGACCTCGCTCTGGCGACCAACTACTCGGTGCTCGAGGTACTCACGGGATTGGCTCGAATTCCCTTCAACATACTGTCGATCGACTTCGTTCACGACTTCGTCGTCGAGAGAATCGTCCAATTGAACGAAAGTTCGGAGAAATGGGCGACGAGAGGAGTCTCGGCGATCGAACTCAGCGCAGACGACGAACCAGACGACGTCTTTCCTCAGCAGACGACAGCTGTTCACAGCAGAGTGAACACGACGATGAACAGCCACGCCGGCGCCATGAACAGCTCGTTCGACTTCAGAGGCCATCCGATCCCTCCAGTTCAGGTCAAGGAAACGACCATGTAGACGACGACGACGACGACGGCGGCGAAGAAGGAAAACCATTCAGGGAATTATACAGCGCAACAGTAACGATGATGATGATGATGATGATGATGATGATGATGCGCTTCATAAATATACGATGTAGCGAAGAGAGTTTATAGACTGAGGGCTGAATATGAACTGCGTATACTTTTAGGCGCTTTTTCTGTCGATTAGTTTATATAGAAGCTAAATACTAAGTTATAGGGACTTTAACTAAATTATTTCTGTGATTAGTTCTCAGCTTTTGTTTACGTAGGCCTATGCACTACAATCAGGGCGTAGCCAGGAATTTTATGGGGGGGGGATAAATTTGGGGTATATATTGTTATATATATCATATATAATATATATAGTATATATACATAATATATTATATTATATATGTTATATGTCCTGTTTTATATGTATACTGATTTGGGAGGGGGTATATGCCGCCGATACACCCCCGTCGCTACGCCCCTGACTACGATGCACGACTAATTGGCCATTTTCTGTAGCGCTTTGACTATTTTTAAAGCATATATTTTGCGGTGATAGCAGGACTTTTATAGCAGCGTTTCTAATACTCAAACAGATCAATCGATGTTACTCAAAATCCATCGGCAAAAAAATCAATAATGCAGAGATCGATCAGCGCGAGAAACAGCAAGTATCTGATTGGCATGAGAGTGCATTCACAGCGCGAGTACTGCGACGAAGTACTCGAAATGAGCGCTTGTCTTATGATTAGCAAGTACCCGGGCGCTTGAACAAAGACGACGTTTATGGTCAACTGAATCGGAACATATTTCTTTTATTTGTTCTTTGGTTAGAGTTTTGACATCAGAAACTTTGAAATTGTTGTTCGCTGAATATCTTCCTCCAAATTGTTTATTGCGTTGACAGTAACCGAACTATACTTATAATGTCTCTGAAGTAGTAGTCCTTTTATAGCATTGTATAACAAACAATTAGACCTCAGCAAATACGGCAGTTAAATCTGTACAAACTAACTAGTTTACTTACTTTTACAGCTAACTTCGTGCGTTTTTTATTCCAAAGATTGTTTATTGATTTAAAACATTTCTTTCAGATTTTAATGTTTCTGTTGTCTTTGACAAATTGTTGAGATCATTTTTGCTGACGTAAGCTTTTTTCTTCTTGGTATCATTATAGCTTATTAAACTAATTAACTTAGGGCCTATTTAGCACAACAGAGCAACGAACCCCCATCCCCAAAGGGGTCATACTCTCAGATGTTACTCTGATAATATTAATGAAGTCAAAGGCGATGATAATGTTAATAGATATGATGACGACGACATTTGCAACTACTATAATCTACATCATTGTCAGTTCGGTCTCATCTGCCGAAATTAATTGGCACAACGACTTTATCAAGCTTATCGGAGGAGAGAGAGAGGGGGAGTTAACTTTCCATTAATTAAAACCCAAGCTCAAAGGAGCTATATAAATATATATAGATTCAAATGGGCGACTGCAGTGTTCACTGAGTGTCCGTGTGTGTATCGTTGAATCTTTGGTAATTCCTGTGTGGATGTTCTAATAATTACAGACATTGAATTTCTTCGTTTCTTTTCTCTTTGACTGAATTTCTTCTCTTCAAAGTGTCTCTTGAAGTTTTACATCTTCGTCGAATGTTCCAGGCGCCTGAATCTCGGTGGAGCGTTTCCGGTAGAAGAGGGGGGCATGAACCCCCCGGGGTCCTTATCCCGCGCCACCTTATTCAGTTCATTTCCGTTCTTCTGCCTTTGACTTGGAAGCCATTCGTTTAGTCGGTCGCCATTTTGCCCCAGTCTACCCTTCGGATAGCGGGGATTGGCCACCGGAAATGACGTAATCGTGGCGTTCGCCATCTTGTCCTGGTTCGCCTTCGTCTTGCTCGACCTCGGGCGTCTCTGTGATGCCGAGTTTTCTTCCGATCCAGAGGAACTTCGTGGTGAATTCCTCCTGGATGAGGTTAAAGGCCATTGACATAATGGCCATTCCAAAGACCATGTAGATCGTCGCTCCCACCATCTTCACCGTCTCGAACCCGGCTGAACCGGGCACAACGTCTCCGAACCCGATCGTAGAGATGGTGATGAAGCAGTAGTACGCTGCCTTCAGCCAATCCCAGTTCTCCCACACCCCAAACAACAGCGCCCCCATGAAAATGTATCCCCCCACAATGCCCATCGTTATGGTCAGAGGGACGCTGACCCTCTCCCCGTCTTTCCCTTCGTCGTCGTCGTCGTCATCTTCCGTCGCCTGAAGGGACTTGGACGTGACACAGGCATCACGAGGCGCTGCTGGTGTCTTCTTGATTTCGTCGTTCTTGTTGTCGTTCTTGCGCCACCGGAAGCAGCCGCAGCAGCAGACGCTGGAGTAGACGAATCGGAAGACGTCTGCCATGATCTCTCCGATGTTTGCGAGACAGAGCAGCATCAGGGGAATTCCCAGCAGAGCATAGGCGATGCACACCAACCGACCCCAAAAGGTCTTCGGGGCGATGTTCCCATATCCTACCACCATTCGAAATATTACGAAGGATCTTCTAATACACCTGTCCCCTTACGCTACTATTAGGCTATATACCGTAGCCGATCTAATTGTAAATGCTACATTAGGACCTAAAATATCAAGAAAATGACAGATTACAACTTAATAATAACAGTAGTAGTAGTAGTAGTAGTAGTAGTAGTAGTAGTAGTAGTAGTAGTAGTAGTAATAATAATAATAATAATAATAATAATAATAATAATAATAATAAATGAGGTTTAAATGGTTTAGTAGGATTTCTCGTGTGCTAAATTTAGATATATTTGATTACAATTATCAGCAGACTATTTCCTCTTGTCGTCTCCAGCGACAATTTAAGGGACTCTTCGAGAATATGCGAATACAAAGTAACAGAATAACAGAGTAACAGAGTAACAGAGTAACAGAGTAACAGAGTAACAGAGTAACAGAGTAACAGAGTAACAGAGTAGCAGAGTAACAGAGTAACAGAGTAACAGAGTAGCAGAGTAACAGAGTAGCAGAGTAACAGAGTAACAGAGTAACAGAGTAACAGAGTAACAGAATAACAGAGTAACAGAGTAACAGAATAACAGAGTAACAGAATAACAGAGTAACAGAGTAGCAGAGTAACAGAGTAGCAGAGTAACAGAGTAGCAGAGTAGCAGAGTAGCAGAGTAACAGAGTAACAGAGTAACAGAGTAGCAGAGTAGCAGAGTAACAGAGTAACAGAGTAACAGAGTAACATCCAGGATGCTCTAAAGAGACAAAGGACGAAGCGTTCTTAGTCTTCCAATAGTTAACTGCGTTTGAATGTATTCGATCTAATTAGTCAATGGTTTTCGTCTTCATACCGATGGTTGTGAAGACGGTGACCGAGAAGAGAAGGAACCAGAAACGACCATTTGTACGAAGGTCCATCGGGTTGACCCATCGCCGAACAGTTCGACCCGTCGTAGCTCAATGTTAGGACGTCGTCTCGGAACTTGACCATCTGCTTCTGGAATTCTACGGCCGCCATTTCTACGTCTTCGTCTTTGGGGAAACTCAGGGCGATGCTCCACAGTCTGTGGACGGTGACATTCTCCATCGGGAAGTACTTGTTCATCGTCTGGATGCATTCTTCCCTCTCGTTCGTGCTTTCCAGGTGTTGGAAGATGAACGCTCCCGCCACCGCGTAGACGGCAACGACGACACACAGACAGACGTTGGCGAAGACAACCCTCGTCGACCGTTTCCAGAATTCCACGCGCGCCCTCTTTTGCTCGGCCTCGGCTTCTTCCAGGGTCGCGTAGTGTCCGTTGTGCGTCGTGTCAGTCATCATCACTCACGTGGAATTCACTCGCAGTGACAAGAAGCAGGCGCCTCAAAAGCGTCGAATTTTTATTAGAAATGATGACGTCACGATGACTGAAATGATTGACAGAAAAATAAATACGAAAGACTGAAGCAAGATTTCAGAAAATAATCTTTTAACGACATTGAAATATAAGTTGACTTATTGAGAGAGAGAGAGAGAGAGAGAGAGAGAGAGAGAGAGAGAGAGAGAGAGAGAGAGAGAGAGAGAGACGAAATCTGTAAGAACGCATTCGATAGATTTGTCGTTGTGTTCTCAGGTGCGGTGGTCAACGGAGCGCATCGATCGACCGTCGCCAAGGCAACCATTGTTCGGTCGACTGTGTCCGCGTGACGTCATCGATCGGGAAAGTTGTTTCACTGGAGTTGGAAAAATTCTGTTCTCAAGACAAAGACAGACATCGATTGTATGATTTAAAAATACACGGGAAAGAGAGGGAGAGAGGAGGAGGAGGAGGAGAAGGAGAAGGAGGCGCTGGGGAAGAAGAGCGCCTGCTGCATTCCTCCTCTCACCTGAAGAGTGCAAATCAATTCTTCGAAATGAGTTGATTCAAAGGGAAAGTCAATTTTTAGAAATGTCGTTGATTAACAGACAGACAAACAGGCAGACAGACAGAGACAGAGAGAGACTTCAGACGAACTCCAGCGCAGACATCGATTGGCCACTCAGAGCGTCGATTTCATTTCGTCGAAAGAGAAAAGCAGTCTTCGCTTGCATTAATACGACTCCTCCTTCAGTCGAACTCCAGCGCAGACATCGATTGGAAGCAAAACATGATAAAACATGATCATCATCATAATTATATACTTATGCGTCTCTCCTTCATCTCCAGACTGTGCATTTTACGGCGGATATGACCAATTGGACAATAGGGTAGATTCCGGTAAAATATCTATAGCTGAGTTCTGAGTGATATTTTCGAGGCCTATATCAGCTAGAAGAAGAAGTTCCCAGATATTTAATAATGTAATCAATACTTGTAAGGAATTATGAAAAACTATAGGAGTCTAGGCCTATACGAAGATTGCGGACTGATATAAATAGAGACAAGTGTCAGAAAATTATGGAATGAGAATCAATACAAAAAAGACTAAAGTTATGGTAATAAGTAAAAAAGAAGGAACGAGAGTGGAAATAAAGGTTTATCATTAGCAAGTGAAGGAATTTAGCTATCTAGGAAGTCTGATAACAACCGATGCCAGATGCAATAAAGAGATAAGAAGACGTATAGCAATAGCAAAAGAAGCTTTTTACAAGAGAAAGGAGCTGATGCAAAGTAAACTAAAACTAAACCTAAAAAGAGACTGGTAAAAACATTGATATGGAGTGTGGCGTTGTATGGGCGGAGACGTGGACAATGAGAAAGGAAGATATAAAACGATTAGAGGCTTTTGAAATGTGGATTTGGAGGAAAATGCTACAGTGTAAAAGTAAAATACACAGAGCATAAGACAAACGAGGAAGTCATGAAGGAGATAGAAGAAGAAAAGAAGCCTGATAGATACAATCCGGAAAAGGCAGAGAAATTGGATGGGACATGTCCTCCGGCATGACTCTTTACTAGAACAATAATCGAAGGAAAAATAGAGGAAAGAGAGGAGAGGTAGACTGATGTTGGAGTGGATGATGAATAAAGGATATCAGGAACTCAAAGAAGCAAGCAATCGATCGGAGTGGAATAACTGGATACCTGGACCTGTCGATCGAGAGACAGAAACACTGATGATGATAAATAGAGACAGTATAGACTGTATAGGCCTAAGCAAAGTATGACGGAATTTATGTAATTGGGTTAGAATGAGGAGGCTAAGTAGGAAGAGGAGGTGCACGAGGTTCAAGCCCCGATAGCGACTTTAGTGGCTTTCACACAGGCAGTAATGCCTCCTAAGCCACTTTAAACAGTTTAAAACTTTAAACACTTTAAACACTTTTAACAGTGGTTCTCACACAGGGCAGTCCCTACTGAACCACTTTAAACCTTGTTATATTATATTATATTATATTATTAAATCATGATGCATAGAGAGCAACAAAACTGACCACCACCTACTTACTTGCTTATAACACCTCAGTCCTCGAAGTATACATTGCGAGGATTCAAACCGGAAGTGGGGTTCTAATAACTAAATAAATAAATGTTTTTATTTGCGGTTAAAATGGAAAAGTTTGGATAACAATAAAAGCGCCGATCGGACGAGACGATGCGTCCAAATGTCGATTTTCGAGAATGTTTGAAGGATTCTCCGACGTTTCGGTAAATCTACAGCTGCTAATTCAACTGCCTCTGTTCCTACAAGAGGGGCGGATCTATAGTGAAATCGAGATTTTTGTAGCGCCGCAATTTTCCTCTTTTGTATTATAAGTATTTATTGAATTGTGATACCGAGCACAGGTGTTTTCGTTTTCATGGTTTGTTTTGCCAGCGATTAGAGAGATTGGCACAGTACCTTTTCTTTTGAACGGTTTGCTTATTGATTTGTCTACTTTAAAAGCGACTTTTCTAATTTACATTAGCATTTGTTGATCCTTTTGGGAAGATGACTTTCGTGTAATTTATTCATTTAAACAATTTATAGAAAATAGGCCACTTGATTACTCATGCTCTTGATTACTATTCGCATAACTAACAACTTATCATCTTTCAGATCTGGCCTTAAAACACATCTGTTTGACTTGGCTTATCAATGGCTTAGATTGCTCTTCTGCCGTTTCTGACTAATCTTTTGGCTTGACTTGGCTCTAATGCTATTTGGATTTGGTGCGCCATCGGCGGATGCCCTGGGCATTATGATAGTGGCGCTATAGAAGTTGATTGATTGATTGATGCTGTTTCCCTAATAGTAGTGGAAATTAAAATGTGATATTTTCTTTTAAGTTAGGAGATAACTGTATTGCAATAGAATTGAAGATTGAATGCTTGTTTGTTATATCAAGGAGAGCTGTATCTTATGATCTAATGTGTGTCCTGTTACGATGTTTGCATTTAGGGCTTCAGTTGAAGATGCAGAACATGACATTGACCTTCTGGAGGTCAAACTTGAAAAGGTGATTAACCAGGCTATGCCATTTATTCAATTATGGTTGTTTAATTTGATTTCTAAAATATCTGATAATCTTATTGGCTTAATTTTTTTGTATATAGTCATTTAGTTTTCTGTAGTGACTCAATTGCATAATTGCATTATGCTGATTAAAATTTTCTGCGGTGTTCTTTGATGCAGTTAATAAAGTCATGTACGACAATGGTAGAATCTGGGAAAGTGCATAACAATGCCAACAGGTACCGGTACTTCATTTTATGCCTGTATGTCGCTTTAGTTCTTGAATGTCCAGCTGGTATTCTGCTTCAATGAATGCTCTCAATGTCATTGCTTCAACAGTGCATTAGGAATGGATGAATGCAGTAATGAGTTTACTCCACCTGAAACTAAAGCATCATTCAGTTGTCACAGTTGAGCCAATATAGGTACAAGTCATTCCAGGAGAGTTTGGGAAATGGTCTTTGGCAGGATGGACCAAACTGAAGAGATATGTTTTTAGAGAAAATTTATGGAGCGATAAAGTACAACCTCTGCAGAACATTTACCATCAAAGAAATCCAGAGCTTAGGCCTAAATCAATCAGTCAATCAATCAATCAATCAATCAGTCAGTCAGTCAGTCAGTCAGTCAACCAATTGAGCTCCATTGTCATAATGTCTAGGGCATTTGGTGATGGTCCAGTTGCTGGATACTGTTGGGGATTGTTATAGCACAGTGCAGCTTGACAGTGTTGCAGTTAACTTGGAGTTAATTTTGATGGTTTGTTTTGCTGCAAATGGCCATGGAATATATTTTCTCTTTAATTTGTTGTCAATTTTTTAGTTCTTTCATTTCTGGGCTGAAGGATCTTGCCAGTCATTTCCACGACGACCAATTAGCTTCTGTGAGCATCGCGCAGTTATTTGAGTATTTATTGTTGGTTTGATGAATTTTGGTGAATTTTTAGATAAGTGGGGAATGGGGATAGCATGGAGCTTAGTGTTGGCCAGCTATTTTACATGTAGAGTAGTTTGGTTTTTGTCCATGATTAAGATATGAGTCATAAGTGTAATACGTGTATATGCAGTTTAAGACT
Organism: Metaphire vulgaris; assembly: GCA_018105865.1. Taxonomy (NCBI): domain Eukaryota; kingdom Metazoa; phylum Annelida; class Clitellata; order Crassiclitellata; family Megascolecidae; genus Metaphire; species Metaphire vulgaris. The sequence continues at coordinate 302,038 of CM030863.1, read as the reverse complement.
GCTTATTGCATTGATGTCCTGGATCTATTGAAGTGGGATTTGTTGGGTGGATGCAAGTGGTCCATTTGTTATTGGCCCATGCTGAATGACCTCATTGGGAAGTCAGGTGATTATACTTTAAGACAAAAACAATCAAATGGATGAATATTTGGTGATGATGTCATTCATCATATTTTGATTTTAGTTTTATGGCATTTCATTTTTAAAATATTTTCACGATTTTGTTTTTCCAATTGCAATGATTTGTTTCTTAAATTCGAGAGGACAAAAAAGAAATTATAGTTCGGTTAGATCCTCATCACCTCTTGCACATTTCCTGATCCTCCATCACTGTCAATGCTCTATGCAATTTAATAGCCCCTATGACTATGACATTTGACAGACTCTAGTCTGTTGAAGTAATTATGAATGTTTAATTAAGTTCAGTTTGTAATTTGTGCTGTAATCACTCAGCATATATCAGATTAACATTATAAGAATGCCTAATCTAATATCTAACTCTCCCGACATGTACTTGATGGCTCATAAAAATCTTTCCTGTGTTTGCTGTTGACTCTTTTCGTTTTTTGTCTAAATTCCATTATATTTTCAATATTTCCTTCTGTGCTTATTACTGATGATGCAGAATATGATTGTTTTATTAACTTTAATATTCCCCAAAGTGACAATAAGATTAAATGTTGTTACAGAGTCCAGAGAAATGTACATTTTGGTGGATTTTTTCTGGCACAGAAAATACAAGTACCCACTGTGGGTCCACCACTCAACACGGACACAGTGTTTATATTTAGAGAATATTTGTGTTTGCACAGTTGCCTCTGCCCTCTGTTGCCTCTACATGGCGGCCATTTCTTTTTCATACCTGCATTTTCACGTCACTAATTTTGTGTCCTCATGAACAACTCTTTCATTTTTGCTGAAAAGAAGTTTTTTTGTAGACTCCTGAGAGCTTCCATTAGTTGTCTCTGCATATAATGCCCTGTTTCCCTTTTCAGTTTATCTTTGCCAGAATTTTTGTTGCCAAATTAATGTTTATTTTCCAAATAGTATTTAGAGATTAATATATATTTTTAAAAATTTAATTTAACAGTCTGTGTTTTTTCATCTTTTCTGTTATAGGGAGCCATTCTAAGATTTGCTCATGCATTGAATGAGCTGCAGACATTCCATTCTGTGAGTTTCATTTAAAGATATTAATTATGCAGGGCTGATGTTGCAACAGACTGTTATGTATCTTGAACATTAAAACCAATTTAGGCTTCAGTTTCGTCTTCAGCACCCACATATTAGTTAAGTTCAACTGTTCAACACAGTTTTACATCTGAACCAATTTGACCGTAGTCCTTCCTGTGTAACTTGTCTAATTATAATAAAATGTTGTATTCTCCTTTTTAAGTGACATTCATCTTAGAAAAGTCTAGTCATTGCCAAGCATGCAGTTAAATGCTTGGTTTACTACACAGACACACACACAGACACACACACACACACACACACACACACACACTGCATGGACACTGCTGTACCCTAGTGTTTGCAATTGTAGGGGTTATTTCCATATTGTGATATTTTGTTGTAGATCTTACTTGACCAAGCAAATCGAACAATCATTCAGACTTTGGGAATCTTCATTAAGCGGTTGGATATGCTGTTGCTCTCTAGTTCTCTCACTCTATTCTGGCTACATAATGACTCTATGTTCACTGACTCTATTCTGGCTACGTAATGACTCTATGTTCACTGACTCTATTCTGGCTATGTAATGACTCTATGTTCACTGACTCTATTTTGGCTACGTAATGACTCTATGATGCATACAATGTATTTGTTTACTATTTTTATTTTTACAGATGTTATGAGTCTTTGATTATCTCTTTTGCTGTTACATAACTGTGCTGTTTCCAGTCAAAGCTGGTTAATGGCACATCGAGAGGAGACTGTTGAAAATGTTTGATGTTGAGATTAACGGGTTCTGAGCATATAGGGTTGATTACAACTGAGGATGACGGATGTTCTTACAAACCTAGTAGTGGCAATAAATGTGTTTGACTGTATTTAGTGAATTTCTTATATTGTTGTTTTGTCCTTGCCTTAGATTATATTTCAATCAACCATTCAACTTCTATGGTGCCACTGCACCGTCACATTGCATGGGGCTTAGGCAAATGGTGCACCATACCCAAGCTGAATTGGGAGTAAAGGTCGAAGGGTCAGTCCCAATCGTCAAGGGAACTGTCGGATATTTAATCCTGAATGGTTTCGGTTTCTATCTGCATTTGTTGTACGTGCACCACATTCATACATCTGTTTATAGAAACACTCTGTCAACAGTTCTTAAGACTTTGTTTTCAGTAGAATTTTCTATTTATTTTGACAATTGCAACCGAATGCTCAACTTAAACTGCTTCTGTCTTAACATCTAGAGACGTGCGCAAAGTGAAGGACACAAGGAAGCAATTTGAAAAGACTTCAAACGACCTTGACACGGTTCTTGTAAAAAATTCTCAGACTTCGCGTAATAAACAGCACGAATGTGAAGAGATCAAAAGCGTTGTTTTGGCAACAAAATCCGGATTCCTTCACACTGCTCTCGACTACGTCTTTCAGGTTTACCAACAAACGTTCAGAGATTTTACAATGAACATTTGCCTTGAAAGTCTGTATTGTTGTGTTGGCTTTATTATGACTTTTTGAGTTTAAGGTTAAATGTCATTTGAATCCATGTTTTTTTGCATATATTTAAGGATTGCTTGTTGTTTGTTTGTAATCTTTAAGAAATCTTTCTTTTCAGTTGAATGTTCTTCATTCAAAGAAGAATTTCAGCATTTTGGACACAGTAAGTGTTTTTGCAACCGAATTCAGGCGATGACAGGGCTTCTAAAGATTACTTAGCGATAGAATTAGAAATAAAGACTGAAAGCGAGTAGCGGTAATTAGTGTTACAGATCTGTGGTTGACTTAATTGGTTGTTGACTCTTGGTTCTAAACGTGTAAGATTTTGCCGTTTAAATTTGTATTTGTGTATTTCTTTGGTTTATTACTTCTGTTGTTAATTATCATTACTTTTTTTGTTACTTATTTTGAGGTTATTCGACTGCCGTTTGATTGTTTGCAAGACTTTTAGATAATTTAAAAGCTGAATCTGTTTCATCCCATCCCGTATCTAAGCCTTGACTCTATGGGTCCCAACACTTTTTAAAAGAGTAGAATGTAGCAGCCTTTGTTCAGCTAAACAAGAGGACTCGAATGGTTTCATTAAATGGAGATTGAAAATCATTTTCATTTAATTTTATGGCATTTGCTTTGGCTTTCAATGGCCATTGATGTAATTATATAATACAATGTTGTTGTATTTAATATACTGTATTCAATTCTGCAGTGAATACTTACCCGGTATATTTATGTGCTTGATATTTATTTAGATCTTCTGTTTTGCATTTATATGCAGGTACACTTAATGCTTTGGTCTGATGTTGTGTGAATGAAGTCTAAGGTCCTTGATGTCTTTGCAGCCTCTGTGTTGTTTGTAGGTTCTTGCGTACTTGAATGCTCAGAATGCGTATATTCATCAGGGTTTCGATCTCTTTGCTGACCTCGAGGCATACATGAAGCAGGTTTCTTCTCAGGTGAGTGTGTTGTTTCCAAGGGGATGTTGAGGTGGATCCACTGGATTTACAGGTGAGCATGGTAAAACTTGGGCCCACCAAATTCCAGCTTTTATCCAAAGGTCATCTTGGTACCACCCATTATTTGCATGTGACCATTCATAGATGAGTGAGGAATGGAAATGTTCAATGTCTGACTGAGTACTTTGTAAGTGCATTTTGCTGCCTGTAATTTTTCCAGAACTAAGTGGCTTCCATGTTTCAGGTCATTATAAGCATTCTGGAACAACTGAAGTGAATTATTTTCCTTTGATTATATTTAGAACAGTATTTTGAAATGCTTATGTAGATTATGATTGTTTATTTATGCTGAAGGTTGAAGAATTGAGAGGTTTAACTGAAAGGCAACGCAGGGAAATGGAGAACTCTCATCTTCTAATCCAACAGAAAGTAAGCGACCTTTTCGACAGACGACAGGTGTTTTGTAAGTCTGATGCACCTGTACAGGTGCATCAGATGACCAGGACTCTTACCTCAACTGACTTCTCTTTCTTTTGTAATTCTTTTGATTTGTAACAAGAAGAGAAACTCTTACTGTTGGCAGATTGAAACTCATAAAAATGTAAACCTTTCAACTCGACTAACTCAGATTGTTCTGACTCAACCGATTTATTCTTTTTCAACTTCTGTTGATGTAATTTCTGCTCAATGTCACATGATTTCAGAGGTCCCTCTGAAGGGTCCTTGTCTGAGTGTCTGTTTGAAATTGATGCTGAAAGCTGTTCATATTATTTTGAGCTCTGCAAGTTATTCGTGCATTGATTGAGTTCAGTGTCAGTGAGATTCAGTTTCCATTTATTGCATTCTGTGTTTTTTGGCAGACATTTTTTGTTACATGCAAAGAATTTGGTCAAATACAAAGAAGAATAATATAACATAGCAAGGTTTAAAGTGGTTCAGTATGGACTGTCCTGTGTGAGAACCATTGTTTGATGACATTTACTTATTTACTAGAGATGTGCGGGTACAGCAAAATGCCTACCCTACCCGTACCCATGCAAAAACTTCCACGAGTATGGGTACGGGTACAAGGACCCGTATATAACCATATCTGTTCCTAGAGACTATAGAGAGGCAAAACATTAATGTATTAATGAAAGCAGGGTACATTTTTTAAACATGTCATATGTTGACAAGAATTTTTTTAAAAGAGGCACAGGTTTTGATTAGGACAGATCTAGGACTTAGGCATCAGGGTAATCCCCTTGGCAAATAGTAGGCTCGGGTTCTTTCTGGGGGTTCTGGACTACTGATTGGTAACATTGTGTAATACAGCTAGTCAGCTATCCTAAGCCTACATGAATGTCAGACGTGGACTAGAAGACTCGATGGACCTGTTTAAAATATTCAGTAGATATAGTTTAGCTATGAGCAGCATGCATTAGAGATGAAGTTAAACAACAAAACGATTTACCAAAGGAACATTATCACTGCAGGACGCCATTACAACGAGATTTTATGTTTGATTATGTTTGCTACTTTACTGATGACGTCAGATAACGTCATTTGTATTTCCTTTATGCTTTCAGTAAGTAAGTAAAATGCATGCAGTGGCATATAACTGCCTGACAAACTGAATGCAATATACAAGTTACACTAATATTTTTGATTTTACTGCATTGTTAATTTGCTATAGTAGTGAGAAATGAAAATATAATATTTTTAAGGGGGAAAACAGGTGTAACCGTACTCTTAACACTATATCCGTACCTGTATAATATGTACCCTACCGTACCCACAGGTATTGGTACGAGTAGGGTCTACCCGCACATCTCTATTATTTACATCTTACTGCTGTCTGATGACGTCTGCTGAAGTCAGCTTCTGTAGCATTTAATCGGATGTTAAAACGGTTTCTAGATTAAAGTAAACGTATCTAAATCAGGAAAGCAGTTGGTTCCAAAACATCGGGTATGACATCATTGTAGTCTTCATGCCTACCTCTTGCTTATGGCTTTTGCTTTATGTGTCTCCATGGTGATATTGCTATGCCGACCAGAGCTTTTTGTAGCCAAATTTATTTAAAGAATGTTGTGAACTTGTCTTAGCTTTGGTGTTGGAGCAGATGAGTGGACTGATGCACAGTGGAATGGGTCTTTTAAGAGAGGGATTCATTTAAGGAGAATCATTTGAGCTTTAAGTCTTAGTTTTTATGACAATGATTGCTTTGGCTTCAAGAGAGTTTTGATTTCAAGTGTATGGAATTTACTGATTTGACCCAATTTGTAATCTGTAACAATTTAATTACTTTTATTAATATTTCGTCTATTTCTGCTTTGTACCATGCCTGCATAATGATTATCGTAAATGACGTAAAGTTATTACGTTTACGGTGTAGCTGCTTCATGCTCAGATTCTGCTTATATTCAAATCATTGATGATATTTCTACTACTGCACTGGATGATGCCAAAAGACGGATTCTGCTGCTGATAGAGATAGATCAAATCCAGGACCTGCTTGAGAGAACTGAAGATGATATTTCAGATGTTCTGATTGACTCACTTAGTGACAATCAATTGCCATATCATTCATATGTGAATGTTATGTTAATGTGATGTTAACATATCATTTACACTGTGTAGAAATTTCATGTATTAGTTTTATTGCTCCTAAGTTTGTATTTGCATGGCATTGGTCAAAATATTAGATATTGTTTAGTATATTGTTTAGATAACTGAATATTTATGTGAAGTTAGTAGATTCTGTTTTATTGTTTCTCTGTACAGATATTTCATGAAGTCAGTTATAAAAGAAACTCTTAAATGTAAACATGTTGCCTGGTTAAATTACTAAATGTATTTCTGATTAAGTGGGTTTTTATTCTTTGCCAGTTGGTTGACTGGTTTTGTGACTGGTTTGCCTGACTGACCACACTACTGCTGACTGTCTCTTTGACTGTCTGATTGACTGCATTTACAGATGACTGTTGGATGCATTTTATTTGATGTTTTATTAATTTTCCATTAAACTTGTTTGTTTTTCAGGCTGTCACTGAAGTTCAGGTAGGTGAAAAGTCAGGTGCAAGTGAAGGCCCAGATGCCTTGAGTCAGTCAATACTGTCGTCTGATTCAGAGGAGGAAGTCAGGATCGAGGGATACCTTTTTAAAAGAACAAGCAACACTTTCAAAACTTGGGTCAGGTTAGTGTGCTCACTGTCAGGTGTCTCTAAGCACAGCTCATCAGTCTCTTTAAAAGAATCATACAATGCATTTGATTTTTGTGACAAAACTGTCCACATATGAACAGTTCATATGAACAGATAAAACAAACAGTCCTTGAAAGTTACAATGTCTCAGTATTAGTTCTCTCAAATTCATCTAACAAGGCTTCCACTTTAGTATACGTCTTGAACTTCTTTCTTCTTCAGAAACCACCTGTTTGGTTTGGCCTATTGACCTGACCCTAGATTAACCTTTTTCACTGACTTTTATGTTATGTCTACAATAGGACATCTTAGATACTGTAGAGGAACGCTGATCAATTGAATTTGGAATAATGTTTCCTGAGTGAATTTAGTTTATTTATATGTGTTTAAGTTTTTTCAGTTTTGATTTGATATCGTTTGTTTTGTTTAAAGCCTGGATTTAAAATTATTATTATTTTGAATGCAGCATTTGATTTATTAATGGTCCGCATTTTTAACAGAACAGCATCAGTATATGAGCAGACGACACAGACAGGTTTGTCGCTGCTCTGTTGGGTTTATGTGGCTCTGTGTTGTGCTGTTTACAATATCTTGGTTAATGATTTGCTTATTTATATCACTTGTGTCTATCTTTGAATCAATCTATGAAGAGTCCTTTTGTCTGTTATTGTGTGTGTGTGTGTGTGTGTGTGTGTGTGTGTGTGTGTGTGTGTGTTGTTGTTGCCCATTTAACTGTGTGTACAGAAGTTGGCAGTTGGTCAGTTTATGTTCTGTTTGTTTGCATTGATTAGCTGCATTGATGCTCTGACCATCTTCTAATGGTTAAATGTGATTTAATTGCTGTGCATTTTTGTCGTTTCATCCTAACAATGGCCTTGATGAGAGAAATAGGGACTGAGATTTAATTAGCACTGCATTTCCAGGAGGACAGAAGTCCTCGTATTACTGAGTTTTTCTTACCCTCGTTGTGAACGTATTATGGTGTCATTATGCTGATATTATAGTTCCAATGTATGGTGTAGTTTTGTGATTGTTTTCGTGGATGTGAGGGCAGTTGAATCAACCATTAATCTAATTTTTTTCAAAGGAGAATCTGCACTGAACTTTCATTTATGTTAAATAAATTGTTTTTGAAGTGCAGGCAAAAGTTCCACATTTTGTGGCGAACAGTTAAATTGAATTTAAATTGAATATCTGTAGATATTTTCCAATTAAATGGAATTGGGGAAGGGTTTATCTTCTTGTTTCTTGGGATGGTTCGGGTGTTTGTCTGTGTTGCTATTTGTATTTTGAGGCTTTACTTTGTCTGTTTTCTGTTTATCTTTAGACGCTGGTTTCAAATTCAGAATAATCAGCTTGTGTATCGTAAGAGATCGAAGGACAGTGTGACCGTAATGGAAGAGGACCTGAGGCTCTGTGCCGTTCGACCGTCTTTCGATCTCGATCGTCGTTTCTGCTTTGAAGTTGTCTCACCTGCCAGGTGAGACGTTAGTTAGTTGGCTATAGATGCTGTAATGCAGTTGGGGCTAATTTTAGGATGGTGCTTCTTGTGATTATGGGTGGTAATTGCATCACATGTTTGGTGCTTTGTGTTGATTTTGATGTGGTAGAAGTATTCTGAAGTGATTATGCTGTTGCAGTTTGAGTGTTATTTGTTAAGTCATGTGATGATGATGATGATGATGATGATGATGATGATGATGATGATGATGATGATGATGATGATGATGATGATGATGATGATGATGATGATGATGATGATGATGATGATGATGATGATGATGATGATGATGATGATGATGATGATGATGATGCAGTTTCAGTGAAGTCTGCAACATATCATCATCTGAATGGGTTTCCAGGTGAGAGGCCAATTAATTGACTGACATTTCGAATGTCACGACCCATTTGTAGGAGTCACATCCTTCAGGCAGACAGTGACAATGAATGCACTCGGTGGATGCGTGCCATTCAAGATGGCGTCTCGAAGGCGTACAACGACCAACGGTCACCAGATGGTGCTGTCGATGTAAGTGGCGTTTCAGGTGGAACAAATCTCTATGCATAGAATGTTCTTGTTGTTTTTCTATGGTTAGCTTCTCTTTCATATTTCCTACTATCTTTGTGTTGAGTATTCTGACTGTTGCTTTGTTTATTACTGATGCTGGTAATTTTTCAATCTATGCTATAAACACTCGTATGCTCTATTTATTGGCTTTCCTTTTCGTGATGTTGTAAGATGGACATTTCATCCGAGTTAAGAAGCGACAACAGTATCATTGGAGACCGTGAAGATTTCTCAAACAGTGTTCCTGACGATTCATGTTTACGACTGAAAAACACAAACAGCTCAGGAGGAGGAAAGACTTCGTCGATGAGGTTAACCTCTCCAACTGCCTCTGCTTCTCCTCTCTTTTGCACATTTTCTTTCATTCTCTGTCACACTTTTTACTTGAACTTTGAACAGTTCTGAGTTTTTTTCTGGCTTATTTTTTGTGGATTTGTATTTAACACCTTTTCATTTTGCTCATATTTTCGACTGTGCTTATGTTTTCTGCAAGGTATTTATTTTTAACACTTTTATTTGTTGGAAGTTATTTTTTCAATATAATCACAAAATCTGACATTTTATCATAATTGATAGAGCGTTTCTTTAATTGGAAATTTCCTTCATAAAGAAATTGAATGCCTTTTATGTATTTCACGGAATTGTTTTTTCATCCAAAACACTTGGTTGATATTTTCTGGGATTGATTGTAATTTGGGTTTCTTGGTTTCAGTCGAATTCAGTCGGCAATTCTTCAGGTGCGGGGCAACCACCTCTGCTGTGACTGTGGTGCCTCTGACCCATCCTGGGCAAGCATTAACCTGGGAATTACCCTTTGCATCGAATGCTCAGGTTTTCACAGGTATGTTCTTATGACACCTGCGCTTGTCTTTTCAAGTGGCTTCTTCCTGAATGTTCAGTTTCTTTCTAGAGTTCATTTGCTGAGTTAAATTTATTAGATTGGGTCCTAATATTGTATTATTACATTATTATCAATATTAGTATTATTTTCATCATCATCAAGGAAAGAAACTAAAAATAAAATAAATCGTCATCGTCTTCATCATCATCATATGCTTTTTATTGGCCTTGTTGGGCAGTGTCAGTGCTGCAGGGAAAATGTATTGAGAGAAATCCTTTGGTTTGGTTTGTGATGTTTTGTAAATCTCATCTGACTGCAGCCATGAAGCGATGTTGTTATTAATTTCCAATTTCCTGACCATTTATTTCTTGTGCAATAATTTTAAAACCGTGACTTGTTTTTGCTGAACCTGTTGCAGAAGTCTTGGCGTTCACGTGTCAAAGGTTCGTTCCGTTACGTTGGACGCGTGGGAGACTGACCTCGTCAGATTGATGACAGAACTCGGTAACGCAGTTGTTAATCAGATCTACGAAGCAAAGGTCGATGAGTCCATCGCAGCAAGACCTAACGCATCGTCCAAGAGGCTGGTTTTATGCTCAACTAGATTTACCCAATGGAATTCTACTGAAAATTTTCTTTTGATTATATTTAAGTGAAAGAAAATCAGACGATTAGTGTTACATTTTGGGTATTGTTTAGTTGCAAAACATCAAGAAAAGGAGGAGTTTGCTGAGAGAGGTTTGTTTGTTTGTTTAAAGAATCGTTGTGACTTGTTCTGTTTCTGCTTTGATTTAATTTGTTTAATCCTTTAAGTCTTTTGTGAATATTATAGCATTTGTTTCAGTTGAGCTGTTGCACTCTTATCTGTTTAGGTCTGTGAGAGAGGCGTGGATAAAGGCAAAGTACGTCACCAAGTCCTTCGTTAAACGGACTTCCATTCCAAATCCAGGTGCTCAGACCCGTTCCATTGCTGCCAGGCGCTGGAGTGTCTGCAAGAGAAAGAGAAAGCCACAGGATGGAAAAACAAATGACAAGGCGCCACCTGCTACGTCTGCTCTGTCACACTCACCTGAGAAAGGTGTGGCATCTGCAGGTGGGTTTCAAGCATCAGAAACCTTTTCAGATTTTTGAAAATGTTCTCATTAAATGATTTTCAATGAATGACTCAAACTGAAAGCAAAATGGACATTTAATGAATTTGTAAATAAGGACTTTTGTTAACCGTTTGACTTTTATGTTCGTAATGTGTTTATTTTCTGCCGTGAATGCATCACTCGCTCTCTGCTTCTGGACTCTCGTCTGTTTTTTGGATGAATGTTTAGATGAGTCATTGACGTCCGAGAGTCGAGGCGCAGTTGAGTCGAGCGATGTCTTTGTCTTTGGAACGAGCATCAACAGTGATGAGCACCGAAATCAATTGAGTGAGATTCCATGTTTTGTATCGGATGGATAACGTGTCCTTGATATCATTAGTGTTGTTTGAAGGCTGTCGACAGGAGATGCAGGAGCGGGATTTCAGAATGTCGATCGTTATTTTCAGGCTTAAACCTCGAAGAATCAGACCCAGAGTTTAGCAGCGACACGGAGAGAGATCCGGACTCAAGGTCGACGACCTCTCTGGAGGACATCTCGAAATTACACCCGGACATGTTGCTGTACAAAGCCACTCGGGCAAGAAACCTGCCGGTGATGCTGGAAGGCAATTGCGCTTGGAGCAAACATAAACTGGAAAAACGAGGAAGATGAAGGAAGAACGCCCCTCATTCAGGCCGTTCAAAGTGTACGACGACTTTTCTCTCAACTTCTTTTTCAAATGAAAAAATCCGCAGTTGTGTTGTGTAGTTGGAAACTGTAATTGCAACGGCAGTGCACGACTATTTCCTGCTTTCTATCCACAGTAGACTCTGCTTCTGATCACCACTTACTTTCAGTTGTAATCACTTGGTCTTGAACTCTTCATTGTCTGACAATGTCAACCTTGCTTGACACAATTTTATGTGAAATGTTGTTTGACTTTGTTACATTATTGATTAGACTTATTGTTTTGTTTCAATGTATGTTTGAATAAATGATAGAACTGTCTTGTTATCATAGAGTTCTATGGCCACGGTGGAATTTCTGCTGTTGAACGGAGCAAAAGTCAATGTCACCGATCATCACGGACAAGCACCTCTGCACCATGCCACGATTCTCGGTCACACTGGGTAAGTACATTCTTCCCGCTCCCCCCATTCCTCTCCACCTTAGCTTTGATGTCGCTTTGTTTGTCTTTGGTGTTTTAGCATTTTATCTGCAGTGACAGTTTTCATTTGAAATAGTTTTAGCATAACAATTACGTAATTCTCTCCTCTTATCTGCTTGATTTCTCAAATTGCCAAGTGCTTTTTAATCTATGGGCGTCCACAGAAGTTTTTCCAGGAGGTGCAAAAGGTCATGTGGGTCATGTGCCTGATTGCCATGTTTGAAGAATCTCCTTTGACTTTTCTGTCTGTCTGTCACTCCATGTTTGAAGAATTCTCCTTCTTTTCTGTTTCTTTCTCAGTCTGTCTGTCTGTTTCTCAGTCTGTCTGTCTGTCTGTCTGTTTCTCTGCCTTGCTGTCTGATTGGTCTTTCGGTTGTTGACCTAAGCACATGCAGAGAGATCGTGCATATCATTAAGACTTGCTTTATTAGAAGTGCATTAGAGTTGCACTATAATTAGTATAATAATCGTTATACTTTGCCATGCGTCTGTTGCTCTTAGACTTGTCTGTCAGTTTCTGAGGCGGAATGCCAATCGTCAGTTGACAGATGACAGGGGAAAGGTAAATCATCAGAGATTTTCTTCTATGAAATATCATCTCGACCTCATTTTATTCCGATCTTCTGCTTTCTTGATCGGATCATGTTTTGATCTATTTCTGATTGCTCTCTGATCATGATCGAATCATTTGTTGGTGATTTCACACTTTTTGTGTTCATTTCTTTATTATTATTATTATTATTATTAATAAACTGGCAATTTCTTGTGCACCATTTGCCAAAATGTCAGGAGCAATGGCATATTACAGAGTCCAGATAAGCAAATATATTAAATAACAGTAATCATATAAAAACAAAATGAACCAATCATTCAATCATTACCAATCATTCATTAAATCTTGACTTAATTAGTGAATTATTTGTTTTTGGATATTTTGTTGTATTTTTTAAATTTAGGATTCACTGACGATCGCCATGGAGATGGCAAATGCAGACATTGTCACAGTGTGAGTTATTACAAATTCTCTATTCATTTTGGTTTTTTATCTCTTCGCTTGTTTTCGATTTTCAGTTATGTTTGATTTTCACAGAATTTAGCTTTGCTCTTCTTACTTCTTATTTCATATTTAGATTTTAGGTTTTATTTCTGTTAAATCTCTATTTCCTATTTAGGTTGAGAATTGCAGGACTGAATGAAGAAATGAAAGAGTCCGAAGGTAATGATCCGCTTTGTATTTCTCTATCGTTTCGTATTTTGTAGATCTTCTTTTTTTTTCTACTTTTCCACAGTTTTGATGTTATGTTTTATAGTTGCTGCTATCAGTCTTAGCCGGTAACTAGCTTCTATAGTGCCATTAAGTAACAGTTGGAATTTATTTGGAGCATTATAGACTGAACGTAAGCATACAATCAATCAATCAATAAACTTCTATTGTGTCAATATCATAATGCCACTAATACCACTATACAGAATATAATTGACTGTTATCAATCTCAAATTTAATGGTAAAAATAATAGCATGTCTAGGGAACCTGTACAGTGGCCACCTTCTCCCTTTGACTTGCTTGGCACAATGTGTTTCAGAGCCACGCGGTTGCTTCCGCTGTCACCTTTATAATGAATTGTTTTGGATCAAATGCTGTTACTGAGTTCCTGCATCTGTTGTTTTGGGCATTTTTTTCTCTCGCAGATGAAACGGTGAATGAAGTGTTTCGTGACTTCACAAACAAGGCGAACAGTGTTCCCGAGAGACTCAGCAGAAACAAATGACACACGGCAGGAGTCGATGCCTCAGTCAGCTGCCATGCACCTCTAATTACCAATCGTGAAACTGTAGAATATTATGGATGTCAGTTGTGAATTTGTTTTCTGGAATCCAATTGATTGGTTTTCATATCAGTTTCTCGATTGTTGCTTTCTGTGAATTTCTTGCCAATCTTGTTTTTCTATGAAATTGAAGAATTGTTCTGTTTATGACGAGCACAACTGACTTTATTGCTCTTGAAATGTGAACAACTTTTATCCAGATCGCTATCAAAGCAGCTTGACCTCAGGTATCATACAACTGACGGTGGAGGCGCTATAGAAGTCATTATTTTAAACAGCACATTCTATTAATTTAGTTTTCATCTTTATACGTACAGTATTTGTTTATGGTGGAAAGCTGTTTTTTTCCAGAGTAGCCTTTGTTATTGGATATAATATTAGTGTTGCATCTGCAGTTCAAATGGTTGGTCTGTCTGGAGCAGTAGACTGTGTGACTGTTTTATGCTGTTGCCTTTGTTACTGTTGGGGGTTTTTTTTGCCCAGAGGTTTGAAATTCCCTTTCCATTGGACCGTGCACCCATAATGGTTTAGTAGAAACCATGAACCAATCCTGATCATATTTCCTGGTTTGGTTCTATTAGACTCTGGGATCATTGCAGCTCAATTGGACAACATGCATGTTGTTCGGACATTGATCTGACTCTAGTTTGGATTGAATCTGATGCACCATTGGCTGATGACATATGGACTATGATAGTGGCGCCATAGAAGTTTATTCCCATGCTGAGAGCTGTTTTGTTAACAGTGTAAGTGAAATGTAATATTTATATATTGTTTGTTTAGTAGGATGTGTATTTTGTGTTTTGGCAATGTATCGATTGGTTGTAATTAATTTTTTTTTGTTTATTCCGGTGTTTAAAATGGACATGCTGTTGTTTTTTAAACAAGACTATTTAGTCCTCACTTTATGTACTATTATTAAAGACGAAAGTAAAATACTGGACAGATAAAGATCTTAATCAAGAATTCTGTTCTCAATTATTTGTAGATCAAGGTTTCATTATTTTTGAATGTGACATTTAGTCAAAAGATTGTGGCTGGATCAGAACTTGAGACATTTGCTTCAAATTGTTTATGCCCTATGAAATGTACAGCTGTATTTTGTCCATCATAGATTGTTTCAGATCAAAACCTTATTTTTAAAAAGGAATTTCTCTATCTACTCGGCAAATATTTTTATGCACTCACGTGTAACCCATTTCCCCGATGAAAGTTTCTCATCTTTCTTGCACTAATCTCACGACCAGTCTAGGCCCGAATGGGGGATTCCCCGTCTACACTCGCGTTCTTATCATTTATACTACCCATTTGGAGTACTCTGACATAAACTTATAACATATTTTAAAAAATATTACAATATTGATTATTGAATCTGTTTTGCAAATTACATCTTACAGCCAATTACAAATGGTCAAATGCACAGCATACAGATGGACCATTATTGTTTATGGTTGACTAAGAAAAGCGCATCAAGTCATTAAGAGAATGCAAACAAAATAATGATATGACTACTAAAATAACAACTTGAAATAGCTTTGACCTTTAAAAATCACTTTCAAATATAATATCTGTTTTGGCTCAAAAGTAAGTAGACTAATTATTCAAAGTTTCAATCTGAATGATAAACAGATGTGCTACAAATTACCACATAACTTAACCACTGAGCGAAATACAAGTAACGCTTCAAAATGCTAATCATAAGTGGTCTTAGACCAAGATGTCAAACTACTCAAAAAGAGGAAGTCAACGTCATGACATGCTGCCAAACAATGCATAAACTCTGGTGACAGAAAAACTAGCAAAAATAGGCCATTGTCATTATGTCAAAATGCCACTATAAGAGCAAAAATCAGAGATCACAAATAAGCTTTAGATACATTGGCTTCATATCTATGGAAAATACAAACCAACACCATCAATAAGTTCATAGAATAGCCACAAAAACCTTAAAGATGTAACAGCAGCTGAGCAAAAACTTAACTTTACAACAGCATAAAGACACATACAAACAACGTGTACACTATTAACTTACACTAAAACCAAGGCTTTTTGTACAAAAATATTTTCTGGTATGCAACAGTGTACAATGTGTCTTTAATTAACATTCTGTTACATGTGTAATCAGAAATTTGAAAAATGATATGGAAAATAGATATAGTTCTAAATTTTCTATTTATGAATTTAACATTGCAAAAACCAGTCTTCGGATTTCCTGGAATGCCATTCCACCTCATTTCGGCACAAAAAAAACCCCGACTAAAACTTATATAATTTGTTCTGATTTAGACATTCTGTCGAAACTGATGCAGCCACTAGAATAGTAATTATTGCATAAATTTGCATTCAACATAGATGCTAGCATAGAAGGTCTCAACATTTTTCTGACAAATGCTCTTTAGAAGATTTCAACGTTCCCTAAATCATACGCTAAATTTCCCCAAAATCAAACATTAATATCGAAGACAATGCTTCAGTGCAATAGAAAACCTAACAAAAACTATAAAAGAAACATCTATTAACTGTACAGTCGTATAACAAGAACCTGAGCCGTAAAAAAACAAAATAAATTAGTAGCATTTGAACAAGAGCAAGATTTCTCTTTTTAAACTGCAGAGCTAATGAATATGCATCAGACACTAACCCAGAACTGAACTCAATGCAAAGCACTCAGGTGACTTAAAGGTTCCACTGATAAATTCAGTTTTCAAAAACTAAACAAAACACAAACCTAAAAACACTTAACAAACAAGTTTGTAACTAGTTCACACATTTCCCGTTGAATTTTTTAATGCCTGTTTCTCCTCATCGACCAACTTTACCACCACGTCATCAATGTTGCTTTCATCAGCGGCCAAATACACGTTTGGTTTGTTTTTGTAATCGGCCATTAAACGGGCGTTTGCCCCAACGGAGAAGTCTGCTTCATTGTCCATCTTATCCGTTCCGGTGTAGATTGGGAACTCTACCACCTCTTCCACCTCGATCTCTCCGCCTGGCTGGAAAGCGGAAGCTATTTCCTCAAAGGTTTTGTTCTTGGTCTCTGGAACTTTGAAAAAGACGAAAGTCGTGAATCCAATCATAAGAACCAGGAAAATGATGAACGTGTATTCTTTTATCAGCACCTAAAAACAATCAAACACACGACTCAACTCTTAATACACCGATCTCACGGTCCATGCAGTCGACCTGATTTGCTAAGAATGACACTGAACGATCAAACTGGATTGCATATGATAACAAGGTGAAGCCATTCTGAGTGCTACATAAGACCAGAAAACCTTCAAAGAAAGGTGACTGGAGAGCAAAGAAACAGAGAACAGAATAGAAATTAGGCGGATTAATTTCTCAGCATTTACTTGAATCATTTCAAAGCTGATGGCAACAACGGCCGTGCAGAACCAGTTGGCCAGGCCGGCCAGACTCATCGCCCTCGGACGAGGACCCTGGCGGAACAATTCCGCCGTTATCATCATCGGAATTGGACCTAAAACAGAATTCAAAATGGGATCAACACATTCTCTGAAAATCAGTCCATAACTATCTGCTTGTCATATCTATGGAGTCCTTAGAAGTAACCGAGTTCAGCTGCCGTTGACTTACCAAGGCCGATGGCAAAGCAGATGACGTAACCAAGGACACAGGCAATGCTTATGTAGCTCATCCAGAAAATCTTTGCCTTAAAGAAACACAGCAATGCAGAAAACATAGACAGAATAATAACTGCAGACGCGTTAACACCAGCCAGAGAGGGAACCATGCGAGGGTTGCCCCCCCTCTCACCCTATTAAAGCCAGGACCAGTCATGAGATTTGTGCAAAACTGATAAAATTTTTATCAAGCGGTGTGGTGAGCATGGGCAGAACCAATAAACTTAGTTGCATTGTAGTTGTTGGTCACTCCAAAAATAAATCACAATTGAAGTCTTTAAAGTATAGGAACAGAGCTCACAGATTAACTCTAATATTACTCAAAAACTTCTCAGACTGTAGTTCTGTGTCAGATCCCACTGGGGTGACCCGAAGACACAAGCCCCCAAGTCAAACCAAATGGAATGTGCATATCTGCTTTGAATGGAATACATGACTATTCCAGAACCATGGCTTTATCAGTAACTGCAATGAATTAAAAATTGTTTATATGCAAAAATCATTGATTAATCGAGAACAGCAAGATAACAAGTATCCAAATATCAGAACACATTCTTACGGCTGAAATAAAATTAAGCCTATTTCAATGCAATCAATACCTGTAAAGTGAGTGCCATTGTAATGAGAGCCAAAATGACAACCATCACAATCATAGGATACAAAAGAAGGGGCCGACGACCCGCCTTGTCCATAACAGGTACCTGGAAAAAATATCTCAACAATCTGCAATACGTCTGGAAAAATATTTTTAAAATTCAAAATAACAGGAATAAACTCTCACGTGAAAAATCTGAACAGGAAATTGTCAGAAAGTAAATACAATACATGTGTACATGTATTGTATTAGATTGTTGTAAAATGAACTGATGCCAATAATTACGGCAACTATTGTCATGATGACATTGATGGCATTGGTGACTATGATCGCATATTGAATGGCATCTGGAGGAACTCCAGCATTTCTGTAGATTCCAGCCGAATAGAAGAAGATCTGAAACAAGAATAAAGACCAATGTTCATATAAGATGATCATGACTCATAAGCACAAAATGCAACAACCAATCATTCAACAGACTCAGATATCAAAGCCACAAACAATCCATCAATACAAACACTAAACAGGAAATAAGTTTCTACTCTAAACATTTCTGTTGCATTACTAGAAGGAAAGACTTCAACTGGGAGAATATTTAACACAGACACTGAACAGAAGTCCACGCAGTCTTAGCGCTGTTGCCGCTATTTCATCTGCACCAATGCAAAAAATCCGATTGGTTGGTGAAGAATGTCAGAGGTTGTCTTCCACGTTATAGGAGTAAAACAAGAAAGATCAGCACACAAGAGCAAGAATCATAAGAATGGATAAGCGGAAAATAATAATTTCAAGATAAACTAATTCACATTCAATGGTAGGACAAATCAAAAGACAGAAAATTTGAATCCCATTTTTCTAATTAAATGGAAAAAACTTCTTCCAGTGCTTTAATCATATCCTGATCTAATCAAAGGAATGATCCCATCTATAACAGTTGAGATACACTGACCCCGTTGATTCCAGACAGTTGTTGAATGACTTGGAGGAAGATGGCGATGAAGAGAGGCCAGCGAAGGTCCCTTGTCTTCAGCAGACGCATCATCGAGTAGCTCTGCTCAGCTTCAGGACCATTCTGAGCGCCTCGGCCGCTGTCGGATGACTCCGTCTCCATCTCTTCCAGGTCAGCGGTCACATCCAGTTGCTGGCGAATGTATCTCAAGGCTAAGAAGGAAATGAAGAGTAAGAGAGAAAACATCAGAAACCACTGTACATCATCTACTCACACGTCAAAAACATTAAATGGTCTCAAGTATTCAGAAACATTGGAAAAGACAAAATATGTTCAGAAACAGTTATACTCTTTCTTTAGAAAATCATCCACGGAAGACAAACAACAAGATTATTAGAAAGATTACATGAAATCTCTCATTTGGCTCACTTAAATAACAACAACAAACAAATGAAAAAAACAATAAACAGAAAAGAAAAGTAAAGGAGCTGCATAACTGAGCTGAAAACTATAATGGAAGCAAAAATGCCAAAATGAAAATATCATAAATTAAGTCAAATATTGAACACAAAACTACAATAGAAACCAAAATACTAAACCATAATAATAATAATAATAATAATAATAATAATAATAATAATAATAATAATAATAATAATAAGCAAGCAAACATACTACACATACAAAATAAATAGAACAAACATATTAATCTCATAACTTGAATAGAAGCAATATATTAGACTTCTAACTATAATAGAATCTCAAATATTGCAGAAAATAAAAAAGGATAATTATCATCCACATAATTAGGCTTTGTACTTAATAAATATAGGACAATGTTTCATTTGCAAGAAAGGCTAAGTGAAGATTTCCCTCTCAAGTGAAGCTACAATAACTGAACTGAAAATCAATCACTAAACGACCGTGACTCTGTGTGAAGGGATAATAATGTTAAGGTGTTTAATGACGACAGGAGTGCTCGAGTCAGGCAATGATGATGATGATGATGATGATGATGATGATGATGATGATGATGATGATACCTTTTTCTGCTGCATGGCGATCTTTCTTTGAAAGCATCAGATACCTGGGACTGTCTGGAAGGAACGGCAGACAGACAAGGCAGACAAGCGACGGAACACAGTTCAAAAGCAGAAGATAAGGCCACCCTGTCTCTGTTCCTGCACAAACCAACAAGCCACAGTTTCAAACAATCGAATGTCTAAAGACCAACATCAGTTTGAGGAATCATTTACCATTAAGTGGTGCACTTTTCACTTTATTTCAAGGCTACAAGTTTAACAACACGACAGTGGAATTTGAAGAGCTCGTGTCAAAATTGATTTGACAACTTTCAGAAAATTGAGAAATCTGGTTCAGTCATTAGCATAACATAATAAAATCAAAATCAAAGTAAAGAATTTTCACAAAGTAATATCAAATGCAGACTGAGATAGTTACAAAATGTTGCTCGTTTTGTGTCTAAAATGTTGGAAATCACTTTCGCTCTCATTAACTAGAAACCCTTCAATACCAGAGGCATAGAGTTGTCTCTATAAATACCTAGAATTTCTCGCAATCCCCAAATGCTAGAAACAAAGATCCCAATTGTGATGAAGAGTTGATTTGCAGTTCCAAAAGCACCCTTCAAATTATAAGGTGAGATCTCCAACAGGTACATTGGGGCCAACTGAGTGGCAACACCTGAAATAATTTATATAGAACCTTCAAGGAAAACACACACACACATCTGTATGCTAAGACCCTAAACCCTAATGACATGAAATTCAAGTCACAAACAGGAAATTAAAGAAATTGCCTATTCACTTAATCACATTCTATGCTCAAGATCCTGAAAGCATCTGAGATTTACTTAATTATACCATGATGAATACTTGTTCCATGTTCTTTCCACACTGGTTAGCATTATCATACACTGTTTAGGTCACGTGACCGCCCCCACACTTATGATTCTTCACCTAGTGAATGACTTAAATGTGCATTAACAAACATGTAATAATAATAATAATAATAATAATAATAATAATAATAATAATAATACACTGGTTCACTGCTAACTATTTTGCATTTGACATACCACAGTTCAATCCAGTTATGAACCTTCCGAACATCAGAAGCTCTGGTGAGTTCGCTGCAACAGAAACCGTTGAAAGAATGGCTCCAGCAAAACACGGAATACAGTTGACAAGGCAGGCTCTCTTCCTAGACAAACCAAAGCCTCCGTCTCTTAGGATCAGATCTCATGATCAATGCAACAGGAATCACTCATCATGCAGCTTCAGTGCATCAGTTTGATTGAGGAGATTAGGACAGACAAAAGATAATCAAATGGCAGAACCCACTGACATTGAAAGGCCAAAGCAGTGACTGCATGTGACATTTCATGGCTCATAACAGCTTCAACAACACAGTAGACACACAATGGCTGACTACAGACGCTGCCATATAGCAGCAACAGAGGAGCTATAGAAATTCACAGCAGGACTCATTAAAATGCACAAAAACAAATTTTCTAGCAGTGGTTTCACTGCTTTCATTGATTGTGTAGGGGAAATTAACTGAGTCCTGCAATTCGATTTCAGTGTCACGCCATCTGTTGGACATTTGTGTTTACGTCTGATGCAGAAAATAATTAAACTTGACAGATATGAAGACTGCAGGTGCAGAGAAATGACTGATCCAATTCAAGCAGCAACAGAAGCTAATTTTAGAAACATCCTCAATAAAAATCAATTGAATATTCCCAGAAATAAAAATTCTAAAGTCCTTCTTCATCATGTAAAGTAACAAAATTAATAAAACAGTAACAAATGATTAGCAGAAAACAAATGGATGACTTTGAAACATGACAAAAGATGATTGTGGTGACGTCATCACTCACCTCCCCACCCGATCGGCCAAATACCCGGCCACATAAGCTCCGATCATGCCACCGATCACGAACAGCGTTGTTGTCAGAGACCAAAGAAACATAATCATATACTCATCAACCGCAGGCTTAACCTCTGTTGACAACGAGGAATTCAAAGAGGCGTCTGACTCATTTCCAATGCTTCCATCGGTCATAACAATTGCCGAGGAAGACTGACGATCACTGTACGTTGCGTTGTAAAACTGACGAATCAACTGCAAAGAAAACGTAATAAAATGTACAAAATAACCGCAAACTTCAAGAAGAAGCTGGCAAAATATCTTAATCATCTGATTAATTATCAACAAACAGCTTCAGACCGATTTAACCCTCTACAGGTCATTTATTTGCAACGTAATGTAAAATGGGTGCATATTTTTGTCACAGCCAGTAAAGAGGTTAATAAGATTTGTTTAAATAACCCTGTGGGACATTTGATATTTTGGACCATTTGACACTTAATCAATGACCCACAGGTGATGTGGCATGCATGATGGCGTCAATAGGAATGATCAGTCTATAAATAGGATGCTTCTAGCCTTTAGTCTTTAAAAATAAACCCTTTGACAACAAAAAACAGAGTGAATGTATTTCCATGATTGAGCATCAAATACAAACTCTATAACTCTCACAAATGGCTTTTATTCTACAGATACAATTCAGAAGTCAGGTGCAAGAACAGAGAATTGATCACTTACCATGACTGGTTGATTGAGAACTCCAATGTTGTAACCAAAAATAAACGAGTTTCCAATCATAATTATGAAGCTCAAAAACAAAAGATGGAATGTAAAGCCCTGTCAAAATACAACAAAGAAACAGCAAATTGCATCGAGTGCAATAATCTTCCTATAAAACAGCTTCCAATAAACAACAGAACAAAATTTCCTCACGACTGAAAATGGCTTTTCATTTTAATCGAAATTCAAACTTTGCTGGCTTTAATCTATTTCCAGAAACGAGACCTTGACCTATTTAACAGAGTTCTGACCTATTTTTCATTGAAGACACATGACCTGTCCTTAACCCCTGACCTGCTTCAGTTCCTTTTTCAGGTCGTCGTGATATTCCGCTCGAGTGGCCGTCCTTGACCTGATGCTCTTTCCACTTGGGGTTCGAGATCTAATACTGATGTTTGATTTGCTTGCAGAGGTCGCAATGGCACCGACGCTCCCTTTAACCGACCCCATCGCCATCGCCCCGTCTCCCACGTGAAGCGACGATCCGTGACTCCCATGTCGGTACAATCTTCTCTCTGAATGGCTGCCTGTATCCCAATCCTAACAATGAAATCAAGCAATGTAAAACCATTCTAAACATTAAAATATTCACGTTTAACTAATGCGATATTACTAATTTCGGCAACAATACTTGATCACTTTATTCTGAAGGCCGAGACTCAAGTGACAACAGGATGAAGAACAGTGATTCTGCATTTCAATGAACTGAATAAAAATGCAATTACGGTTTATAAATTCCATCAAAAGTCATAAATTTCTCCATTCACACAAAACAAGTTATTCCCTCCATGACAAAAAAATCAGAGGTCATTTAAGTTCATTGCACCAAATTCATAAAAAATTATTTCCAAAAGTACTTTTCATGAAACAATAAGTTCACCAAGTGTACTTAGTACAAAACATACAATTATATACCAGTATTATTATATTAATTGCCTTATTATAATAAGTATGAAAAGGTGCACGGACCCTGTCGGTCACACATGCATTATGGAGCAAATGAATTATGATTTTCTAGATGAAATTTCACAAAGGAATTTAAAAATGGTCATGAATTAATAATCAACTGCATGTGACACTCTACTCATCACTGATATGTCAGAAAGTAAAAAGCCAATTAATTAACATTGAGATAAAGACACATTAATCACAAACTGATAAGAAATGAACGTTTAATCATTTCAACAACCTCTCAACAACTGTAATGAGTGCAAAGGACAGTACTATTAGTTTTCAACCCAAAAGATAAGAACAGTCCAATAATGTAGAGCCAAATAGAGACAGGCTACATTTACTATTCTGGTAGGATATGATGCAATGAAGATGGGACAAAAGGAAATTTGATTTTGAACATTGAAAGTTTTGTATCTTTATACACCACCTGTTCAATACTCCATTCATTGGTTTCTGTCACACATCAAATCAATTTTCTAATGAATTTCTTGTTGTCTATAAAACCTGTGATAAAAGGACACAGCTGCTTATCCCTCAACTGACTAACTCGCCATTTCACAAGACACTTGGCAGAACTTTCATTCATTGATGTCCCTCATTCTTGTACAGCCGTTGGTATTAGTTTGTTCTCTGTCATCCTCCTGGCTTGTAGAATTGATTCGAAGTGTGACAGAAGCCAATTGAACGAATATTGAACAGTTGGTGTATGCAGATGCAAAACTTTCAGCAAATTGAACAAATTCTCAGACGAAATCCACATATTTGTTTGTCCCCATCTTCATTGTTTCAAATCTTGTCACACTAATCAATATAGCTTGCCTCAATTTTGCTCCACAGCATTCAAAATGGGGCACCTCTCATTTTTATTGCAATTTTGCACAATGTGCTATACATATAGCATGCAGCAAGCGAAAGGGTTAAGAAAGCAGACTTTCAATTTTTAAAGCATAAACATAATAATATCTTGATCATAAAATGTAATAACGCATTAAAACCTTATCAGTCTGCATTAGAATTAATCACAACATAGCATACTTGTAACACTCACGGATAAAATCCACTCACAATTTCTTATTACTTTGTAAATATTGTGAAATTTCTTACAATCAGTCATAAGAAATCCGCTACTTTCACGTACCGTTGGAAATCCATTTTGTACCCTTGGGGGCTACGCATACCACCGTTTGGGAACCACTCGTCTATGAGTTGCTTAGCGAAGAAATAAGACTTTAAATATCAGTGAGAGCTTTTTTTCTGTGGCGGTTAGAAGAGAGGAACGGCCGTCCATTCCATGTGCATGGGACAAAATATCTTTACTCTGTGGCGTTTAGCCACAGAATAAACTGATCGCTGATCACGCTGAATACAAACTGCTTAAGGTCTATAGAACACAAGATATAAACCTTCTTACTGTGGGAATTCGTCTATGTAGACCGTGTCTGTTGCGACTGGGAATATACAGAAACTCTGTTATTTGGCCTACTTCACTCAAGCAGCGCTGTCATGTCCGACACTGCCTCACTCTCTACAGTAGAAGCGACTGCCAACGTGGCCAACAGTCGTGCTCAAATGATCCGACAAGAACATCCAGAAACCGCCGTTCAGTCTGAATACCGAGTCATCCTTCGCCTGAACAGAACGAATCTCAGTACGTGACGAAGACTTCCTCGTGTTGCGAATCTGCGATCGCCTCTGATCTAAAACTCACCTTTTTCTTCTCTTGATCCTCAGACATAACTCAGCGAAGTCCGCACGCGTGCAGCTCTGAAGTTTCGCTCTCTAATAGTAAACGTCTACTGTATCTTCCTAGACAGTTTATAAATTATATATTAATATTTTGATTATATCCGATTAATGTCGTCCAATCATCTTTGTTACGCCGACATTGATTGGCGAGCCAAGGTCAAGATCCTCGTATCCGATTGGTCACGCCCATCCACGACCGCTGCTCACGTACACCGCTAGACAATTTAGATTTTCATAAATTCCATTAAAAATATTATAATAATAATTATGCACTTCTATAGCACCAGT
Organism: Metaphire vulgaris; assembly: GCA_018105865.1. Lineage (NCBI taxonomy): Eukaryota > Metazoa > Annelida > Clitellata > Crassiclitellata > Megascolecidae > Metaphire > Metaphire vulgaris. The sequence continues at coordinate 276,398 of CM030863.1, read as the reverse complement.
TAATATACCTAAGGGTATCAATCGATGGTACTCGAAAGGTTTTTAAAATAAAATGTCAATGAATCACTCGACATTTGGAAAATGTTTCATATTTACACGCACGGAAAGATTGATTAATAATTAATGTAAAATTAGAATATAAAAAATGTGAGCTTGTGACTAACAGAAAAATGAAAATGTAGAAAAGTACAAATGTGTAAAATCTAGTAGACGGCAGTAGATTGTAGTAGCAGACAGTGGCGGCTCCACCGGGGGCCCGTGCCCCTCCTATTGAGTGCCTGCCCCCTCCAGTTCAACCCAGTTGGGACCCTATACTTAATGCTACATACATTAAACAACAAATGGTTGCCCCCATGATTAGAAGTTGCCACCCCAACGCCCCCCCCCACTTGCCAAATTCTAGAGCCGCCACTGGTAGCAGATGGTCTGTTGTGGGAACTTGTGGTCATGTAAATGGGTCAATTGCTTCATTCGACGACTCTATTACAATGTAGCAACAAATAAGTGACAATCTCACATTTTCTGAGTAACTCCTTGAAATACTGGAAGGTTAGAGTCCTTACTATGACATATAACCTAACGCTGCTCAACTCGACGGGGTTTGAGACCCCTCCCCCAATAGTTGAGTAATGCTTCCCATCACTTGTAGTAAAAAATTTAGTGTGACCCTTTGCTTTATTGAAACTTGTGACATTTGATTTTATGCTGATGCAACTTCTACCCTGTGATTGGTCACACCTACTCATAACCATAAGCATGCGTTGATTGTGCAGAGGAGTTTCATACCAGAGATAAGAATTGCACCACACAAGAGGCAGCATGCACTACATTCGACTATACATTGATAACGCAATCATTTATAACTGCATTCCTGACAACACTTAATATTATCGGCATACTTTCTAACGCCTGTAATGTCATAGGCCTGCGTCAGTCTAATCCATTTTCATAATAAGGAAAAAGGTCCCTAGCTACTTTCTTTTTACAACTGGCTTTATCTCTTTGAACAAGTAGCCACTTATTAACTGATACTGTATTAACATATCAACGGTATCATTGCATAATATAAATAAATAAATACAGTACTAATGATGATGCTAATAATGATGATGATAATTAATAATAATAATAATAATAATAATAATAATAATAATAATAATAATAATAATAATAATAAACAACAACAACAATAACAATAACACAGCATCAAACCAATCACAGTAAATTGAAACTAGAAAGTAAACACACACACACCTGCCTTATAGTTGGACAGGAAAACAACCTCATAAATTAATAATACAGTACAAGTCCTAATTATGCCAGAATGTATTGTCGGAATAAAGAGCTCCTAATAATCACATACCGTTCAAAACCCATTCAAAATTAACATTAATCAACCATTAAGTACAACAGATAACATTTCTGATGAAGCAAAAGCCTCAGTCAAATAAAGTGATTTTTACATAAAATGACAAAAATCCACAAACAATTCAAAATAAAAAAATCTCAGTGCATTTATCAATGTTTTGACTCTGAAAGCAGGAAAGACAAGGTAGACACTCGTACAGGTAAAATGACCCGGAAAATCAGTCTGATTAATGAAGCATAGCCAAAGATGTTCTCCAATTCTCCAATGATCCAATGATGAACAGATATGAAACGACCTCTCTCTCTCTAACACCCCCCCCACCCACCCCCTCGCCACCCTCAATATTCAAACATACAGCATTCTGTGATATGCTGAACTGACAAGACATGCAACTGACATGTCATGAACTGTCTGATTCTACAATCACTCTTTCCTATTCTTGCAACCAAATGATTGCACCCTGGTGAATAGAATATGAACCAGGCGCTGCCATTTTGACGAAATTCTGTACTAAGATAACATTTAAAGATGTGCTGCTCCATGTTATCTGACAACAAAAATGGGGTTTTACGTGATGAAATGACAGATCGTATGTAAGCAGCAACGGCAAATATGTTTCTTTTCCAATCATTCATGAACTCCAGCATAGATATCGTAAGCTGAACTCAATGCAAGAACAAGAAACAAGAAGCCACCACAGATAATCACTGAAACATACAAAATCCAATTCATTTCATTAATTTCATATATTCATAAATCCAATATACTGGGTAGACATTTTGCTAATGTTTACAGAAGACATCATGAAAAACCCTGTAAGAACTTAAATTTAAATTTTAAATATATAAATACGTGTAAATAATACCAACCAGCTTCACTTATGGAACAATTCAACACCAAAATATTCTGACTCAGTGAAACAAAAAGCTCAGCAAAATATTCACAACAGAATTCAAAACAACAAATGGAATACTAACTGACACGAACAGACACCAGAGGGCCGACATAACTCCCTCCAACCACAGCCACAAGAAGACAAAGAACATGACCAAGAATTCCACCAAAGAGAACTGCACTGGCTTCCTACACAGATATCACATCAATTTACAGTATGTATACTGTATATATGTTTGTGTGTGTGTGTGTGTGTTTGCATGTGTGTGTGTGTGTTTAACCTTCTAAATTACAACTCACTTTGTGAGAAGCAACCACAAGACAATATAAATTTTCTACAAACTATTCTTTTTTCTACAGCATTAAGTCCCTTTTGTAAATTTCCATTTCTTACTTCACTTGCCTATCTGACAATCAGCATCTTGAACAAATTATTCAGAGTGTTAGTCTTGACATGCAGATAATTGATTGTCACTGATCTGTGTCACTGATTAAAAATACCGTACACAAAGACATTTGAATAAGAAATTGAAAGGCCAAACAACAAGTGACAAATTCAGTTATGCAAACACTTTGGTAGACACAAGTCATGAGTAATCATTACATGTAATTAGACTCAAACTGTTTAATATCATTTAAACAAAATAACTGAGACAATCACCCCACTAGGTGTCATCAGCAATGCACTTATCTGTGACCTGTCACCCCATTCACTGAGGAAGGTCAAACAGAATGACTTAAAGAAACATGACGAGCGCAAGTATTTCACCAATCCATCTCCCCCATGACTGTCTTCACTCTGCATAAAAATAAAAAGAGTAAAATAATGTCTCAAGCAGATATACATTTCACACACAAATCAATCAAGTATTGATCATCATAAAACTTGAAGATCATAATAAAAGACAAGTTTTGTCACATTGCACTGAAATTGCAGATAATTTCAATCACATAAACAATTACCTACACAATATTTTCACATATACAACAAGTACATAGCTTCCCTTATTACAAAATACAGTCTAAAATAGCAATATATCATACACAGTGCAACCCATTAGTTGCACTGTATATATGAGCTTCCTTTTATGCTACAGAACACATTAAGTGAAAATACAGAAATCTCAGGCGAAAAAAAATTCATAGCAGGCACTATTGACATTGATAATTTCAAAGACTACGTCAATAAGGAGCTAACAAAACTAGTTTGTTCAATTAACATGACAAAAACTGAGAAAAACATTTAATAATTTACTGCAAACTGCCACTCACCTTCTCAAGTTCCTCAACTTCATGTTCTGCCTCTTTGTATTCTCGCTGTGTTTTATCCGGTGACATGCAAAATCCTACGCAACAAAGAGAATAAACAAAGAGACAAAGATAAACAAAGAGAAGAAAGAGAAGAAAACAACTGGTCCTCTTTCAATTCTGAGCACACATCTTCAAATAGCCTAGATGTTAGTTTAGACAACTGCTTAGGTGTGCAAAGACAAGAAACGTACAGCATAAAACTGGAATTGCAAAAAAGCATTCTCACCATCTCTCAACATTTTCATTCCATAGACACCAAAAAGAAATGTTGAACTCCAGCACATAAAAGCACGAGGAATTAGAGCAGAAACACTTCCCAGCAAGACTAATTATGACAAAAAAAAACAAAACTATCGTGAATACTTCTAACTTTGAGAATGCCCTTCGAATGTCTAAGTATGGTGCACATGTAGGTGGTGCTGGGCTTACAGTTAAAGGATGGTGGTAAATCTGCAGCTAACAAAGAAAATGACAATGGTTGAATGCAGTAGGCTGACAAGGAGAAGAAACCAGTGCCAAAGACAGTTTGGATTCAACAGAGCGGGTCAGGACAACTGGGTAACGCCGATTGGGCCCCGGACAACTGGGCCCGCCAACTGGGTAACGGGACATCTGGGTAACGGGACATCTGGGCCCCGCACTATCGAACTCGACTTATGCCTAATAATAAATGAGGGTTGTTGTAAAACTTCGGGTGGTCTGTCTTCTTTTAGCCTGTCATCGGCTACAAATTGAGTAGAAATTCTTAGTGGGAGGAGGTGCTGTTTCTTTGATCGTAAATACAACCTATAGTTACTACAGGCTTACATGGACTTAAGATTAACACTGAGCATTAGCCCTGCAGACATTTATGATGTTAAAGCATAAAACCGCAAACCAAAATTCATTCCATTCATCAACACCATTCTCTCTTTCTCTATTGTAAGATGTCTCGTTAAGATGTCCTGTACCCACATGTCCCGTTACCCAGTTGGCGGGCCCAGTTGTCCGGGGCCCAATCGACCAGTTGTCATGACCAACAGAGAATGAAACTACTCTACTGATGAAGACCAGCTTGAGCATTTTTATTTAAATGCCAATTCATTTTCAAGGCATCAAGGTGTTTTCCATTAATTTTGTCTACATTTTGGCAACTTTTGATCCCCTCCCCTTGTCAACAACTGTAAAACTTCCGGTGACCCCTAAAATTATTTCAAAACCTTTGAACCCATCCCCCTACTGTCCTACAAGAGCTGCCTATTAATTATGTCAAAAAATTTCTAGCAATTTTTAATCCCTCTTGTCTAATCTATTATCTACATATAATTCTACAAATCAAAATATGATTATGCAAGGCTATGACTCCCTAGGGCCTAGGTTATGGTAGAAGCGCAAACGGTTAAGGATTAAAGTTTGGTGGGCTGTTGACGGGCAAACGTGTGCCATGAAGGACCAATGCGCTGAATATTACATTAAAATTAAAAATTTTTGATTTAGTAAATTTATTGCAAAAAATGAAATTGTTGGTGTCAATTTATCTCGACCCTCTGCCAACAAGTGTCAAACTTTTTCAAGCCCCCTCCCCTACTTTGTTGACGAAATTAATGGACAGGTCCTAAGGCTGATTGCAACAAAGGGATCTGCAAATAAAATTCCGACAATTATATTTCCAATTGACATAGTGGCAAACTTATGCTAGTGAACCTTAAAACAGAGTAAAGTTCTGATGGTGGTTCGTGTTTTAACAGACAGTATAAGATAAGCAACAAGAACTCTCATTGACTCTCGTTGACCATTTCCGCAAGTAGTGTTTAGGTTGGGTAAAGTCTCGACCCTCACTGGTAAATATCTCGGTCTTAATTTGATAAGTGCTCGCTTAGTTACGGAGAGACTGGGACCTGCGGCCGAGTGCAGAGCTGCGTTGGCGATCACAGCTCCGAGGAATATCCGGATCTTAGATGGACCATCGGTCGTCGCAGTCGACAACAAAACAGCAACAAAGAACGTTTTATCTCCGATTTCAGAAGAAATAACAGCAAAAACAGACGAAATAACAGAGCCAATAAAAGACTCGTTCAACATCTCAAATAAACAGTAATCACATTTCAATCATTAATATAAAAATACCTCCATGAAAAATACAAACACGCTTTCTCCCCAATTATCGCGATAGACAAGTGCGCGCCGTTTCTATGGCGCTATATTTACAGCAGCAGCAGCAGCAACAACAACAACAACAACAACAATCAGGCCCGTACGAAGTGGGGGTGCAGCTGCACCCCTTGAAAAATTCAGGGGGTGCAGCGCACTCCCTAGAGACCGGTAGGAATCTACACCTCTGCACCCCCTGGAAAAAAGAGAGTAAATTCGGTGCGTGGAGACCTTTTTTGCTGACAAACAAGCGCGGTTACCTTGATTACCTTTTTTGCTCATCAGGTTTTTTAAGAAGCGAAATTTTTTTCTTAAGAAAATCTGAAAATTTGCACCACCTGCTGAAAATTCGTTCCGACGTGCCTGACAACGATAACTTGATTAGATTCTCGTAGGAATACTTGATCAATTTGGACAGTAATTTACATAGATTTTAAAGCTACAAATGAATAGCCTAATAGGCCTATACTATGTAGACTGTAGATCCTTTAGGCCTATGCGGTTGTGAAGGAGTATATAGGCCTATTTAGAACAGACGGATTAATTAAGCGACTTAATGGATAAAGGGAACGGGCATTGCTTTAATTGAGGGATATGCTTCACTTTGCTTCCGACTTTATGTCACATTCGCTAACACTCGCGCCGCTGAGTTTATTTTGACGAAACGACTTCTTCTAAGTGGGTGGTAACCACCTCTTCCCCAATTTCGACTCAGCCTCCGAAATATTCCTGTAAGCCGTTGGATTTTGCATTCAAATTAAAGCTCTAAGAAACTCGTACAAAACTACTAGTGTTTATTCTAACCACCTTGACATTGGGGGGGAGTTTGAAATGTTTGGGGGGACAAGATTTGTCTCTCCGCGCAAATTGGGGAGGGGGAATTTTAAAACTTTGGGGGGATTCCCCCTCAAAAACATGCCTAGAATAAACACTGCAAAACTAGTATTTCACTTGTTGATTCCATTCATTTAATAGGCCTACATCAAAATTAATACATAATATAATATAATAATATAATATAATATAACAAGGTTTAAAGTGGTTCAGTAGACAGTAGGGACTGCCCTGTGTGAGAACCACTGTACATCATTCTATACATCATTCTAATACATCATTCTAAACCCATAAAATAACTATGCCTATATATACTCTATGGAAATTTAACGAATTTAGGAGATTAATGTGCGTTTTCGGTGCATTGAGTTCGAACGCTAAAATTGCGCAATCGCTTGGCTACAAATTTGTGGAAAATAAAATAAACACATGTTTCCTTAGGCCTACTATTATAGGTCTACTCATATCTCAAGTCAGAGATGGCAAAGGGTCACCAAAACTGACCCGTGATCCGTTGTGACCCATTGAACCCTTGACCAAGTTTACCCATGTGATGATGTAGCGCATGCAGGGGCGTAGATCACGGGAGGAACTGCGGGGGGTGTCCCACCCAATAATTAGTGAATGGGTATATAATATCATTTATCCCCCCAAATGCGTTGTTTAATACATTTCAAGCACTACTATAAAAGGCTAATAAGGTCAGCACTAGTTTTTAGCGCTAAGTTATTTAATTGCTTCTTTAACGCCCTAAAAAGTTAAAAAGTATGACAAGCAAACAAGGCCGGGTCATCTCTATAGTGTTTTTGTGCTTGTTGTCCTGAAAATCCTGACTGACGAACAAAAATCCCACCATAATTTGCAATATCCCGCCAAATGGAAGGATTTTCCATATTTATGGGTGCCACTGGGTGGGTATACTTTATTTTAGAAATTACTCTATCTCTTCTAATGGTGATGGCAGGAATATGCCTCGGTGGCAATGAAATATCTGTAATAATTGTTCAAAGCCATTAAGTTATATGTTCAAGCTAGGCCTGATGTTGAGTATCGACTGAATATAGGCCTAAAGAGTTAAAGACACATAACTGCTGCCCTACAGCAAAATTCCACACAGAACACACCGATCTAAATTTGACAGACACGAGTAATCACAAGTAACGCTAATACCAGATCGTATAATATATGCAAAGATTCCATTGTTAATATTTATTTACCAATGAATGCGCCACCAGATTAACCCTTGCACTGTCAGTGGGGGGTGGCTGCCACCTCTCCAATATCTAGTCGTCCTCCTGTTCGGTTCTCAGCCTCATCAGATATATTCCAGCGCTGTTAATCGCCTATAATTCATTCTATGGTTCGTTTACAAACATTCTCGCACATTTTGCCATCTTTTTGCTACGTGGTTCCTAAGCTACAACCCCTTTAACGAATGTGCCCATTGGGTGGACGCCATATGCAATGCATTTAATGCAGACAATGATCGGACTCTTTCGTATCCAACATCCAGTCACCGATGGACTCGGTTGTTTGACAGCCGAGGGCGGTTGGATTTTCATGTGGAAATTGCGTTGAGATAAGAGATCCTATGATTTTCTGATAAATTCCAGACTCCTGTAGAACTGTTCGTGGAATGGAACCGGGCAGTGGTCCTTGTGGCGTATCCAGGCCTCGAGACAGTCGAGGGCGAGGGGTTCAAAGTCCTGACGGAACTTGTTGGCAAATAGTTCCGGTCGTTCGACGAGGGAGGGCAGGTCGCCCAATCCGAATACGCAGACACTGTGTATCCATCCGCCATGACAAGAGTCCTCGTCCCAGTTGGCGTACACGGCCAGCCACGTCTTGTTGTTCGGATAACCTGTTCAAAAGAAGGACAGATTAAGACGGTCAATTAACAGACCCCACAGCTGCTGCTGCTGCTGCTGCTGCTGCTGCTGCTGTTGCGATGCTTTCAATATCTACCTTTAACCGCTAATGAAAAGCTACGGAAAGTCTTGGTAACTAAAATCACTTCCTTCTTTGATCTGCTTTTGACTGTTGACGACCTCACACTGAGATATTCACGAAACAACGAATTGAAGTTTTCAAACTATAAGACCTGTAGAAGTCATATATGTTTACCTGAGAATCCGCCAGGTGTGTGCAGGTGTGGGTTTGAGTACGTGTGGTGTAAAGTGGCCCAGTAATGTTCGTCTGGGCTGAACGTCTTCCTCGACCAGTCGAGCAGATCGATGGCCCTTCTGTCCTCCAGGATGAACCGGACGAAGGCCCGACTGAACACCCCGTAGGCGCTTCCCCTCACGATGTCGATGTTGTGCGGGGGCTTCGAGTGGGCGCGTCCCACCTCGGCGATCTGTCCGCCCTCCTCCCCCCACTCTCTCTCGTACCGTATCCTGAGGACGTGACGGCCGTACAATCCTTCGATGTCATTGGCTCCGTTGTAGATTCTTAGGATGCGGATGATTTCTCCGATGGAGCGTAACGGATACGCCTGAGCGGCTGTGTTGATGAGGTACTTCCAACGGGACGTGCTTTCCATGTTGTCCTTCATGCAGTTGATGTCCGCCTGCAGTCGACTGTATCCGGCGTAGATGACTCTCTCGAGTCTCGACGCCAGACGGATGTTGTCGAAGCATCGGGCGATGGCCGTGATGGCTTCGATGAGGTCGGGCGGTGCCTTGGCGTCTACGTGGATGCAGAAGACGTTCTGTGGTCGGTAGAGGGCCCGCACCAGCCTCAGTACCTGCTCTGCACTCGAGTGCGCAAGGATGTTGAAGGCGATCGGAAAGTTCTCTTCGTCGGCGTTCGTCGGACTCAGTTGAAATCCGGACGCCTTTCGGAAGACAGCGCAGTCGGACGTCAGGTTCCGGAAGATCCGGTCCGGAAGGGACTTCCTTGGCCAGCGCTTCATCAGCTGACGAGCGCGACCGTAGTAGAGGTCGTTTCCGTTTCCGGTCAGAAAGTTCCGACAAGAAAACAGTCGACACACTTCCGGTGACTCGCCCTCGCAGATCCTCTTCGCATAATCCGTTATTCCGAGGTAATCCGTTGGACAGGAAGCGTTAAAGATCCTGGAGAAATCCTCTCCGGATTCATCGTTCGAAACTTCCCTCCGTTCGTCCGTCGGAGGGAAGCGTTCCATCCTCCTCCTCCTCCTCCCGCCATCCTCTTGCTCTGGTTCTTCGTCGGCGAGAGAGTCTGCGGAGAGGTCGATATTTCGAAAGAGAAGATTGAGAAATGCACAGGAGAAGATGATGACGAAGGCGTACTGCAGCTGTCTTCCTCCGCTGGTCATTCTCTCCTTCTAAAGGCTTCTCTCCTGAGTCTCCTCTGTATCAGTTGTCTAAAATGCCAACTCATCCCTTGCACTTTATGATCAGAAGAAACCTGGCAAGACTGGTATGCAGCTAGAAACGAGGCAACACACACACACACACACACACACACACACACACACACACACACACACACACACACTGAGTGTGTCTCAGTCAGTTGCCGAGTAGAGCGTCAGCCTCAACCCGAGTTCGATGCCGGACACTGACCTGCTGTCGACCTGGTCTGCGTATCGCTTTTGGACTTAGGACCAATCGGCTTTCGTCAAAGCGCTACAAAACAGGATTCTGAGTAACGATGAATTAATTGGATGACTGCAAATCCCGTTTTATAGTATTTGGACACTGAAAACTGAAATTTAACGCTGAATGCACAAATGCATGCGATGTACCTGGAGACCATTTAATTGGAGCATTCGCAGCGATTAGGCCCAATTAACCCTCTGTGGTCCACGTATAGAAGAGGGCTAATTCCTCACCATCTGCACCCGAATTCTCTAAGATACATTTTCAACAGAATTATCTCTATAGGACCTAATAGTGTTTCAGATTACGAAAACAAACAGCGCGCAGTATTAGTCCTCTTTGCCCTCAAATAGTCGTCATAGGCCTACACTTGGCTCTGTTAGAGAAGTCAAATTTGCATTCGCATAGACCTAAGTGCTTGTGCAAAGTCAGACGCATGTCATATATAAAACGTTCGTGCTAATATTACGCCTGTACATAATAAATTTTATGTGTATAATGTTATGCATGTACATAAAATGTACATGTACTCTTTGTGTTAGTCATGGTCAAGTCCCGTCGACCCACTCTGGTATTTGCCGAGAGCATTTATGAGATTTTCTTGTTGTCGTATATTAACACCGCGATCAAAGTTCAATCTTAGTTCAATCGACATTTACGATCGTCTTTAGCAAAGCAAAGATCCATGCCAGCGTTTTCGGTTTTACTTGTAGCCTGTATTACTATCAACCCTGTATTATCGCTCAGATGAGGAACAAGGTGATGTAATTGACAGGTATAGGTGTCACCTGAAGCGCAACCAAAATGGTAGAATCCTAATTATGCCGGATCATGGTTCACAAAAACAATTTCATTTTCTACAACTGCGAGGAAATAACTAAAAAAAACTCTTCCCTTTTCAACGAGCACAGACTGATTTACAAAATCAACAAAAGTCAACAAAGAATACCTAAAATGGCGTCGATTTTACTCAACGAATTGTAACTTCTGGGTCCGGGTGGATTCATTAATGGTGGCGCCACAGTCGACGGCTAAAAGTAAACAAGGTGGCCAAGGCCTTCAACACACAGTCTGCTATGTGTCTCCTCATACGCTGCTCTTTAGAGGCAACAGCGTAACACTGAAGCGCAGCGTCACGCATGGCCAAGTCGCCACAAAATCCGGTTATGGATCTATGCCCACGATGTCTTTTAGACCAACAGCCACATTAGCAGCCAATTGGTTTCAGCGATTCTAGCGCCTCCATACAAAAAGCGGATCTTAGGCTTAGCAGTCATTTGAATTAGACACCAGAGTATAAGGGTATACGCTTCATATGAAAAATACATGATCCCCATAGACCTTCTTCGTGCATAGGCCTTTAGGCCATTCCGCAACATTGAGTGATTCGGGGTCTCTTGTCCTGGGTCACGTGAACCATAGGCCTATTGCTGCTATGTCACTGGCTGCAGTAGGCATATGTCACAGTTCCGATGTTAATTCTTTGCTTTTTCAGTGTTTGTGTCAAAATCAGAGCATTTTGTTTTCGTAAACAACCTTACCTGAGAAAATATTGAACACTTATTCGGACGCTTTCAATCAATCCAACCATTCAATCCACGGATGGTAATTAGGCGTAGACGCTGAGAAGAAAACTTCTGGCCGTAAAATAGTCTAAGATCTTTCAACTGCGAACAAGAACGTTCATCTCTGAGAGAGGCCTACAGTAGTACAGGATTATTGGACTAAATCTTTGAAGCGCGAAACCGATAGGGCCTACAACGGTACGTTGGAAACATTAGAATAGGGTCTATACCCGTATGTCGACGGAATGAAGAAATAAAATCATATCCCGTGTTTCCGCAATAACTATAGACCTATGTATGTATGTCTACCTATATCCTGAAAATGGATCAGTCTGTGGGCTCTATGCTGTAACTAGCCCGAGTAGCAGAGTCGTTAGCAACGCCGCCGTCACGTTTAACTGGAACGGGTAGAGAGGGTCAGAGGCCTGTGCAGGAGCGATCACGTGACGTGCGCATTCATTGTGCGTTTCTTTTGTGTGGACGACGCGTATACACTGACATGCATGTCTGCTGAACAAACTTGTTGTGAACAGTTTTCACAAGCAAGGACATATGGACAAAGTCTCGCTGTTGTGTCTGTAATGAATATGTCTGTGTATTCGAATGGACAGCTCAGGCTGGTCAAGAAAAGAAGGAAGGCACTGAACAGGGGCGTAGCTAGGGTGTCCGGCACCCGGGAACAAAACATACTGACGGCGCCCCTCGCAAGTTCACGAAAACCTCGACAAGCAGAAAAAGGTCAATAGGTCATCGCTTTGAGAAAAACCTGACAAGCAATAAAAGACTAAGTGGAATTTTAAGAAATTTGACGATGACTTGTAATTTGTTTGTGGATGTTAAGATTAGTTTGATTCTTTATATATTCAGTTTATATTATAATATATATACCGTTATACCTATACCTGCATGTGTACATTATGTACAAATATACATATATCTTTGGCGTAGCCGCGGGGGCACAGGGGCCAAGGCCCCTTTCGGATCGGGGCTGGTTGTGAGATTCGTCAAAAAGTGTGTAGTTGGGGTGAGGTGGAGGTGCTATTAGACATTAGTATATGCATTAGACTGCAGACTTTAAAGCGTTTGAGATGACGCCCTTTTGTCGTTCAAGAGATATAATGGGACGAAAATATGGAAGTACCCCATTGCTGGAATGATGGCGACGCCACTGATTAGGGCCCTGGGTCTCTCTCTAACAGGGACGGGTTTAAGATCGCTTGGAAATGATTAAAATTAATAGTGACAATGACTTATCTATGATTTTTCTGTCCACTGATTTTTTTGTTTCATCTTTAAAAAATAAAAGAATTTAACTGAGTACAGTTTCTGAGTTTATATTTCGTCGAATTCAACGACTTTCAGTGATGTTTAAAAGACTTCATTCGTGTGCTTTAATAAAATCAGTGAAGAAAATGATGGAATTTCAGGAAGATCGTGAATCTAATCAAACTGTACAATTACTCCTGACAAAAATAAACGACTTTTGATGGAAAAACTTTTAAAATGATAATAATTATACTCTTTTATGTGTTATTTCTTAACTGTCGTTTCTGTCACCATGAAAAGACCTCATCTATGATATGAGAATGAATCTCTCTCTCTCTCTCTCTCTCTCTCCTCTCTGACCATTTACGGTCACGTGACCTTGAGACCAGAAAGCGACTGAATCGTCTTTCTCTGAGATCTGAGAATCTCAGTCGAGCGAATTCCGAACAGAGAGTTCCTATTGAATATCCGGGACATTTGCAACCGGTACACTGGCGGGAAAGACAGACACCTCGTGTTCATCCATTTCGCCCTGAAAAATCATCATTACCATCATCATTACCATCATCATCATCATCATCATCATCATCATCATCATCATCATCATCATCATCATCATCATCATCATCGTCGTCGTCGTCGTCGTCGTCGTCGTCGTCGCCACCATCATCATCATTATCGTCGTCGCCACCATCATCAGTGGCGGGCCACGGGGTTTTGGGGAGGGGGTTGAAGTCCCACTTGCCATCGGGCCACCCGTGAGATTCGTGCAAAATTGCAGATAAATTTTTGGTGAGGGGGGGTAGGGGGATGATTGAGGATCTAGTCTAAGTATCAAGCGTTCTCAACTGTATATATCTACAGGATGGCGTTGCGGGTTTAAACGTTTGTTTGTTCACAAGAATCGTACATTGGATATTGAAAAGCTCATAAACACCTTTGCTGAACGACTGGATAGGCGAGCAAAGTTCTATTAAATATAGTGTTATATACTTGAGACCAGAAGCAATTGAGTGACCCGTCAAATGCGCGACCGACATTTGCGCGCCGACATTTCCGCGATATTACGTTAGTTGATATTATTGGGCTTAGGGTTAGGGTTAGAGTGAGGGTTTGACTTTGGGTTATGATTAAGACTATAGTTACTAAAGCACGGATGACTTATACTGTAATTTATGGCGCAATTCGAGCTTCCTCGAAATACGCGCTAATGTCGGCGCGCAAATGTCGGTCGCGCAAATGTCGGTGAACCAGCAATTGTACAAGACCTATATAACTGAACCATGATTGATAGTATTGGATGTCTGTTAATTGCTATGGCTTAACTAGCCTACTGCTTTTTAACTAGTAACAGTGGTTTGAAGTTTTCATCAGCAATTTATTTGCCTGCTGTCTACTTTTTGTCGCCTTTTGCCACTTGTGAGTTGTGACACTGAATAGATTTACAGCGATTTAAAACAAAATTTCAAGATTTGATTGAGCAGTAGCATCTGCCACGTGACTCTTACTCTTAGTAGCATTGACACTAGTATGGGCCAAAGACAAGTAATTTTTGACTTAACACGCACAAATTGAAGCAGAATAATTTGAAATTGACTCGAGCATAAGAAATTACAGACATGGAACCTATTGATACCAGACCTGTGATTTTGTGTCCAAAATGCTCTAAAACACACATACGAGCATCTACGATTTCAAAAAAATTTCCGGGGGAGAAACCCCCGGACCCCCATTCCAAGGGAGGCCGCGCTAGACGCGACCGGGAAGGGAAGTGTCTAATGCGAGCGAATGGGAGAAAGCAGGGTTATTTCTAAGATTATCAATTGGGGGTTATTTTAGGTATCCCTAACCCTAACCCTAGGGTTAACCCTAACCCCTCCCCCACTCTCAAACGTCTGGCGCCGCCCCTGACCATCATCATCATCATCATCATCATCATATCTTGAGTCACTGTATTACTTCATCGTTATCTTCATAGTGATGTAGCTGTCAACAAAGCAGCAACATTACACACAGGTATAGGAAATCTTGTCTCACCTGATCTCTGATTACGGATTCCTGTCGAACAGTGTAATCTGGTTTCAGAAAATCTCTGCAACAGAAATTCACTCATTAGAATTTAGAACGCATTCATCAGTTAGACTACAATTATTGATAAGACGATGCAATAGCGCCTAATTAGAGATACTGGTGGTTTACTTCCTTACTTACTTTCCTCGATTTGCTGCCGCCTTCAAGGATCGTAAAGTAGCGAGCATAGTCCTTCCCGAGTTCTCAAGGCTAACAGAGGCGTAACCAGGATTCCAGAATAGGGGGACATTTCCACTGTCCGGCCAAACGATACGGGGTCATTTCTCATGCAATATGCCTGTTTACTTCGCGGTCATACCTCTGCTCTTGGTTGTCACCGCCATCTGGCGAATGAAGGCTGAGCCGACCTTAGAAGACTTAGAGGCTTAGACCCATTGTCCGCCTATTTAGCCAAAACATTCGCATGAGACTCTGTCGTTATGATTAGAGTCTGCCTTCAGGTAGTTGTCATGTATTGGACATTGGACATGATATATGTCAGCAGCCTAATATAGAGTCTATCTAGATATCAGGCGACTGCAGCTAGTGTCAGTCTCCGAAGCTAGGCTTCCCTGTCCATCTGTTTACACAACCACCTGTTTGCTTTAACGCCTTAAGCGTCGTCTGCGGTCGCAGCAGACGACAGGTGCGACGCAGAAATCGATCCGTCTCTTTTCAACGGCTTCTATTCATTCGAATGCAATATTTTCAGCAGCCAGGAAATAAAAAACAAAAATATACAAAATCTTAACTAATAATTAATCATTGTAACCATTGAGGATGACTGTTCAGGAGACATGACGTCATTCAGAATGACTTCGAACGACCTTTTTACCCGGTGTGAGTGAGTGTATGTGTGTGTGAGTGAGTGTGTGTCTGTGTGTGGGGGGAGGGTAGTATGGGGGATCTGAAGAGATGACGGAAGACGTGAGTATACCTTTCGCTTTGGTTCGTGACGACTGTCTTACATTGAATCCAATATCTGATATCTGAATATCTCTCTGTCTCTGTCTCTCTCTCTCTCTCTCTCTCTCTCTCTCAGTCGTTATACGATTATATTTCAAAGGTTCAATGGATGCATTCGAGCATTTTCAAGCAGTTCAGAGACAGAGGTTCTTCAGTTGACTTCAGTTGATCATACTGGTTGTCTTTGGGGCCTTAATACGCCTCTCGGTCAAATGTAGGGCTGCGCCGAGTAACTCGAGTAACGCGAGTACTCGACTCCAAATTGGAGTCGAGTAATTTTTTGGAGTCGAGTACTCGCATAGAATAACTAAATAAAGAATAAAATAGATAAATAAAGAATAACCAAAGAATTTCATTAAAATTTGGCCTACCGTTATTTGTTACAAATTATTAGTCAGTCTTATTTAGGTTATTCTTAATCGTTATCCCCCAGTTAGTTAAGATGCTGCCCACAGTGTGACAGTTGTCAGCATAGGCGGATTTTATTAAAGGCTAGGGTAGGCTTAAGCCTACCCAACTAATCCCACCAAAAAAAATTGTTTTTTCCATCAACACCAGGTCTGTCGCGTGCTGGATGGAACGCGTGCTGGATGGAACGCGTGCTGGATGGCACGCGTGCTGGATGACACGCGTGCTGGATGGCACCCGTGCTGGATGACACGCGTGCTGGATGGGCACCCGTGGATGACACGCGTGCTGGATGACACGCGTGCGTGCTGATGACACGCGTGCTGGATGGCGCGTGCTGGATGGCACCCGTGCTGGATGACACCCGTGCTGGATGACACCCGTGCTGGATGGCACGCGTGCTGGATGACACGCGTGCTGGATGGCACGCGTGCTGGATGACACCCGTGCTGGATGACACGCGTGCTGGATGGCGTGCTGGATGACACGCGTGCTGGATGGCACGCGTGCTGGATGGCACGCGTGCTGGGATGGCACGCGTGCTGGATGGGCACGCACACGCGTGCTGGATGGCACGCGTGCTGGATGGCACCTGCAGACCCCATACTAGCCAACCCAAATATTAAACTTTAAATCCGCCTATGGTTGTCAGTGGGCCAAGTCTAGTGTGGATCTCACATTTTATGCCAGTACCGGTAAAATAGTTTCTGTTCTGTAACTTCTGTTATACTAAATTTGAAAACGAAAAATTGATATATAACTGTATCTAACGTTCTGCTTTTGTTAAATGAGTGCCATGAAGCAAATAATAAGCATTATGTGACGTGTAACGTTTGCAAATCATGTATTTCCGGTTTTACGCGAGTACTCGAGTACTCGCTAAGCTACTCGACTCCTACTCGACTCCTAAACTACTCGGTTAGCGCAGCCCTAGTCAAATGATGTCATTTGGCTATCCACCCTCCTTTCGCCACAATACGGTGACTCTGATTCTCATTGGCACAGCCAGGGTTCAGAAACAGCGGCGGCACCAAGCCCTCTACAGAGCCACGTCTACAGTAAGTGGCTTGGAGGAGCGTCATGAGTCTCCCCCAACGGGGTCAGAGGAGGAGCCGAAGCAAAAAATTACGTTAATAAGAGATTAGATTAAGATTTGGAACATGTGATGACATAGCGACAATCAGCCTATCTCCCAACGATAGCTAGGCCTACAACTGCTTTCATTGTTAGGCCTATATGCTTGAACCTGAACGTCTTGAAGGCCCAAATAAGAGGCCCCAGAATCTAGATGAGGGGCGGGGCTCCATTCTCCCCAAATTTAGAGAAATTAATCTGGCTGGGGAATGCTGCTTAGGAGGAGGCCTATGACGAGAGATTGTGATGGCGTGTCCTACATAGGCGATGATAGGCCATGGTCTTACCTCAACTGTCGTTGACGCCGACAACAGCAGCTGTTTCCCATGCGCTCAATCTCTCTCTCTCTCTCTCTCTCTCTCTCTCTCTCTCTCTCTCTCTCTCTCTCTCTCTCTCAGCGCAACGAACACCGATCACATCCAGCGGCAGACGACCTCAAACGCTGGCATTTCGATATTCCCGCGATTGCATCAGTCAGTGGTTTTCAAAAATCGCGGAATTTTGACAAGTCAAATCCTTTAAAACACGAATGCAATCGGATATGATACAAAACGCCGATGAATGCTTTAGAATTCCCTCCTTCCTCCTCCTCCTCCTCCTCCTCCTCCTCCTCCTCTCCCTCTCAGGCAGAAGACATGAACTTCTTTCTCGACTAATCAATATCCTTCGCTTTAACAGGCTGTTTCATTAAGCAGTAAATGCTCAGCTGCTTCGAGAAGGAATGGGGGTGGAGGGCGAGTGGCAACGTCCAACCCACCACTTACACAGACGAACTTTGCACAGAAGTCAAGTGATGCAAATAGCCGTTGCCTAAGACGTCAAATGCTCAGGCCTAGGAAGCCAAGTCCTCAAACAGCAATGCCATTTATACAGAGAATCAAATATATGAAAGAAATGAAAAGGTAAACACGAGACAATTGGAATTCAAAATCTACAATGAAATACCTGGACAAAGTGGTGCAGCCGCCACAGCGCCGGCGCGTGACTTTTTCGGGGGCCACCTGCAATGTTTACGAGCGCAACGTTTTTGAAATGTCTTGACGAGCAAAAATGTCATCCATATATATTTTTGCGTCTTCAAATGGCCTGACGAGCAAAAAAATCGCTCTGCGCAGCCAGAAATTAAAGTGCAGAGTGGGCCACACCAGAGAAATAGGGTCGAACAACTGACTGTTTACTTTAGACCAAATCAGTGAAAATTCAGGCGACGATTATTAACACAAGGACAGAGACAATCAGATCAAGAATAATTACAACCAACACAATTCATATCAATAGTCTTAGTTTCAATACAAGATAAGCCTAGCTGCCTATAGGCCTAAACAGAATAAGCAACGATATGTCATTGGACAAGTGATTGGGGAGGATGGAGTGGGGAGGGGAGGAGGGCATGCAGTGTTTATTCTAGACTCCTGGACTCCGGAGGGAGGGGGAACTGAAAAAGCCGGGGGAGGGGAGGAAGTCAGCTATAGGGGCTGGTGTTAGTTGATGTGGTATTGCAAAATTTCCGGGGGAATTTGAAATTTCCTGGGGAAGGGCAATTTTCCCCCGGAAACGGCCTAGATTAAACCCTTTGTCCATGACTTTACCACTAAAAGTCGAAATGCAACGAATTGCTCTCCCTTCAGCTTCATTTTTACAGAGTAGATTACTCCTCAAAAATCACATTGAATACACTAGACCCAATAAAAAAATAAATATGGCAAACCAGAACATTAGATGGAAAAAATCTGGAGGTAGGCCCAGCAAAGGGTTACGAGACCAGTGGCGGCTCCACCGGGGGGCCAGGAGGCCCCGTGCCCCTATTGAATGCCTGCCCCAGTGTTGCCCCAGTTTAAACCCTATACTTAATGCTATTTAAATACATTAAACAACAAATGGTTGGCCCATCGTGATTTTAAATAGTTTTAACCCCAACGGCCCCCTCCACTTAAGAAATTTAAATCCTTTGAGCCGCCACTTTTCACATAGACAACCCATCCGAGACGTTCATTTTTACGTGGCGCAGGACAAACCAGGTCCAGTAGCTAGAGAAACAGCCAGACACTGTCACCTGCTTCTCATTTAGGCAAATTAAATTCAACCGGGATTTCGTTGGAACTTAACCTCTCTGTCACTTTGGAACGTCAATGATGATGATGATGATGATGATGATGATGATGATGATGGGATGATGATTATGATGATGATTATGATGGGATGATGATGATGGTGAACTTAAGAATGTCGGCCAAGTTTCAAGCTGTCCCTGTGTATTGCAGATGCACATGAATCTGCTTTGTTGCCGACTGTTATGCAGGGGCAACTGAAGAATTCTGCATAGATAGACCCCACAACAAATTACTATTACTATTATAATAGGGAGAGCAAGCAGTGGTTAATGTCAGAACCCACTTATAGCTCTGGTTATAAGGGCAAGAATCTTACCACTACTCCTCCTCAGATGCCCCACTGCCATAATTGCTTAATTAAACCAATTAATGGAAACTAACTATGATGACGCTTAAAGGGCAACCAACTAATTAACTATTGATAATTATTAATTAACCATTGCCAGCTAACAACCATCATCCTCTTTACTCAACTTAAGATTATCCTATATGGATTGACTGCCTTCAAGTTACTATATATGTAAAGCCTGGAATCTGGAAGTACGGACTGACCTTTGGATTACAACCTCGATTCACCACGGACAATGATTCACGACTACGATTATTCACTGAAGCGACCATCGACTGGTGCAGATGTACTACTACAATGGCGCTGCAGATGTACTACTACAATGGCGCTAAAGAAGTCTACTACTACTACTACTACTACTACTACTACTACTACTACTACTACTACTACTACTACTATCAACAGATCAAATCAATAAGTGAATAAAACATATTTTCAGGCAAAAAACACTTCAATTTGACAAATGTTTAATGGAATCAAACAAAAGTCTATCCAACCATCTCTCTCTCTCTCTCTCTCTCTCTCTCTCTCTCTCTCTCTCTCTCTCTCTCTCTCTCTCTCTCAAAGCTGATTCCGTTAAAATACTGTCTTTTCTGCTGGATATTGGTTTACACAGCATATGTAGAAAAATAAGAGTCAATAACAAAGCACAGAAAATGCTCTGATGACAGGGAATGCATCCAATATCCATGAAGGAAATGTCAAGAATCTGTTTTCAAACAAAACAGAAACAAAGGCAACAAATTCATAAACCACAATAACAAAGAATGCCACAGAGACTTACGCTCATTCATTCATCCAACAGCAACGTAACCATGGAAAAGTTACACGTAACACGAAAGCCACAATGAAAACTAGTGCAACGTAAACAGACCCTGTACTTGTCATCATTAATACGTTGTAGGTGTCATAGACAGTGACTGGTCCAGTCACAGCTGTACATTATCACAACAACAGCTTCAGTCCATTGCATTACAAGCAAGTAAGTTGAAGGCACATTCATACGCTGCTGAAATATTTACAAATGCACAGACAGATTTCATTTCAAAATCTCAAAAATAAATTTTCTTACGAGAAGCTTACGTCGTTCGTTAAAATACTTCACACACACGAAAAGAAAAGCAAGTGGACAAATTCTACGGAAAAATATAGCAGAATGTTAAATATTCAGAGCACAAATTTACAAAAATTACTACAAATTCTGTACAACTGGAACACATTCTTCAAGTAATCCTTCCTGTTAACCCTTAATCTATGTCGACACTGTTAACCCTATGTTACCATCAGACATTAAAACAACAAGAGAATGCAACAGCAGGACCAATACTCAAAGAGACAAAGAGAAAACAAAAGAAATTGGCATCAGAGGATGGAACAGCAGCAAACAAGGTCATCCAAATGAAATTATTCCCTACAGCATAGCATAGCATAGCATAGCATAGCCAATTTCATTTATAGTACCACTGCAATTGACCAAGACAGAACAGAAGAAACTGAATTATGCACAAGTAAGATGCATATACATCGTGGTGTTGGATGCTTAGCTGAGGGCCTTTGAAATGGAGATCAGTGCCCTGCTATGAGCCTGGCCAGTGGGTTGCTAACCCCTTAACTGTGTATTTAACTGTAACTCAATGTAAAATGGACGGATATATCCGGGATCCCCAGTTAAGGGGTTAATCAAGATGAAATTCACAAAATCATCTGTCACTTACGATGCTATTGCAAAGCCAATGCTTAAATTCTGAAATGAATACAAGAAAGAACAAGACAAAGTACAACAACAACAACAATGAGATCCAAAACAACGAAGACACCAAGAATATCAAGAGCTCTGCACATAAACATCTAAGGACAACTTCAAATGACAAATGACAAATTAAACGCAAACGATTCAACACCAGAACAAAAGCACAATGGCCTCTTAAAATGTCGCTCAGACATATGACAATCACAGCAAAACAACGATGATCAGCGTTTGCTATTTTAAGAAACAAAGAAGAAAAGAATTTTATACAATTCAATTTAGCATATTCTTTGTTAAACAAAATCAGTTGATGTCCCAGGAGACATACAAACACCTCAATGGAATACATTATCATACTGCACATTGTCTAAACAGTCACCAAATGCCAGAAAAATAAGTCTCAACAAATTGAAGAGAATTTTAATTTTGTACCAAAAATCTTCAAATGATCATTGAGAGACTGAGTTTGTCACCAGAAGCACACCATTCTGTTATGTACAAAGAATAAATGCACTTCTTCTCAATCAGAGTAATATCTAACGTCCAACTAGACACCGTTACAATCTGAAGGCAAAACAATGCAGACAAATATCCCTCTGACTGTTATCAAATGGAATGTAAATTACTGCATCTTATTACTAAATCGTGTCTTAAAATCAGAACAAAATAGGTTTCCTCAACATAATGATAAGAAAGTGACTGAATAGGCACTGACGTCACAATTAGGCAATCAAAATAAGAGATGCAGATATGTGAATATGCAAAGGTCTAAACATTAAATATGACACAAGTACAATGGAAATTAAATCATCTTCAAAGAAATTCCATTAACAAATGCATCCACCCTCTAATTGGCCAATGCTAATGCTGCAATGCCATGTTCAAGCACTCAATACTAACAACCGTTCACTCATTTTACAACAACAAATCTCCTGCGTAAGAACCTCAACAGACAAAAACAGTTGCTTTTCAAAAGAATCCAGAATGAAGATCCATTTCGGCCGACTCTTCCAGTGCCGACTCCTTCAGTCGTTCCCAGTTTTGATGGAGACCGGAGCGGCCGAGACGAAATCCTCGGCCCAGTCATTGTCGTCATTGGACGCTGCGGATGCATTTGAGTTATTTGTGAAGCTGGCCTCAGATTTGACCTCTGATTTGACCTCTGATTTGGTTTCACCCTTTTGGACGTTTGAGCTTATGACCTGTGTTTTGGACTCAGTGACTACAAAGAAAGTTTCAATAAAAATTATTTCAGAATGAAGAAACATTAATATCAAAAAATTAAATCAAATAAAAATAAGATGCTAAGATGTTCATAGCTGGAACATATGTGAAACCTTCACTCTCAAATATAAAAGCAACAAATTACTTTGAATAAAGATAATGAAATGCTACAACCTCTATCACCATTTGACAGCAGATCAACTGAATGGGTCTCTGTTGAAGTGTAATGAATTAAAGCTGTGACAGAAAAAGACAAATCCGCATAAATGCAAAATGCAGATGGACACTGTACACTTCTAGCAGCCATACAGTCATCCGTCCAAACGCTCCTGCATCCTAAGTGCATAGAAACACCGGCCAAATGCATACGATCATCACGACATTCAGGCCGTCCACTTAAACTGATTCAAATGCAACGGCCTTTGAACAATGAGTCACTAAACTGGTTAAACATAAAATAATTGACTTGAATAGCAACTTCACTCTAAGCAGTAGAATTTCATTCAAACTCTAACTTGGCTTTTAAAAATTTCAGCAAATAAAAATTTCACAAATAGAATCAAATATTAAATAGAAGACTCGGCTGAGACCTTGGCAAGGCACGGTTCTGGCCGGAGAGTTCAACGACCTCTTACGAACGTCATCAAGAAACTGTTGGAAGTCTTCGCTTCCACTAAAAACAAATGAAGAGGAGAAAAACAACGCATCCACACAAGTAGACGTTTGGATGAACAAAAAAACCCACGTTTATTCTTAATTCTAAAAGAAATCCAAAAAATGTTTGCAGGTAATGTAAAGCATCACAATAAAAGAAAATGAAGAAAATCGTTCACATGAATGAAATAATTAGAACTTCAAGAGATAAAAGTCGAGTTAAACAGATGAAGATGCGCATCTACTTGGTCAATCTGTTTTCTCAGAAGCTGATATTGTCATCACTGGTTCACAAATCACAATGCATTATATTTAATGTTTTCATAAAATAATTCAAAATAATAACTTCAGCAATACATTTGATATTTAGCTACAAGTGATTTGGATTACATAAATGTGTATAAGTAATATTATTATAATACTCATTATAATAAATGGAAAGCCTTGTGGAGCTCTGCATAAATGCTGATAAAAGTTTCCTGAATAAATTTGGAGCTTACATCTCGTACTCTTCTGCGTCTTTGCCGAGCCATGTCTGATGAATGGACTTTTTGGCTGCCGCTTGTTTAGCGGCCAATTCCTGGCTTTTTAGCCTCCGACCGACCCTGGCTGCCTGGCGCTTGGCTTCGTAGAACGCTTCCTCCTCCATCCTCAGCTGCTCCTCCTGTTCACGCAACTGCAAAGAGAAAGAACAGCGGCTAAGGGCACATCTCACGGCTAAAATCCTTCACAAAAACAGAAACTGGACAGATCGGGAGACAGACAGGAGGGGGCAAACATGAAGGCTGAAACTGCGACACAACACAATGGGGTTCTTTGATGGATGAGAGAAAGTGCAGCAGGATGAAATTAAAGAGGAAAAGAAGAAAAGCAGTCTTCATTCCCTGTTAGACAAAGCCAAAATAAATGCAAAGAACCGACCACTTCATGTCCAAAGAATCGATCTCTAATGTCCCTTGAATACGTATTTCAACAGGAACTGTATTGCATTTTACAGGAGCGAACCAGAAGACTCTACCATGGCTATCCTCTGCGTAATGAACACTGATAATCAACGAGGAGTGAACTCTATGCTGACTCCTCTCTCTCTCTCTCTCTATGTCTCATTCTCTCTGTCTCTCTCTGTACTGCTGGATCATGTTACATTTGAGAACATTGGACAGTTTATTCAGAAACAAAAACAAAGATCCACACATTGTGTGTCATTCAAATCATCTTTCATTTTCTTCAATCAAAAAAAAGCTCGAGGTAAACCAACGCATCTGCTAATAATTTATTCTTCTCATAATTAAGAATCAAATAACTGAACTCAAGTATGCTATAGACTCATTAACTCAGATCAAATGCAGACTAAATTATAAGCAATAAGACCACAAATGATGAAAACCTCTTTCTCGATTTCAGCGTCTATCTGGCGCTGATATTGAACGATGTCGTGGAATTTCCTCTCGGAAAGAAGTCGCCGCTCCTGGTCGGTCATGACAGCACCATACCTGACGAGAGTCAAAATAAAATTATACTAAATTAATAATTAGTCAATAATGTTAAAAAGAGTCTACTTACATTTTCAAACAAAATCTTACTCTTCTCATCATTCTATTCTCTGCAATTTAATGAAGAAACAACATCTGTGAGTAACTTACTGATGAGTGTCAATCTGAGTGAGATCCTGAAAAACAAAATATAAAAATATTAAAATTTTAATATTATTATTATTATTATTTTAATTTTATCGTCCGTTTCAAACACATAGGTGTTCATCGGGGACGCCTCAGACCACAAACCGCAGTGCTCATCGGCAGAGCACTGCAGTTTATCATGAACATCAATTCTTAATGCTGACAATTTTTAATAACAATCATACCTAATAATAATTTCTAAATATGAAAATATGAAAACTTTCTACATAACCAAGTATGACTCAACCATTATTATATAATTTATCTATTAATCCCAACTCGAGAGTCTTTCCACTAGTTTGGAATCAGAAGATGAGTTCTTAGGCTGATATGACAGAAGGAGTGGCACTGTAATGTAATTGATGTATTGTAAAATCTCGTAAATTCTTCAATGCCAATTGAAACAGAGTACAAAACTCTCGTCTTCAGACAGTCGATAAAAGTAAAGGGTAAATTCTGCCCGGCTGTGATCACTGCAGGGGCTTAACACTCCATGGCATATACCTTATCAGAATGCTATACATTCAATAAAGTTCACACATTTTACTCTATATTTTATTTTAATAAGTTTTACTAAATGAATTAAATAACATCTTACTTCATCCATAAGATTGTCAAACTGAAAAAGAACATCAAAGCCTTTTATAAATCAGAAAAATCACTCTTAAAATTAACTGACAGTAAAATAGCCAGCTACTGGAAGTAAAGAAATAGAATTTATATCAATACTATTTTCATAAAATAAAATTACATAATTATTAAAAAACTGCCGAAATTACTAAATGAATGTAAATGAAAACAATTCACCTCAACTGACATCTCTCTCTCAACGTTGTACCTTGTTCGAAGGTATTTTCTGAAACAATATTTGCAAAGTCACTTTTTCTTCTCCTGATGTTTAATGTCAGGATTAAAATATCATCACTGCAGCTGCAGAGGAATGACGACTTTAAATCACATGATCTAGCTCCCACCCTTCCCCCAGTCACAGTCACCATAATCCTTAGCTTTAGAGCTAAAACTATAGTCTAATCATAACGACTAATTGGTAGAAATATAGTTTCACGACTAAAATGCGCTAAATAAATGCAGAAAACATTCGTTTAAGTTATTTGAGATTGATTGAGATTTGGAGACGGAGACAACAGGAAAAGACACCGAGGAAGGCTGGAGCATAT
This sequence comes from Metaphire vulgaris, assembly GCA_018105865.1. NCBI lineage: Eukaryota > Metazoa > Annelida > Clitellata > Crassiclitellata > Megascolecidae > Metaphire > Metaphire vulgaris. The sequence goes on along the minus strand of CM030863.1, from coordinate 249,925 downwards.
TTACCAAATGTATGTCCAAAGTCATAGAATTGACCATTCCCAAACAGAAGAAAATTAATAACAAACTTCCTTGGATAACAAGGGAAGTGCAACGAAAAAGAAGGGCGAAAAACAAAGCGTGGAGGAAACTAAGTAAACTCAGATTAGCAAGTAAAGAAAATGAGCAGAATCAGCACAGACTCAAGATCTTGGAGGAACAGTATACTCAGAAAAGAAAAGCATCAGCAGTTACCAACAAGATGGCTATTGCAAATTTTGAAGGTAGATTAGCAAAAATATAAAACAGAACAGTAAAAGTTTCTACAAATATTGTAATAGAAAGTTGAGACGAAAGGACACAGTCGGTCCCCTCTTGGACAGCGCAGGATGTGCAATAACAGACGATGTAGAAACTGCACAGATTCTAAATAACTATTTTTGTTCAGTATTTACAGAGGAAAGTACAAATACTATGCCAGAAGCCAAAATTGTGTTTGATGGAAATGAAGAAGAAATGCTAACAGATATAGTGTGTACAAAAGAATGTGTTATCAAGGTTTTGACCAATTTAAAGATAGACAAGAGCCCAGGATTAGATGGCTTACATCCAAAGTTTCTTTACGAGGTTCGAAATGAAATAGGACATGCAATTGCTTTGATAATCAATGAATCACTCAGAACTGGAGTAGTACCACAAGACTGGAGAGACGCATTAGTCAGCCCACTGTTCAAGAAGGAAAACGAAGTGAACCAAGCAATTACAGACCAGTGAGCCTAACATCTGTAATCGGTAAAGTTATGGAAAAAATACTGAAAGAAAGCATTTTGGAGCATTTGACTAGGCATAAAATTGTTAAAGATAGTCAGCATGGATTTACAAAGGGGTTCATGCCTGACCAACCTGTTGGACTTTCTGGAGGAGGTTTTTGATAAGCTAGACAAGGGCAAGGCAGTTGACATAATATATTTAGATTTTGCCAAAGCTTTTGATAAAGTACCCCACATAAGGCTGGCTGCCAAACTGAAGTCCTGTGGAATAAGGGGCAATATTCTCAGATGGATCGAAAATTGGTTGAAGGGAAGAAGACAGAAGGTTGGCATTAGGGGAGGCCATTCGCAATGGGCAAGAGTTATCAGTGGAGTGCCTCAGGGCTCAGTGCTTGGGCCATTGCTTTTTCTAATATATATAAATGATATCGATGAAGGATTACTGTCCAAAATCTCAAAGTTTGCCGATGATACAAAGTTATGCAGAAATATAGATTCGGAGGATGATGCAAAAATTTTACAAGAAGATCTAAGGAAATTGTTTCAGTGGTCTGTGGACTGGCAGATGCTTTTCAATATTGATAAATGTTCAGTAATGCATGTTGGGAAGTCTAATAATGGTAATGAATATTCTTTAGGGGGGAAGGTTCTAACCACAACAGAAAAAGAAAGAGACTTGGGAATAATCACCCATAGAAGTATGAATCCATCTCACCAATGCATGGAGGCAGCAAAAAAGGGAAACCAAATGTTGGGAATGGTGAAAAGGACAATTGTGAGTCGTGACAAAGAGATAATCATTAAACTTTATAAGTCATTAGTAAGGCCTCATCTGGAATACTGTGTTCAGGCTTGGAATCCATTCTTGAAAAAAGATATAGAACTTTTAGAAAAAGTGCAAAGACGAGCAACGAAGATGGTCAATGGGTGCCATAATTTAAGCTACGAAAAAAGACTTCAATATTGTGGACATGACAACATTAGAAAGGAGAAGAGAGAGAGGGGATTTGATAGAAACATACAAAATAATGACTGGGAAAGTAGATGTGCCATATGATCGATTCTTTACATTGGCACACTATAGCAGCACAAGAGGCCACAAGTGCAAATTGTTTAAGCAGAGGTTGGTCCAAGAAAGAAAAAACTTTTTTTAGTGCAAGGGTTGTGGACAAATGGAACAGTTTGGACGAGGTGGGAGTGACAGTTGAAACAGTGAACGGATTCAAAGGCTATCTAGATAAACTAGGTTATTGAATGCAGATGGTTACATCAGTGGTTTTCACACAGGCTTACGTAGCCTCCTAAACCACTTAAAATCACATTATTATTATTATTAGAATCTTAAGACTTTTACAAAAAGAGTTCCATTTAAATCGGTTTTTAAGCTTCAAATTAACCTGTTGTCCGGTCGACAGCAGTATCTCGAACAGAATCCACCCATGGTCGTCTATCGAATAACCAGAAACACTAAAATAATAAACTGAATAAAAGTTAAATTCAATTTAATACTCCTGATTCTGTTTACGTTTGCGTTTAACTGAAACGTTTCAGACCAACGAACAGATGGCGCCACACACGAACCCTCTCTTCGTCAGTAAGTAAATCAAGATCTCGTACACGTGCGGGCGTATTCTACACTCATATGTTGTAAACTGTAAAGTAAAGTAAAGTAAAATCTCGTGGATTTCTATAGCGCCTTGGAAAGCAACACAACAGTAGCTGCTTATTCTATATATAAATAATATATAAATAAATAATAATAAATAAATTTAAAAATAATAATAATTATTATTATTATTATTATTAGTTACATCTAGGCCTAGAGCTTTGGAATAAAGCAGTACAATAGTAGCTGCTTTTCTTATACGCTTAATCTTTCTTGAAATAGCTACATTGTCAAGGTGGGTTGTCGACCGGGCAAAGGTCAGTGTATCCATGAGGTGGCGGGTCTGTATTTGTAGGCCATTAGTTGCCTCTAAAGAATCTGCAATTAGATCTTTGATACCTTTTTGACCCTAAGATTTATTGCTAATATTTTGTCTAGTCTTTGTCATCCATAATAACTTAGAGAATGCGAGAAATCGTTTTAGCAGAAAAATCGACAAATTCGAGGCGAATACGGCCAAAATTTCTGGTGCAAAGGCATCACTACAAGGCCCCCTACAATTCTCAAAATTAGGTTTTTCCTTTTGATTGGCCACACCACTGCCATTGCCCAAGAGTGACTGCTGTCTGAACCTCGCCCATTTCATCGATTCGTTTACTCCAATCAACAATGTTGACCATAAATACTTTTCCGTTTAATTAATCGAACAAGTCACAGTTTTCAAAATCGCATCCCGCGATGAGTTTCTTAACAAATAGGCATTTATCTAAAAAAATATCACGAGAATACAAGTCAAGGTTAAAATTAAGTAATAATATGTACAATCGAGTCTTAATATCAATATCAAACCTATTCACTTTAACTCAATTTAAAATATATATATAAACAGAAGAAATTCGCATTTTCGACAGAGGAAAAGTAAATTGACCCTTCGTCATTTATGTGAACTAAATATATGCTGGAGGAATTACTGCGTAAGTTCAATGTAGACTCGCCTGTCTAATGGTAATTGTAGACGAACGACGCTGTGTGGTTGCCAATAATAATTGGGACATCGTATAATGTTGGTTTTTAGAAGCACTGAAACAGCCGATGATTCACAATTGAAAAATAGAAAACTGAAAAATTCTACTCGAAATTCAGTGCTTTTCATTTTAACTGACATCTTGAAATCCCTTTCGCAGTGGAATATTTTCTCTGACGTTCTCACACTTGATAATCTTTCATCAGATGTTCAATTTTTAAAATGTCGATTTCAATTTTGTATTCTCTTAAACGTTTCCATTAAGCAAGGGGCAACCGACACTGCTTATTATGTGGTCAGCGTCGATAGTTGTAGGGGGGTGTGTCCCCTCCCTGTATCCGCCACCGTTCATGGCATTTGCCTTGTTGATTAGACTTCGTGTACAATAATTGGGAGTTTCCCTTTAAAGCTTCCCAGCGCCGCTGTTAAAATCTTCAGCATCTGAACGCTTTCATAACGAGGCTGAGTTTCATAGAAGATGTCACGTGACCAGTCCTTTGTCTTTTGAGTTCTGTCCGTCGATCGTTTGCTTCTGCTGCTGAATCTCTGTCTCTGGTCTCTAAGCGGATGCGTTCTGCTCCATCGCTGTCGACTGCTGCTGTTGCTGCTGAGTGGATTGGAAGATGCTCGAGAAGACGTCATTGGCAGCAGCAGCAGCAGCAGCAGCTGTGGTCAGCTGAGTCTCTGCGATTACGTGATTGGACGCTGAGTCCAGCTGAACAGCTGATCCGTCGCCATGGTAACTGTAAGGCACTGAAACAGATCAGAAGATAAGTGGCTTCAAATACGACGCCAAACAGACCACCTGTTGACAGAACGAAGGAAGAAATGAAGGAAAGAACGGAGGAAAGGACCCATTGACCAATCAATCAATGACAGTCTACTTAATAAGAGGCTTCCTATTAGAAGGAGGAGGAGGAGGAAGAGGAGGAGGAGGAGGAGGAGGAGACAGTTTACCCGAATGACAGACTCTGTTGCTAAGAAGCCAATTGGGCGATTCGTAACTGTAAGCAGCAAACGGAACAGACGACGACGGATACGAAAGACATTCGATACCTGACAACAACAACAACAACACATTCACATGACCATTCAATAATATCGATGTGCACGCTACGCAGTCTCTCTCTCTCTCTCTCTCTCTCTCTCTCTCTCTCTTTGTCTCTCTCTCTGTCTCTGTCTGTCTCTCTGTCTCTTTGTCTCTCTCTCTGTCTCTGTCTGTCTGTCTGTCTCTTTGTCTCTCTCTCTGTCTATGTCTGTCTCTCTGTCTGTCTCTCTGTCTGTCTCTGTCTCTGTCTGTCTGTCTGTCTGTCTGTCTGTCTGTCTCTCTCTCTCTCTCTCTCTCTCTCTCTCTCTCTCTCTCTCTCTCTCTCTCTCTCTCTCTCTCTCTCTCTCTCTCTCTCTCTCTGATCTTTAAATTTAAATTTCTTTGTGAAGCTGAGTTTCCTCCGCGGGGCATTTAACCCCTTAACAACTTAACTTATTTAACTGTAACTCAATGTAAAATGGACGGATATATCCAGAATCCCCAGTTAAGGGGTTAAAGCCTACCGTTGTCATAGAGACCGTAGTATGGCGCCATGTAATTGGAGTAGGAGGAGTAGGGGATGAGTAGGAGGAGGAGGAGGAGGAGCAGAGGCCGTGCACCGGTTTCAGTTCAACGAGGTCGATGGACGTCGGATGGACGCTCTTCGCGTCCTCCTCCTCCTCCTCCTCCTCCTCCGACTTGGTCACGTGCTCCTTTAGCGTTATGACGGAATCGCCGATGCCGGAAGTGACGTCATCCATCGATCCTGGTCTCAGCGAATTGCTGTGAATGGTTGCTGCTGCTGCTGCTGCTGATGATGATGATGATGACGCTGCGCTGTTGTTGTTGACTGAAATAAACTCAAAGAAATCACAATCAATGTCAAATGAATGCGGAGTGCCGGATGGACAGCAACTAGAACCAATCAATTTGTTCCAAACTAACATCGGTTTAACATTAACATTCGTCTTGTGTCGAGAGCCAATGAGTTGCTGGACGACGAGTACATCTTTCGAATGCAATGTCCTGATGCACTTCAGCTACATTATGAAACTAAGACAGTTCCGGTGACTTTTGTAGCCAAGAGGGTTTGGGGGTTAAACCCCCCTTGGCTGCCGGAAACAAATATTCTTAATGAGTTTCTATGCATTTTTAATTTTTTGACGCGACTTTGCAGGTCAAACCCCCTCCCCTTGGCTAAAAATTTAACGGTTTACGAGGCGATGAGCTTTTTTGCTTGTCAGGAAACACTAGAGGTGATAACGTTTTTACTGCTTGTCACCGAAAATCTAGAGGTGATAAGGTTTTTTGCTTGTCCAGATTTTTCCAAAGTTGGTCACGGTCAAAACCAAAAACCAAACCCCCCTTTCGGAAATCCTGGCTACGCCACTGTGTCTCGCAATAATACTATAATGCTATTTAATCTAAAGTTAAATCACGTCTCTTTCTGTTTCTATTTTCCTAGTCTGCCTTGCTGCTTCGACACTCAAACTTCGGCTGATCTCTGGAATTGACCTTGCCCGACTGATCACTGATCATGACATGACTTCGTCCATAGTTATTTCAACGGCAGATCAGGCGCCCAGGAATAAGCATCCTTTGCGGTATCTGCCTTCGAAAGCGCTATAGAAATTCACGAGATTTTACGTACTTATTTACTTAAAGAGAAAGCAGAATGAACGAGTGCTTGAAAAGAATAATGTTTCGAATCTAATCGACGTCGATGACTTACGTTCGGGAATGAAATTCTTAGTTTCCATCGGAGAGAACTTCGTTTCCCACTTGAGTTCTCCGCCCTCTCCTCCTCCTCCTCCTCCTCCTCCATTTCCTTCTGCAGTCGAAGTGTCTTGTGGTATTCGAATGAGACGGACGGTGGTTACACCTGCACCAGAAAACACAAAACACAATTTCGAATATGTTCCTGTCGTCATGACTACCATCATAGTTGGAAATTATTATTATTATTATTAAATTCAGCATTATTACAGTTAAGTGAACTTCTTATCCTCGTAGTCTGTTCTTCTCACCGAATTGTGTCGTGTACGTCGCATAAGCCTCTTGGCTTTCCGTCTTTCTTGGATAAACAGCTCCGTACTCAACGCCGAGCCCAGGTACGTCCCCAGGTATTGCCCCAGGTATTGCTGCCATCGCCGTCTGTCCGTTGACTGCGGTACCTTGGTTCTGGACGGCAGAGTACGACAGGTATTGATCGATGGGGGCGTAGACCCCGGAGCTGTCTCCGGGACAAACGAGACTCTTATCTGAACTGATCTCTTCCAGTGCAAAATCCCCCATTGCCAACCCACTCTGCCTCTTAGTCCTCTTTCCCAGACCCTTTATCCGCGTCCTCGGTGCTTTCACAGTTTTCGTCTGGGCCATGGACAGATTGGCCCCGATTGAATACCCGGAGGACGTCTCACCAAATCCACTTGCGGTTGAATGGGGAATGAGGGAGTGGTTGAAGATGTAAGGAATCGCCTGGAGGTGAAGAGGAGGAGGAGGAGGAGGAGCAGCAGGTGACTGATGGGCGGATGTCGTTTGGTGAGAGGGAATCAACAGGTCGTGTTCTTGTTTCAAGTTCTCCGTCATTCGGTTTCGAACAATTCTGACAGAAAAGGTTGGTTTTTATTTCAGAAAATCTGACAAATTGATTTCAAAGACCTCAGCAAGTAAGAACTGATTTACCCTTTAGCCTATAACACGGATGTCAAACTCATTTCATATCCAGGGCCAAATAAAAGTCTTTGCGGTTGTCGCGGCCGGATTTGCATATGACATTAACACGAACTACAGTAGGCACCTATTACACAAAACAGTATATAAAAATATATAAAATTGTTTCAAAAATCTGTATTTAATTTCTAACGTATGCATGTAATTTCCGATTTTCAGATATGTACTTTTTGAACACTCCTTAAATAAAGTAATTTTGCTTAAACACAAAGTTTTGTCTTGTATTCAGCCACATCATACGCCCGGGCCGGATGAAAAGATTTCGCGGGCCATATCCTGCCCGCGGGCCGTATGTTTGACACCCCTGCCTGATAAGGATAATCTGTTAACTTCGTAACTTAAGCGATAAAGAAAATCAAATAGCAAATGAAATTTCACGAACCTATCTTCAATCAATCAATCAATAAACTTCTATGGCGCCACTATCATAATGCCCAGGGCATCTTTCTATGATAAAACTTAATAAATCAAATAAAATCAACTTCAATAAATATTTTTGCAGTGTCAGTTTAGTCTACTTTTAATTGTTATTATTTAAAATAGTTAGAGCTGTAACACGATTAATTTTTTAAATCATGTTTTTATTGTTTTATCGCCTTGGACGTGCGGGACTGTGAACTCTTTAGGTATTTAAAATTTCGTTTGAATCGGTGAAGGCTAATTAGGCCTAATGCACGGGGGGCATAATAATATGCTAGGCTTAGAGGCTTAGAGATGGGATTAATAAATTAGCAAAGCTCACTCTTCGTCTGTAAAATCCTCCGATCCTCGTTTACTGTAGGAAGACCTCTCGCATTTCGAAATTCATGTGTGTGTGTGTGTGTGTGTGTGGGGGGGGAGGGTCATGAGGTGCATGAACCAATGGCATCGGCCATTGCGCAGATGTGACCCTGCATGCCTCGATGTCCATGCATGGCATGCATAAGAGCAACGAACGACCTGCACCTGTTGATGGAACTGACGCTGGGCGCTGTGTCAGGAGAGCAGACGCCGTCGCCCACCAACCGCTCTCTGATCTCCCAGGCGAACATCGTCGGACTGTCCTCCTTCAGAGCCACGATCGCCTTCACCACTCCGTCGGTGGCCACCTTTGGCTTCGACCCGCCGATCACCCCGGGACGAACGGACCCCGTGTCGTAGAATCTGAAAATGACAACAAAGATCGACCTCAGCTAGCACTCGCTTCATTATTCATATGCACACACACACACACACACACACACACACACACACACACACACACACACACACACACACACACCACTATATGCTCTACTCTCTAAATACTTTTGTAGCTTTTCTGTCTTTCTTATCTGTCTACATTTGGTGATTTAGAAGAAGCGACATGTGGATGTGACCAGTGTTTATTCTAGGCCTGGTTTTTTTTTTGGGGGGGGAATCCCCCAAGTTGTAAAATGCCCCCAAAATTTGTATTTGTTGGCTTGGGATGGGAATTTCCCCCCAAAAGTGTGGAGAGAAATCTTGTCCCCCAAAACATTTCAAACTCCCCCCTCAATGTCAAGGTGGCTAGAATAAACACCGGATGTGACTGAGTGAATTGATCGGTTACCTTCCTAGGATTTTGCTGACGCATCCATGTGAGACCCTCAGCTGCCGTGAGATGTCGCAGGGTCTGACTCCCTGGTGGGCCAGCTCCACGATCTGATGTCTGACAATGTCCGGCAGAGGTCTTCCATTGACGAAGATTCCTCCCAACTGGTTGACTCCTCCGTGCGCTGTCAACGCAACAACAGACCCACTCTCTTTGACTGCAACTCACTCACTCGGTCGGTGTCAACAGTGCACGGTCACGTGGTCAGTCTTAGCTATTTAGCCTAAAATGCTCTCAGTCCCTTTTCTGGTTTTGTTGAGACATTCTCAAGATCTTCACAAAATGTCAAGAAAAAATCAACACTTATATAGCGCATTCATGGGCCAGCGACTTGCGACAATAAAATTCGCTTTCAAAGACAATTCAACTGCTGCTGCTGCTGCTGCTGCTGCTTCAAAGCTCAGTCAAAGACGATCGACAAAACTGTCTTTGAAAAGAAAACGCTTAAATCGACGCCTGACTTATTAAGTTATTATACAGAGTATTTATTATTCCGTCTGATCAGGATCTTTTCCATGAGACGAACATCGAAGACAAGTACAAGAGGGGGCCCGTAGACTCCGTAGAGGGCGTTTCAGGCCTCGGAGTCACTCGGAATGCATTCGATTGACCAGTGGCGGTGGGCGCCCCAGGGGCCAAAGTCAATTTGGACGCACCAGTCTGGTTTTGACAGACAAAAAAGGTCGACGGGACAATTCTTACGTCCCCCTCTGGTATACGCCCGGGGCAACCGCCCCCTCTGCCCCCACACCCCTACCTGCCCCCCTCCGCACACCAATGCAGTTGAACCAACGACGATTGGCGAAGAGAGATCACGTGATCAGAGGATGAAGTTTTCCAGCGAATGTTTAAGTAAAATTATTACACAAGATTTAATCGAGAGAAAGACGACGAAGAGAATTCACAAAACCCCTTCAGTGGAGAGAGAGAGAGCGCGCTTGTCAGTTGCTACTGAGGGGTAAACTGGTCCATGGCCCACTTCTAACACTCTCTTCTGTCTTTTAAAAGTAAGCTTCGAAGTTCTCTCGGGGTTTTAAACATAAGGGGGAAAATATAATAAAGCAGCAATCGGATGGAATATTATTCTACAAATATTATCAGTTTCTGAATAGCAACCAGTGGCGTATTTACATTGAGCCATTTGGGCCATGGCCCCCCCTTTGGTCTTGGCCTAGCCTGTCCTCAGACCCTGACAAGCAAAAAAAGGTCGTCAACTTTTTTTCAAAGTTGTAACTTGTCAGGTCGAAAGTGTCTGGCCCCCCCTTACAAAAATTCTAAATACGCCACTGATAGCAACACTGTAAGAAACCTCGTTCATCATGATCATCATCATCATGATCATCATGATCATCATGATCATGATCATCATCATCATCATCATCATCATCATTTTCCTCTCTCCTTCAATAGTTTTAGATACGGTAAGGTGACATCATGAATCAGGCATTTCCAGGTAGTTCTTTCTTCCCATGTGTTTGTTGTTGTTGTTATCGCCATTCCAGTCCATTCTTCTATATCGTCCACCCGGGATCTTCTGTTCGGCCGACCTCTCTTTTTCCTGGCCTGATACCTTGTTGAATTGTTTGTTGTAGATTATCTTTGGTGTTTCTTTGTATGTGACTGAAATAAGTCAATTTGTGTCTTTGGCAAATGTGAAAGAACTTTCGTTTTGTATTGGATCTTTTCACGACTTATTCGTTTGTTTTTCTGTCCATGATATTCTTTGCATTGTTCTGAGAGAAAACATTTCAAAGGTCTTTGTCTGATTTTCTTTTTGATGGTCCAGTTTTCACATCCATATGTTGCTACACTCCATCACTTACATTCCGTTAATCTTCGTTTGTTTTTCACGCTGATGTCGCTGGTTTTCCAGACAATTTTTTTTATCTCCTCATTATTTCTCTGCCTTTCCTAATCGTGAATTTATTTCTTCTTCAAGTTTTCCATCACTGCTGATTACTACTGTTCCTAGACACGTGAATGTCTCTCCTGTTCAAGATTCTTTTCAAGAAAACCTCGTTCACCTCAAATAAATTCCTTTCTGTCCAGAAGTAGAAATTCAAAAGTCTCATTTTAGAAGAGAATGAGGAGGAGGAAGAGGAAGAGAAGAAACACTGGAAGACTCTTTCGTCGTCCAGCTGTTAAGAGAATTCTCTCGAGAGTTAAATTTCTAATCTTAAATTCTGACGGACAAAGGAAACCGATAGATTTCTCACATTCTCTTAGAAAGTGAAAGAGTCGTCGAGATATAAATTTACCATCCGACGCATTCGAAGCCGGTCGCCGGCATCGCCTCTCCCTCCCTCCCTCTCTCCCTCCCTCTCTCCCTCCGTCCCTCCCCCCTCCATCCCTCTCTCCCTCCATCCCTCTCTCCCTCCGTCCCTCTCTCCCTCCATCCCTCTCCCTCCCTCTTCCACGCGGCGTCTTAGAGCGACGATCGCATGTCGGAAGATTCGCTTTGATCTGTTGTCCACCTGTGTATTGATTCGTTGCGTAAAACCATTTTATGAGAGTTGATTCATATAATATGCTCTTTATCGTCTTTTGGCGATTGGCGCTATAGAAGTCCCTCAATGAGGCATTATTACCTGGGCCAATCAATCAATCAATCAATCAATCAATCAATCAACCTGCCTATCCGTCTTCCAGTCTGATCTAAATAAATCCATGTTTGGCCGCCTCCTCGAGGGGACAGAATGAGTCTCCTGCCCCTCCTGCCCTCCTTCCGACCCTGGTTCTCTCCCACCCTGAGGGGCGTCGTCTGGAGGGTCTTGACTCGGAGCCCAGCAGGTGCTCCAAGTTGCTCTGTGGCAGCACTGGCGTCTGTGTGTCTGTGTGTCTGTGCCTCTGTGGCATCCATTGGAGGTCGATCGGAGTAACTGGACCCTAGCGCTGACAAAAGGGCTGCAAAGTGAACCCCGCCCCAATGGATCCCATGCCCTCAACTGGTACATCAGCTGCGGCTTCCAGTGGCGTAGCGATGGGGGCAGGCAGGGCCGCATGGGCAACCGCCCCCCCCGGGCGCCGAGGTGAAGGGTGACGTCTACGATTCCTTCATCCCAAACACATCGACACACTTTTTGTCAAAAGCTGAAAAGCTCCCGGATGTAATCTGCGGTTTAGAAATGTTTCGGAGGATATGAACGCTTCGAGGGGTGGGGTGGGGGTGGGGGTGGTCAAGGTCTTTTCCTGATGCGCTCGTCACTTCAAAAGAAAACGCGACACAGAGATATTCTGAAGAAACAGAAGACGACGACAATCGATGGGAAATGACATGACGCGAGAAGCGAGAGAGATTCAGCCAGCGACCTGAGAGAGCTTCTTTAATGGGACGACCAAAGTGAAAACTTAAATGGAAATTATTTACAAATCTGTTTCTAAACTTCGTTCGGGAGATTTCCGTTGAGTGAAAAAGAATTCAAATGGATATAAACCTCCCCCACTCCAGCCTCTCTTCTGAACACCTTCTAGTTTATTTTGGGCTCTTGGACAGGCACCTGTCTACGGTGTGACAAAAGACCAAGAGAGAGAGACAGACAGACAGACAGACAGACGGAGAGAGAGATGGCGACCAGAAAACCTTAGGCAACATCTGAACAGCCAAAGAAAGAGTTGTATCAAGAACAAATGAAAGTCCTTTTAGGCTCAATTAACCAATTATTTCTGAGAGTAAATTTCTTTGCTGATGGCAAACTCCTTGTGATGTTTTTCGTTCGTTGACTTTGACAAAGTAGCTAGGCCTATTCGACTGCGGCTCTGACATTCTGTCTTTGTCTCTTTGAGACATAGAAATAGGCCCCTAGCTGCGTCCAGCAGTTGTCAATAGCGCCATAGAAACGGTCACTTAGGCCTACCTACCTACTTATCTTCGTCTTCTCGAAATGATGATGGATACTACTACTACTACTACTACTACTACTACTACTACTACTACTACTACTACTACTACTACTACTACTACTACTACTACTACTACTACTACTACTACTACTACTACTACTACTAATAATAATAATAATAATAATAATAATAATAATAATAATAATAATAATAATAATAATAACAACAATAATAATAATAATAATAATAATGAGAGAGAGAAGAGAGAGAGAGAGGGGAATGTGGAGACTATTTAATCAGGCTGTTTTGCTATTTCACGTCAACTGATTACTGCAAACGCTAGAGATAGATCGCTAGATCGATCGATTGATAGAGAGAGAGAGAAAGATAGATCGCTAGATAGTGAGTGAGTGAGTGAGTGAGTGAGTGAGTGGTGAGTGAGTGAGTGAGTGCGTGAGAGTCTGTTGGTCAAACTCAATGACTGTCTTAGTTTACTTAGACTTAGAAAGCAGGAGAGAGAGAGAGAGAGAGAGAGAGAGAGAGAGAGAGAGAGAGAGAGAGACTCAGAGTTGCCATTATACAATGACTGCGTTGAAATGATCGAACTTCCTTATAACAGAACTAGATTCTGTGTATGACCTCACAATGGTCTTCTGTAGGCTAAAGGGAGTCTAATTATGTCCCCTCCGCTCTGTTAGGCCCATCTCCGGAAAATGATTGCTTTGATGGAAATGGAACGAAGTCTGTTTCTTAAAAGTGGAAGGAATTATGGAAAGAAAGATCCAGATATTGAGAGATCATAAAACTGAATAAGACTGAATCAGTTGAGATGATAGACTCACTGCATTTCCTGTTTATCCGTTTCCAATGTTTCAGTTATTTGAAGTCTTCGCTAAAAGTTAACTCCGCAGAAATTGGACTTTTCTGAATGGATGTTCACAGCGTCGATCGTCATAGTCGACCTGTCTCGAGAATTGGGTGATCGGGGTGGGGGTGGTGATGGTGGGGGTGACTTTGGGTCATGGTTGAACAGTCAACCGGCGCTGGAACCAAGGAACCGTGATGGTTTGGTAAACATTCTACTGCGATGATCCAAAGGAGAGGTGGGATGCTCTTACCTTTGTCCGTAGCGCTGCTGAAGTCAGTCGTCTGAGACATCATATTCGCCAAGGTCCACTAGTCATCCACCAACAAGTGAAGCTCTGAGGCAAGCGTCTTACCTTTCCAAAGCATTCGATCCTCTCGCTTCGCTTGGTCAGCCATGCGTTCGTTAGAGGCCCCTGCCCACCGCAGGGCGGGGTGCGGGGGCTGGGGGGGGGTCGGGGGTCGACGGGCCTTTGTGCTCGATGATGACTTCGGTCAATTGTAGAGTAATTTCTTTCTCTGTTCACTGAACTATTTGCCGGGGGTGGGTGGGTGGGGTGGATCGGCTCAAGGCCTGAGGATTGGAACCTGAAGACAAGTGAGGCGGCAGCGCCCACCTATTGGAATGAAATCTGAATGACAAAGGAAGAGTTCAAAGCTCACCTTTCGAGGGGTGACGGGTTGTCAAGTTCCACTCAAACAGAGCAGAAGACAGAATCTTCTGATAGTTTTGATCATACCATTGTCCAGTGTCTACTGTGGGAACGGTCGTTGGCTGAGAATTCTCGCTTTGAAACGAATTCCAGCGAGCAACGTTATTTCAGTCGACGAAACAAACTGGGTCAATGGACCCCAGAGTCCGCTCAGCGTTGGACCCCAGCAACTAGCATACATAGGCGCATTTACCATTAGCGTCGCCACGGTGGGGGGGGGGGGAATGGGGCAACCCCCCCAACCTGCCCCAGACCACCTACCAGATTCGCGCAAATCCGGTGGGAAAGTTTTTTATGGAGGGAGGGGGTGGGGGTAAGGAATCTGACACGCCAGCCCCATTTAATTTGCCAAAAATTCCTGGCGACGCCATTGGCATTTACAACGGGGGCCACGTTTTCATTGGGTTGTAGGACTTAGGACTCAAATGTAGAAATCCCTGGTACATAATTACACATTCCAAGACGACGGTAGATGCTCATCAGAGCCAAATCACTATGGCTCCCAAACTTTTTTGGTCGGCGTACCCTTCGTACAATTGTCGAAAATATGTGTGCCCCACTACCCCTTAATGTTCAAACTAAATTTAACCTCACAGTGGTTCTCACACAGGGCAGTCCCTACTGAATCACTTTAAACTTTGTTATATTATTATTATTAATATCGCGAGTAAATCGCAATAAAAGTGAGAGGTGTTCCATTTAGAACACTGTGTGCTAGAGGAAAACAGAGATGGGTTTTGTGATTATATTGACTATTTTAGTAGAATTTGATGCAACGAAGATGGGGACTCAAGGAAATGTGGCTTTCGTCAAAGAATTGGTTCAATAGGATGAAATGTTTGCACACAACTGTCCCGTACTCTTTCCATTGGCTTCTGTCACGCAACATAGGGCCTAATAGGCGTAATGTCTTAAAACCTGAGCATACGCACTTGAATTAACCATTAATTACTAATTACGATCAAAATAGTGCATTTGTAACATTTGAGGATAAAATATACTCACAATTTCTTAGAACTTTTGTAAACATTGTGAAATTTCTTACTATCAGATATCAATGCATTGGAAATTCACTGCCTTTAGCGTACCCCTCCATTGTGTACCCCTGAGGGTACGCGTACTACCGTTTGGGAACCCCACTGGAGTAGAAGCCACTAAGTAACTTCACAGTCTCTGACACTCTTTTATCATTCGTTCAATCTAGTGATAATTAGCTCCAATTCCCAGTGAATGGTTTTCATTTGTAGTGTGGTTGTTGCTTTAATTGAATACATCACATTGCCCAACATTTGACAATCAGCCATTTAATTGAAAAAACAAGCAATGAACACAAATATAAATCATTAAGCAAAATGTCCACAACATAAACACAACAGACGCATGGCGACATAGTCTCATTATTTGTAAACAATTTCCAGAGTTTCAAACCCGATACTTGGACCAAGTTTCTAGACGATGAAATCTATTAATACGAAGCAGCCATCTAAGTCTGAAGGCGTCGTCTCATCATTAGAAATACAGGCTCTGATCAATGTTTGCAAATTTCCTCTTGGATCTAATTTAATCAAATTAAAATCAAATTTAAACAAACGTCTTCAATGGTGGACTATCCTGAGGTCATCACTTCATGGAATAAGTCCATGACCAAACACAGACGTCGTTTAGCCGACTGTTTCTGCAGAATTAGTTTCTTTGGATGGAAAGTCAAGTGTAGCACAACAGTGAACCAGAGTTTTGTTTGGAAGCTTTGCAACATTTTTCCACCTGGAACTGAAAACCTTTTGTTGTGTCTCTTCAAATGAGATGCGTTTAATAACGTCGCAACGGTTCCACGACCATCGTCCATCGGCATCTACTTCGTCAACTCCTCCACCGATCACATAAATACTTTTGTTGTCTCTCACAAGTCCAAAATAATCGACTTCCGTCCGGAGATGTTCCTTCTCTTTCCAAGTCTCTGCTTCGACGTCAAACAAAAAGCACGTCCAACGACTGAAGAGAAAAACCGATTTTCCGAGCCGAATGGCCCTCCACGCTCCTGTTGGCCCAAAGGGATTTGGAAGTGGTCTCGTCAGCAGATGACATGCATTGCTGATCGTATCGTAGACCTGTATTCGCTCCATTGTCACGTTATTCTGATTCAAGCCACAGAAGATGTACAATAAATGATTGTACGAAATGCAGCACGCGTTCTGGACAGAAGATGCCAGCCGTCCCACAGCCAAAGACTCCTGGCAGCTGAGAACATCAAAGGCTTCAACGCCGTCCAAGACCTTCCCTTCGCTTTCACTGAACCCTCCACAGACGAAGAGGCTGTCGCCAACGCAACCGACACAGTGTCGGATTCGACCCCGGGTCAAGGACCCGCACAGCGACCAACCGGAGACCAGATGAAACCTCCAAATCTCATCGGTTCCTTCACCGACTCCGCAGACATAAAGCATGTTGCACTTGGTAGCCATGGCAACCTCTGGCCTGACCATCGAAGGAATTCTACGACCAAGAACGCTGACTTTTGGTTCGTCGTGGAGGTCGACCTTCAATAGGTCAGCCGAAGACGACCGACCATCATCGCATCCGATGAGCATCACAGACGTCTCGAATGAATCAACCGCCTTTGTTTCAACTGGAAAGACAGATTCACAAACACAAGGTCAGATGCATCGGATACAGAGACCCGGGATTTGATTCTATCAATTGGATACTAAACATCTGGTCTAAAGAGTTGATGCTGCAACATACAGCTCTGTTTCCAGTGGTCGGTCTCTTCTAAATACAGTAAGAGTTAGTAATTTCAGTTTTAAGACACTTATCATTAACTGCATTTAAAACAATCATCTGTAATAAGTGAGTTGAAATGTTGTACGGCAAATACCTTCTATTTCTCCGATGAGATTTCCTTGTTTCTGAAGAATCTCCTCATATTTTGTTGCTTTGAATGACAATTTGAGAGAGAAAATCTCTGTTTTGTAGAAGATTTTTCAAGTTCTCTGGTTCTTAGACTCAAACTGTCCTTCAGTTGACAGACATCCGTTGGAGAACCCTTTGAAAGAACCTCTTTGCAGTAACCTTCTAAACCAGACAACATCGTTTCGTATCTCTCTGTTTCTAATTTTACAATATCTGCATCTTTTAATTTTTCCCGTTCAACAGTTGAAAACTCTTCCAATAATGATTGGAAATGTCGGTCTATCAAATCCTTTACTTCCTCACTTTTCTTCTTTATTTCCACCTTTGTATTTTTTAGTTCTGTTATCATTTTCTGCTTCTGTATTTCCGAATGCCGTGTTAAATCACGAGACAGAAATCTTAAGGTTGACAGTCTTGCGATGTTGTTCTCGACTGCCCGGCTGAATCCGGCCGCTGCGTCAGCGGCCGTTTCGCCTCGGTGACCCTTGTGACCGTCAATTAAACACTTGAGACAGATAAGACATTGACAGTCGTGACAATAGACGTCTAGTTTAGCGGAATGCTGCTTACAGTCAACCCCTGACTGACTGGATTTTGAGACTTCATCATCATCATCATCTTCTTCTTCTTCTTCTCCTCCAGACGCCTGTTGAGAACATTTCAGATCGGAAATGTCTTGGCAGTGAGATGAGCAGCATGCTGTAGAAATTCCACATTCAACTCTTTTGGCCAATTTTCTCGTTCAAATTCAATTTCTTGGTCGTGTGTATAAGTTTGGTCATGAAGAAATTCTTGCTAAGAGCGTCAAAAGAGTTTTCTGGAAGAGAGAACGGCTGTCGACAGAGCGGACAACTCAATGACTCATCCTGTTTTGCTTCCATTTGCCGAAGACATCTTAGGCAGAACGTATGAATGCATGGCAATATTCTGGGATCAACGAAGGTCCTCAGGCAGACGCTGCACTGAGTGATGTCATTAAGGTCACTGATGGCGTCATTATTCTCTGATGACGTCATTTCCTTGCATTTCAATCCTAAAATATAAAAAGACAAATCAATATAGTTACATTAATTTGGATATTTAATCTCTGTCCACAGAGTCTAAGTAAGCCATCAGTTAATCTAATCTACCGAACTTGAGAGGAAGTGGGTGTACAAGAAATCAATTATATGCAACGACAGCAGTGAGCAATAATTCGTCTATAGCGCCTCGTCATAATATACAGATGCATCAACAGATTGTGAACCAAATACCAATCACATAAGATCCGAATAAAATTCCAGAATATCATACTAAAGAACCAAATGACAGACAGTCTACGGCAGACAAGCCTCAATCTAAAACAGTGCGCACAGACTGAGGCAACGAATCTCAGAGCAACAGTTGACACTGACAAACGCCTTTCAACTGACCAACTTACAGTCCAGTATAATCATTAAACTTCTATAGCGCCACATTATATCCACGGCATAAGGCATAAGGCCGGACAGCCGGGTGACGGTCGTTGATTCGATCCTGCAATTGACGCGTTTGCCTAACAAATGCAGGAATTTCCAAAATCATTACGACTACAGCCAATTAAATCATCGATTAAACAGCTGCTGACTTAATTTGGCTCCAAATAAATTCAAGTAAGCTTCATAAGTTCATTCAGAGCAACCGTACAGAAACAATCGAAACCATAGATTTATTACTATACATGATATTAAAGTCTATGATCGTTATAACCAAAAACAGTGTCGCCGCAAAGCGTTTTGTAAAAAACTTGCTAAAACTCAGAAAATCCTCATCCATAGATATCAATATTTTCGTTAAGGAGGGCACATTTGCAACGACAACTGAATGAGAAGCAATTTGCCACCATCTTTGCTGAGTGATTTTTTTGTAATGGTGATCATATAAATCGCTATGAATGAATACCCGAAGCCAGCAATGGGCCATTGCCCCGCCTGATAAACCATGCTCATGTCCCTGAGAACGAAGCGTCGCCAGGGCCAGGTGGGAAGTCGTGTGTATCCTTCCGAATACGGGCCCATTGGCACGCGAGCTCATTGGCATACGGCCCCCTTCGGGCCCCTCTTCTGCCGTGATAACTAAGCACAGCTGCAACCCTGTTTCTAGAACTCCCAGTCAGTGGCGGCTTCAGGATTTGGCAAATGGGGGTCATTGGGGTGGCATTCTAATCTGACCTTTGGCAACCTCGATTCACTTCTAATTATCATGGGACCATCGACCAACCATTTGTTGCTAGGCCAACCATTTGTTGCTATTTAAGTATAGGGTCCCAACAGGGGGCTAGCACTCGTTAGGGGGCACGGTCCCCTGTGGAGCCGCCACTGCTCCAGCCAGTCATCAGGACTCGCTTTAAACCAGGAACTTACTCCTCCAGGCTTTCATGAGTACTGGATCATCATTTCCAGTCTCGTCCCGTGGGTTCTACAGCCACGAGATGTTATATAAACACAACAAATCGAAAAACTCAACAATAAGGCAGACAACTGATTTACTTTAGCCAATAGACTCCCTCTAATGAATATAGCAGTCCATTCTCTCGTCTTTTCCCAGAAAGATAATTTGAGATCAAACTAGGTATTACCCAGAATTTCAAATTTCTGGTGCTGAAGAATAAACATGTCTGATAATCAAAAGTTTCTAAAGCTTTGAATATGTTATTAAAATTTAGCAAAACCACAAAGACTTATGCTGTTAGCTCTTTAAGGTTAAGACCTGATGAAACCAAACTCATATTAAACCCCCCCCCCCAAAAAAATGCAATTGATGCAATCTATTGCAGATCAAATAAGCAGGGATGGTCTTCCTCTGTATGTTAGATCTTCCAATGAACTAGGTGCTTTCTAACTTAAAGCACGTCTATTTAATGGGACCAGCTCCATCCAATGCTACTAAAGGCATCAGTCGACAATATTCAAACCCCATCTGTGATACTGTAGGTCAATTCCAGAGATCATCCATGATCCAGGGCCACTACTATGGAGCCTTACTTGAATCAGCTTCCCTGAGTCCACCATTGCATTTAGCTATAATGGAGACGTGTAATCGATGAGTTGCTACAGAGTGCTACGGCATCGCCATAGCGTTTGATGATGATGATGATGATAATCACCATACAAAATACACAAGACTTTACTAAGCTCGGCCGTTTCAATGAGTTTATATTTGTTCTAAATCCCAACAGAGACACACGAGATATAGATGTCAAAATAACAACTTTATAGAATCTAATCTACCCAATAAAATTTTTGTTATAAACATGTAAACGTGATCTTCAGAAAATATTATAAAACAACTACAACACTAAGCTGAAGAAGAGGAAATGAGAGAGAAAGAAGAAAGGGCAGATCAAAAGCAGCAGAGACTAAAGCAGTACAAGAAAGTAAAATACTTGTCGGTGATTTTTAAAGTTTTTAGTAAGTTTAGACAACACAATATGCAGGACAGAACAAGGAAAATACTTATCAATGTTAATTTACTGTAATGGCAAACTTTCATCATAAAAAACGCTCTGCACAACATTACACCAACAAATGCAACAGCAGAAACTGCAACAGAAACAAATCGTTCTAATAGTCAGCAGATTAGTAAATATACATTTTGTATTGGTGATAATTGCCTTTCAAGTAAAAACCCTTTTAGCTCAGAAATTATTACATTACACACATATTACAAAGGTAAATCATGTTGAAGACATCCACTTAAAAAAGATCATTGCATAGACAAAAAGCAACAAAGAGACATAAAACAAACAATGATCACATATTAAAGATCACCACAGCAAACTCTTAACGCTCTACTTCTAACGCAGAGTAACATTTTAAATGTCATTGCAAAGCTGAAAACAGCAATAAACAATAGTCTAAAATACAGTTTTAAAAACCTGAATGTATTCAAATAATCTCATTTATTGCAAAAGAGTTGACTTCTGCTGTCACGTTAGCTGCAGTTGTGCACCTGATGTAAACAGCCAATCATTTGCCTAGAGACAATGCTGGATACAGAGAGGCTTACATTGCATTATAAGTGATCAATGAGAATGAACTGCAGTGGACATCATAGAGAAAAGAATTTCTCAGATTCAAAGACAAAACTTTCCATTTTCATCAACATCACTGATCTTCAGCAAAACACTTTTGCCTCGATAAAACTTTAGAATCCATGCTACGCATAACATGTACCAGGTACAAAAAAAAACTCCAAAAGAATTACACATACAAGACCATAATAGTAAATATTAAGAAAGCAGAAGATCTTTATTCATCATCAGTTATACAACAACATACTTCCATAAGCCTTGACACTTTCTGTGCTAATTAACAGCATTTTCAAAACATTTGGATACAATACAGGGTAAACAAGGCTTAAACTAAAGTTCTTAATTATTTGATCAAGAAAAAAAGAAACTTTATGATCAATAAAATAATTAGGTAGATTATTATGTAACTCAGGAAGGAAGTTGTGAATGGAAGGAGTTGAAATAAAATAATTGCCTGCAGGGAAAGGAATATCCCGTTATTTAGGCAACTAGTGTTAAGGAGTGAAAAAAGTATTATTATCACAAAATATTTGCAAAGCACACGATAAGGCTTCTTACAATGTCACAATAATACTTCTATACAAAAGTCCAACAGCCAATAGCCCTGAGAATGGCAGCAGTAAGTTCAGTAACACTTGGTTGAAAAAAGAAAAATATTACATTTATATTTCTAAAATTAAACCAAGACACAATAATAACAACAATAATCTAAGAAATTCATACAAATTGTAATGCTAAATGAAGCTTGCAACAAAAAACAATATAATGAAAACAGAGGTAAGTAAACTTAAACACGAAATCTAAGAAATACACAAAACCTGAATCTAGTTACCTCAAAAGAATCTGTCACTAAAGCAGGTTGTAATTACCGGTAAACAACTGTCAAACCATAAATGTCATCATGCATTGTCCTTACATTACGATCATTTAGGTCATACTTGTGCTCGGCCATGTTTTGGCTCCACGACTCACGGCCTACTCAGTTGGGACCAACTTTGAGAAACAAACTGGGTACCATCCAGCCTCTGAGAAGGCCTGGACCCTGGCCATAAGCCATCCATTGCACGCAATAAGACCCTTTCCCAAAAATCAGAAAACGCATCACTTTATAAGTGAGACAACAACTGCTTACACATAATTGCTCTCCTGCAAATGCTATTGGCATTATGATAACAACCATCACATCTGCTCAACATTCACTGCTACTGTGAATGTCTTCACACAAACGATTGCTGCTTTAAAAGAGTCATTTTATAAACCTTACTTCTAATATAAGTTTTACGTAATCATTTATAACTGCACACCTTCAAATTAGATTTTAAAATTATTTTAAAACTCCAAATTAAATCTACGACTAGAACTGCAATGGAGGCATTAAAACGTCCAATTGAAAATGAAGCTCTCAACCAAAGAACTTAAATAGAAAAATGACATATTCACTCTCAACTGCACATCAATTGAGACTGAAATCACCTCATCATACATACTTACTTATGCCTTCAATTTTCAAGCAAAAGCAAAACTATTCATACTTATAAAATTTTTATGACATTGAAATTTCAAAATATATCTTTGCATAAATGTAAACAATTCACTGAAAAGCCTCAGTCAATGTACTGGCGATTCACAGCAAGCAACAGATGACAACCGGTCATTTTATAAGAAGTAAACAACTGAAAATACAAAGACTCTTAAGTCTCATCAAGTTAATTTCAAACACACTTCAGCATCAGCAATCTGCCACTTTCTGCACAACAGAAAATATTACAGAAGAACTTCCTAACACAGAACAGAAGTTAAGAACCTAATCCAGAAAATGTCAGCACTCCTTAAATATACTGGAACACCAAAATATTTATTCAAAAATCATGACCGCAATATTCGGACGACACAAAAGGTGTCTCTAGAACTTCTTGAACTTAATATTTACTTCCATACTGTTACAAAATGTGTCTGTAAGTGGTATACAGTTGAAATACTTACAGTATACACAGTTGTAAATCGGACTGACGTAAAACATGATGACCAGTCCAGCAAACAGACCAACAGAGGCGAGGAGGCAGACTACGATGCCAATCTTCTTCCCACGTTCATCCACGACGTTGAAAGTGACGTGTGGAAAGAGCGCAAATGACAACAGAAATCCAAAGACGAAGCCGACAAGATGGGCGTAATTGTCGATCCACGGAAAAAGACCAACGACAAAGAGGAAAAGCAGAAGGATCGTGAGCTTTCCGATCGCCCAGACGGGACTCTTCAGGATACGCCAGCTCTGAAGGACCTCGACGAAAAGGCAGGCGAGAATTCCGAACTGAGACCCAGTTGGACCAGCCTATGCAGCCAGATGCACAGAGCGGTCAACTGAGAGAAAGCTTAAAGTGAACATAACCTCAACAATGAAGAACAGAAATTTCAGAGAAGTACACAAACACAAGCATACTAAGGAAAATCTCACAAACCAGACATTCACAGGAAAAAAAACTTATATGCAATTAAAAGTAACTCACATGAGAAATACTACAGCACAACCATCACAATGGCAGCTTTACTTACATTCTGTCGTTCATCTATTCACATCTACTCAAAATATCTGCTGCCTAAAATCATTAATGCCACTTGGTTTAGAATTTCTCAAGTTCTAATTATATTATCAATTCCCATAGTTGTTCAAACCTCAACATGATACGGAAGAAAAATGGCGCTGGAAAGACTTCCAGCGATTCCACTCATCACGTAGATGATCATTATTCGGAGGCATCCGCACAACTTTTCAACGTCACGCATTATGATCATTTGGAAGAGACAAGTTATCAGAAGCTGGATTAAACTGAAGATAAAGAAAAGCCAGAGAAAGTATTACCAATGATGCACTTATGACTAATAAACAACAACAACATATGCAAACTATTTTACCTCGACTGACCCGATGCTCAAAAGCAAAATATCAACAAATGTCAATGCTGCTCTGTTGGTTCAAATGTTTTGTCGGGAAAATTCTCACGTCAACAAAGAAAGCAAATGATTCAAAGGCATTCCATGCAAAGACATATCGGTTGCCTGTGGAGCAAATATCAAGCAACTGACTTATAGTAATATATATACTAATTCTAAATTAATACAGTTCGTACCCAGCGTGCAGAAACAGTGACGTCCACAGACGATAGAACTGGTTTGGAACGAGTGGATTGTAAACGGAATCATTCCACAAACCTCACTCAGACATGGAACCTAACGATAGAAACAGATCAGTGAAACTCTTGCACTGCACTTTTTACACATAAATTCAATCATAATCTTTAAGGTGTCATTTAAAATAACTGCACTTTGTTTGAATGGTCACAGTCTTTCCAAGGAACAGTGCTTCATTATGGTGTTGAAAATTATGTTCCCCTATTTTTACCCGTAAAAACATGATACTTTAATTTCTCACTACTATAGCAAATTAGCAATGCAGTAATAGAAGAAATATTATTGAGTAAAGTGTGCTAGTGTAACTTGTATATCGTGTTCAGTTTGTCCGTTATATACTAATCTTGACCCAGAATACTTTGATGAACTGTTGTTGCTGTGATCTTATCACAAGTCAAAGCCAGAGGACAAGACAATGAAGAAAGTGATGGGTTAGGATTTACAGACTGAAATTTGAAATGTGCCTCTTAACAAAAAATTCTTGTCAACATATGACATGTACAGAATATATTCTGTTGGCTTCGAAGGACACTATCTCTGTCTCTCTCTTTTGCAGGTGAAGCAGCATTGGCTGAAAATCTTTTTGCAAATTGGAACAGGAACTTAATAATAATAATAATATTATTATTATTATTATTAATTAATAATTATTACATGATCACATTAATGTCCTTGCCAAGCTAATTTAATAAATTAATCAATAGATAATTTAATCAGCACAATTTCACAATTATTTTTATACATTAATTGATCATCATCTGAAACTTTACTAAGATCTTAATACCAAATGCAAAAGAATCTCTATTCAACTCTTAACTTCATCCTTAACCCGAGAGTCACTCCCAGTCCATTCACAGCACCTCACCTGTACAGCCTCACCTGTGAGCAGAAAATCTCACCTGTGAGCAGAGAGTCTCACCTGTGAGCAGAGAGTCTCACCTGTGAGCAGAGAGTCTCACCTGTGAGCAGAGAGTCTCACCTGTGAGCAGAGAGTCTCACCTGTGAGCAGAGAGTCTCACCTGTGAGCAGAGAGCGGCCTCTGCGTGAAAGTATCCGCGAAGGAACTCGCAGTGATCGGACGTGGTGATGATGCACTGACCTTCGATTCCAACGCAGCAAGGACGACCGATGATTTTGCATTTCATGTGACGCACGGACTTTGGAATAGTAGAAAAATTGGAAATGGAGCATATCTAATCAACTCACAGACAAAAAACACAGAAAATGTAAAACCCATGACAGAGAAAGACACAGTCTCAGTCAAAGGCCAATTACAGAAACTCAAATCTACAAACAAGAATCTGCATCTCGAAGCAAAGTCCTCGACCGGCCTCTGTCCATCCATTGACACTCACCGGCCATTCTGTGAAGTCCTCTGGATGGGGGACCAGCGCATACTTCGAACAATATCTGAAAATGTAAAATGAATTCTCAATCATTTAAATTTCACAAAGCAGTTAAAACAGTCCGGATAAATCCAGTGAATCGTCTTCTAAATTACGGAGAAGAAATTAAACGAAAACAACGAAGACTGAGAAGGAAGGTCGATTGAAAGTCAACGGCTGAAGAGGTCCACCTGAGATCTTGATGACAAACGGTTCTTCTTGAAGAGTTTTTGTCTTTCTCAAACGTAGACAGCGTATTCTACAATTTTAACCAAAAATGTCAAAATACCTGAAATATTTTGCATAAAACCAATTTTATTGGACAGATCCAACAAGTCCCTTTCCAAATCAACTTCTACCAAAACAGCGCATGACAGACGACACTCACGGAGCACTCTTCCGGAGACGCCTGGAAGCAGCCGGAACCGTCATTCCAAATGCAGCAGGACGTCTGCCTCTCCCTCTCCAGCGCTGCGTTCAACTCCTTCTCAACGTTTGCATCTTTTCGCATACACGGAGAATACTTGGCACCCAAGTGGATCAGATCCGCCTACAACATCAACACCAGCCCCAGTGGAGTCCCCCCTCTCCCTTTCAGCAGTATCCAGGCGCCATTGTGCAGCCCATGAATCCCCATTTGGCTTCAGCTGCAAGTCAGAGCCAGTGCATGAAGGAGGAGGGTTTTCACAAAGACCGTTACAGTAATCAAGGACAATACTAATAAACAATATTCAGAAACAAGATGCATCCACTATGAGAGAGAATGGAGAGATAATTGAAAACTGTACTACATAGTTCTATTAATGGTTCTATGCAAACACTGGTTCCATGGTTGTTCAATTACTTGATTCTACCATGTTATATTTCAGCTGTAAATTTCATAAAATATTTTTAAAAGTATCAATGCAGTTATTTGTGAAAAGAATTGAAATATATAAGATGAGTTTGCACAGAGAGGCAAATGGTAACACTGCTATGACTGCCAACGGCAAAGTCACTTTTTCAGTCGTAACTGTTGCCTTCGTTAACATTGACTTAGGCTGCTAATACTGACCTGACGAGGTCCAACCCACATATTCTGAGGCTCATTGTAGGCACAAGACTCCGTAGCAAGATTAGTCCTCTGCACCTAAATTTAAAAATGCAAATGCTATTTCAAATCCTCCAACTTCTACAAATGTAATTTGCTGACGTGGAGAGCTCTTTATCCAAGTTCTCTATTTATATCCTCATTTCTGGCTTTAATCCGATAAATTTATTTTTTAAGTACTTTCTTTTTACCTTCCAATTTTCATCGGTCAAAATTCATTTTCTGGCGCAATATTCTGACAAGTCATTATTACAGTTTTTAATATCAATCTGTCATCTTCACTTTCTCTTCATCACAAAGTAACAGAGCAATTACACCAGAAGTTAAATCTATCAAATCTATCATTCAAAACAAACTGATTATTTAACCAGAGCACTAGCTAAACGCTCAGCCTTAAAAAGTGTCAGTCAAAGTGAGAGTTCAAAAGCTGAAGGAGGTAAACAGTCTCTCACTTCGCCCGTCACTTGAGTTTCTTCAAATCCAAAGTAGGTCACTCCATAGACAATGACGGTGAAAAGGAAGATGACAATCTGAACAAATGTCACCCAATAAGTAAAATACGGTCTAAAATATAAAACACAAAAATCCAATCACAAAGCACTGAATTCATAACCAATGTCCCTCACACAATAGCAAAAATACGCATTAAATGAAAGTCAATCTTCGTTAATAATTTTCTACAAAAACCAAAATAAACCCAAAATGCAAACAACATCCACTGCTGACAAAATCACTTCAGACGAGAGTTTCAGTGCAAATAGACTGCTTTGAAATCAGGACATTTCAACCTCCAGACAACAAGCTGTGCATATCATTGGCATTACATCCACGTAACATTCGATTACTGTGTGCCCCAGTCTGTCCACATGAGCTGAGAATGACGATTCAATTGGTGTGAAAACTGAAATGAGGAAACACGTTCAGAATGCAGAACCTGTGACCGTCGAGTACTGCCATCTGTCTGACGATGTGACTGTCCATGCGTGACTTTCTGTAGGCGCGACCGAGCCACGCCCCAACGACCCCCACGCCATACTGACGATGAGAGTTGACGAAAGTAGTGTCCAAGAGCCTATCTCCTATCCGCCTCATTCCACCGAACACTCCGACAGACTCTTCTGGCTCTTTCACCCGCCGGAGAATTTGCGAAGATTCCAATTTGGACGTAAACGGTTCTTTGATATCCTTCTGTTGGTTGAGCCAATCGAATCCCGACATCCCATCGACCGCATCAAAACTGTCGAATACAGCATCACTAAAACACACACACACACACATTAACACACACACACAGATACACACTAAAACACACAGATACACACAGACACACCCAACATCTTCGCCTCTTCAATCAACAGCATTGGTCTCTTCTACAATGCAACTGCAACACACAGTCACAATCACAAAAGCCAACACAAATATTATGCGTGCAATGCACCAAGTAGCTACACAGTGCACTTTCTAAAGTGCTATTGAAACTAAGCTTACTAAAATAATGGCAATAAGTGGGTTCTAAGACAAACAACAAAGAGATACATCACTGCAAAATTACAATGACTGACAAAATAAATTCACAAAATATTAACTATTTACTGAAATATTACATTAAAGGCAGAAACTAATAATCTGAAAATATTTGCGTTCACCTTGTAGGAGTCGCCGTGTCTGGTTGTTCTGATTCACTTTTCTCGTGGATGTGCGGAAGTTTTGACTCGGCTCGGGCAGAGAACGGCCTCGACTGGACGACAGCGCTGGTTGCGTCCAGAGGGTCAAAGAAGACGTCGTCAAGGAAACAGTCGTCACGTGGAACGGCCGTTTGCTACGATATTAATAGACAGCCACTGCTTAGTCGGCCAGTGTCAAAGCAGAAATCAAAAGGTCCAAGGACAGACTTAAATCAAATCAAAATCTTCTAAAAGCAACATGAACAAAGCTTTAAAAACTAACGGCTGATTAGTTATTCAAAGTAGCAGCTCCACTATCATTTGGATGATAGAATCCAACAATTATCTAAAAAAGACTCAAATAAATGTTCTTTCAAACAGAATATGGAAGTGCAAAACTATTTCAACAATAACAAAATCTTAAAAAAACAATTATCTATATTTTGAATGTCCAAATGTAAGAATGCAGTCAAAGTATTTGCTACCATTGCATTTGGAGCAAACGAACGACTTCTGACAAACGACTTCCTCTCAACTTCAGAGACTCCCACCTAAACACACGACATCAGAGCAGCTCAGTTAAGCCATTGATTCCAATAAACTCTTACGGCAGAAATAATGTCAAAGGTTTACAAACAACTGGTGACCATAAAGAGAATCGAATATTATGCAGAATATCTCGAAGGATCATGGAACATGTTGTGTGAAATCATTGCAAGATTTTGCTCACACTGAGATTTTTCACAGCATCGAAAGCCATTTTCAGCACAGAGTCTTTTCGCGGCTGACAGCTCGGCTGAGTTCGAAGAACTCGGCGACCAGAACTTGCCGTGGAAATTTTTGACAACTGTCGACTGGCAAAAAGACAAACAAATGACAAAACCCAGTTCTAATATAAACAAACTGAGATTGAAAATTTATGTCCAGAAAGGACATCCAGATAAATAAATGAACAGACAATTAACAGAAGGAACATCTCTTAACAACTGAGAATTAGGTGAAACGTAAACGACACCAACCTGTGCATGGTGTTCAAAGGGTCAAAGGGCAGCTTCCTGCTCCACCTGAGCAGCTGAGGAGATCCAAATGAATCACACTGGTCGTCGGTCGTCAACTGATTCGACAACACCCGTGATGCCGTCGCATGACTTCTGTCATCGGTTTCCGCATCGTCCTTGCGCCCTCCGATGAGTTTGTTGTGGTGGAGATGGTGTGACCTTGCCCTCCACTTGTCCCTCACCAGATCAACGTCTGCAGCTCCACTCACTCCAAAGAACTCAGAGACGCCGTGACTCATGCTGCGACTGAAAAGGTTCACCCATTTGTCTGTTGCATCTCTCCTCGCCTGACTTCTTTCATCAACTGACCTAAGAAATGCAACGCCATACGAACAGACGCGGGTTCATTGAAGCACCATTGCACTCGTTCTAACATACGACGCAATGCCGTACGACGGCGAACTCCAATTGGAAGAGAAGTCTTCAGTCTAGATTTTAAAGTTATCATTTCGTTGGAAGTTCTTAATGGGCAGAGAAATACAGTTCCAGATTAATAGTACAGCAACAGAAACTGCTAGTCATAGAAGGCACATTCAGAAGAAGAAATCAGGTGACCTAATTAAGAGAAGCTGAGACTTTGGGTAATTTATCAAGCACTTTAACCACCGCCAGTCTACAATGTTTGTAAAGTAACAGACTCATCTCCAACATCACAATAGAAATAAATTCAACACTTAGACAACGTCAGTGGCAACAACACAAGAGATAAGAACAAGCTGATGATAGTGATGATGACAACAATGAGGAAGAGGAGGAGGGAGGGAAAACTGAACAGAAAAGGAATTACGATTGAAATTCAGTTTTCAATTTACTTTTTTATGAGATTCCATTTGCTTCTAAATACTGATTGCTGCCTCTGAGTTGATGGTTTGTGGGTTGTGGGCTCGAGATCATCGAGCGCTGAGCAGTGCTCACCCTCACTTGACTCTCCCTCAACTCTGGATGCCACTGGTTCTGCCACCAACTTCATCTCCACACCATCATTATCCATCACTGTAACAAAAAATATCACCTAAAATACAAAATCAAGACAAATTCTACACTCAACCAAATGCGATGATAATCAGCAATTCAAAACAACAAACAAAACAAGACAATCATCCAAATTGTTTGCAAATATGCAGTTCAAGATTTGATTAAATATGATCTAGATTTCATTAACTAAAAGTTCACAGCCTTACACGAGAACCAGAATCTGAACTGCTATAATTATAATAACACCAAATAAGCTCAATCAGTTGGTTTTAAGATGCATTTAAGCGGTTAAATAAGAAGGCATCAAAATCAGATGAAAACAGCATCAAGTTGACATCAGCATCAAATGTTATCCATAAAAAGTACATCACACAAAGAGCATTAAAACAAGGAGGATTTGTATTGAAATTATTATTATTATTAGGCTTATTAATGAAGTTGAAACGTAATGTTCTAAGTAAAATGGCAAATGAGTGAAATTCTAGCAGTTTTTTGTTTAAATAGCACAACAGTCTTTATTATTATAGCTCAGCCTCTGAAAAATAGCTAAAAACTGATTGCAGAATGGTCAGATAATAAGTGAGGCTACAATGTTCACAGCTATTATTGATTTCAAAACAGGAAGGATTTAAGATTAGACCTTAAGACTTGAGGAGATAGTGCTCTTATAGAAATGAGGATTCAGATTTTATTGTTTTAAAGTGTCCAAGTGTGCGAAGGAAGCTGGGATATTTCAGAGTTCAGGTGCAGCATTGAGAAGTGTTACCCTGCAAATTTTCAAATGGATGACTGATTTGGCCTTGGCCTGACAGAGTGAGATGAGATGGCCTTGGCGTGTGGGTCGAGGAGGCTGAGGGTTAATAGTGATCTAAGGTAGACAGGTTTTGATGACTGAAGTGGGCTAGTGTCTTGTGTTATTATCTTATATTGGATACGTTCTGTTATTTTAAGCCAATGTAATGATTTTAGTATGGGTGAAATAATCAGAGAATTTAAAACAACAAACAAAACAAGACAAAGCATTTTGTATTGTTTGCAATTTGTTGATGGAGATTTGATTAAATTATAGTCTAGGAGTTACAGTAATCTAAAAGTTCACAGGACTATAGAGAGGCGATTGTGGACTGCTATCTTATATATCAAGACAAACTCAATCAGTTGGTTTTAAGATGGTCATTTAATATTAATAAAGAAGGCTTTTGAAAGATGGGAAACATTTGACATTCAAAGTTTATAAAAGGAGTCAAAAAGAGCATTGAAACCGGCGATTTCTATTAGTTGGAACAGGGATTATTATTATTATTATTACCAAGAACTTGAGAACTTCAGCCTTTAATTGCACAGCGGTAATTAGGTCTTCACTTTATCCGGAACTGTCAGTCAAAGAAACTCTAAAGGCTGATATTCGATCGCCCTTAATATCTGACTGCGCTAAATAATCGAGCATATAAACTAAAGCGCTGCGTAAATGACTGTATTCCTCGGCATGCGTATACCATATTATAGATAAACGATACCTTTGCTTATAAAGATAAGAAACTACTTCGTCCATCCGTTGACTCACTTTTAAACTCTGTTCCTCCTCCTTCATCCTCCTCCTCTCCATCAGCCTCCTCCGAATACGAACATTTTATTATTTCCATCGACACATTCGCCAGATGGCGACTAGCATACGGTAAAGCAAACCATTGATAGGAGGCAAGTGTGGCTCAATAAAAAAATCAATGCACCCAAATGATTATCCATGTTATTAACCTTTTAAAAGTCATTGAAATAAAACAAATTTCAGAAACAAGCCGATTTGAAATCATGTCTGAAAAACCAATAAAATAGCATTTACTTTCATACTGACCTGAAGAAAGTACGACATTCTAATTTAAATTTAAGTCTCTGCTATTTGGACTAAGGCGGGGCTAAATATGCAAATGATTAAACTTTTAACAAATCAAAATGTTCGGTAAAATGAAAGATTAAAAATTTAAACAGGATCTCATCTTTATTCATGATATGTAAATAAATTTACATTTTGGACACACCCACAAGCAGAAAGTTGATTTAATTAGACTTGCGTCTCTCAGTCCGTAAATATATGTAAGTAAATAAGCAAGTAAAATCTCGTTAATTCTATATTGCTTTCAAAAGCAGTACCGAAGTAGCTTCTTATTTCTATAGGCGCCTAATCTTAGTACAATATAGTACAAAGTAGCTATAGCCAAAAGTGGGGGCGGGTTATTCATGCATGGTCAGTTAATCCATAGGGTCATTGTGGCTGGGACGTTACAGCTATGAAGGAAATTTATTGAAAAATTAAGGGAAGGAAATTGTGTCTCAGAATTTATTTGACCATGTTGGAATGTTGGAATTGAGTTCAAAAGTTCTTGTACAGCATGTGCCATATGAAAAAGCACGATTGCAAATTTTGAGAGATGATTGATTCAGAGGACAAGGGAACAGTGGCGGCTCCGGGGCCCCGTGCCCCCCTATTGAGTGTTTGGCCCCCATACTTAATGCTACATTATTTACATACATTAAACAACAAATGGTTGGCCCCCATGATTAGAAGTTGCCACCCCAGCGGCCCCCCACTTGCCAAATCCTAGAGCCACCACTGCAAGGGAGTTATATGAGAGGATGATAGAGTGGATTGAGGATGCTGCAGAATTATCAGATTTCATAGGCAGACTGGTATTGATGTATGAAGTGAGTTATAATTCATCAATATAATTTTGTATTTAATGCATCAACATTTAATAATAAAAATACACGTGATTTACAGTTGTCTAGGAAATTAGGAAGCATTATCCTGTGTGAAACCATTACCTTAATGGAACATAGTGGAATATAAATTGATTGGTGATAGTAGTAAAATAGTTCCTTCAGCAACAACAGAAAACGTACTCCCGGGCCCTATCTATCGTACAGTACAGTGAACCGAGATCCTCGACACTTCGTCCATACTCCAGTTTCAATACAATCTCCGAGTCTTTCCATTGCATCCGCTCATTTCAAGCATTATCATTTCGCTCTTTGGACTGAATCATTGAGCAAGGAACTACATTGGAACGCATTTCTGACTGTGATTTTTACTCTGAATCGACCAACAACTGATGTGTCCAAATCTTATGCATTCACAAATAGCAAACAAAAGCACTCTTAAATACATTGCTTTTAGATTGTAAAATATAGTTTTAAAATATTGTTGACAGCTATATATACTGTACAACCTTGACAATAGGTTCAATGAATTACCAATTTCAGTGTGCAAAAATGTGTTGAAGGAGTTTAATGTAGCAACAAATTTAAAAGGTTCGCTACTGATCAGAAGAAAGCAGTTTAGTCAAGAGGAGCAACTGGCGATCTGTCTGAAGCTTTGCTTCGTAGAATTTCCAACCACCTGCTTTAGTCTCAGAAATTTCGTCTTTCAAATACTTTTCTTTCCTTGATTCAAAACACCTTTTCACCAGACGCACGTCCGTGTGTTTCCCAGCATCATCTGGCGCACTGTCCATCTGGGTCTTACGTCGTGTTTCTCTCCTCCTCCTCCCCCTCCTCACAGAGAGCAACTCCTGCTGCAGTCTGAGCAGAAGTGACTCAGCCAAACGAGCAACACCCTCTTGGTTGCTATTGGCAACACCAACACTTGGTGGCAAATCTTTTAACATCAGGTGAAGTAAATTTGAATATTGAGATAAATTCCTGAAAATAAAAAAAACATGTAAAATATCAACAGAAACTACAGGTAACTACTGCACAGTATATATGTTGTCATACAAGGAATATATTCTTTTAAACAAAACCTTTTTCACAAATTAGAAAAATTTATTACATATCTTCTAAAATCTCAAAAATACTAAGTACTGTATCTATGAAATACAGAGCTATCCAAGCAAGTACAATATACATACAACGCCCAAGTAAGCAAATGCTGATTAAAAGACTTATACACTGTACAGTATAAAGAAATGTCAAGGACCTATTTAATAACCTGAAGCCATGATTAATGAACCCATTAATAATTTCTTCCTTTAGTTTTCTCATCCAAATGATTTCAAAAACCAAGGGCCTCATAATGTCTTTTCTTATTTCAAACTCTCCCCATAAACACTCTTGATCTAAGTCATCTAATGCTGCTGCTGCTGTGTTAGAATCAAAGAATCATTTATAATAAGATTATTACACGTATTTTCCCAGTCAAAGACTTCTTTAAATGCTTCCCTTAGCCTCTTAATTCTAATGTCTTTAATTCACAACATGGAAGCATAGTGGTTGCCTGTTGACAGATTACTATGCATTACATTTAACAAGAAATGCTCTTCCTGGAGAACGGATGCAATGTTGTGGCATTGTGTTTAACAGAACCTCACAATTCATTGTTACTCTGAATCCCTGTATTACTCAAATAGATAATAATCCACAGACTTAACAGCAATGTCTCTCACATGGCATAGAGGTTAAAGCTTAGACCTCTGTTAAGTGCTGCCAAGACTTCAATGCGTGAGCAAAACAGTTGACTCTTTGGCTCCAAACAAACAAAGCAGCCAAGTGCCTCAAGGAAACGAAATCCAAAGTCCTTCTGCAGTGAATCCAAGACATTGGCAACTCCTCCAAAAGCAGAAGATAATCGAATGCACTGAGAGATCTGCATTGAGTGAAAGGTCAAGAGGTCATCCAACTCTGCTGCCATGACAACCAAATTTAAAATGCACAAACAGAACTATTATGAATATGATTCACATTATAAACTCAACTGCAATATTTGGAAACTTAAAAGTCGTGATAAAAGTTTTTCAATCATTACAAAGAGTCAGACACCAAAAACATCAGCATCAATTGCTGTTAAGAGTATTTGCGAGAAATCGCCAAAAACTGGTCTTCAAAGAAACACCATTGACAGATCAACGGCTGATACGGTGCAAAGTGTTTCTGTGGCATTTGGCAAAGACAGCACTTTCAAGTGCAACATGTCATATGGCAATTCTATTAGAGTAAATTTTGTACAAATTCTGCACCACTGTGCAATTCTGTTATCAGAGAGTAATTGTGGAAAGCTGATGAGGCAAAGAGAAAGAACAAACCTCTTAGCTGATGAGATGACACGGATCCATTTGCAAATGGAATATCGTCTGTATGTCCTACAACTTCTTCCACATTTAAAGTCACTTGGCCAACCATCCTGGAAAGCTGCATTTTGCCTGGTTCACTGGACTCCACTCCATCTTCCACTCCCTCTTCTCTCCAGGTCAGTATGACATTAAACATGAGTACTGGATCAAGAGAAAATACAGGCATATCAGTCAATCCAGTGACATAAGCCTTTTCATTTGGACGGATAGAGTGGACGTCCTTAAGAGCCGTTGCAGTCGTGAAGTGATTCCAAGCGCCGTGCTCCTCTGTCTTTGGTCGTTTGGTGGGAAGAGAAGATTTACAAAGGTCGTTGGGAACAACGATGACACAACGACAGTAAACAGTGACGTCATGTCTGATAGAATTAGAATTGGAAAATGAAAGACAAAGTTTAATTAAGTCAATGGATCTGAAAGCAGAAAAAACAGAAATACAAAATAAGCATTATTTTAAAGAACCTTTGAAATTTAAAGCTAAATGACTGCGTAAGAATCCAATTACGGTAAACATGCTCCTTGTAAACAAAACAGTGTAGGTACACATAGGTCAATCACACCCTATGAACTATGAAGACCACTGTAGACCAGTCAATGTGATTGAGGAGGGTCTGGTTGGCCATCCCATTAAGTATCATCATAACATTAGCCACAATTCTTCTGCAATGACTCCACACATCTGTCTGTGTGACCAAAATTCCTTAACAATCACGTGATTTTATTTGCAACTGAATTCCACTGTTCCCAAATTGATACAATTAAGTTACTATTTAAAAGTGAATATAATAATTAAAATACAAGAGGTTAGGTTAGGTTAGGTTAGGAGGTTCCAAGAGCACAACACCTGTTAGTTTGGTTGTGAACACTTAGACCAATCATCAACTTCCTGTTGAAAATTCTTTGCCAGACGTCACCAGTTGCAATTTCTTTTGCCCTCGGAGACTCTGACTTTGAGTCTTGAGACAAATTCTCACATTTCTGATTTCCCACAAGAGAAATCTGAAGCAAACATCAGACATTCAAATCCACAAATTAATCAAAGGTTTGGAAAAAATTAACATTAACAAGACATACATGAAAGACATTGACATTAATAAATATAATAAATTGCTCAACCTCTGGCCACTAAATTCATTTAAATAACGAAACAAAGCCTTTGAAGTTACTTCTATATTTCCTTGATACACACAAAAAATCTGACTTTCAAAGCAAAACAATCCAATGAAACAGAAGAAAACAATTCAAATAACAAACCAGGATACTTTGCGGACTGGGCACCAGCGACTGACCGAGTGTCATCTGTTTCATTGCCTCACAAGTTTCTCTAATTAACCTAAGTTTTCTGGAGCATAAACGATTCATTTCGTTGACTAAGGCTCTTCCCACAACAAGTCGTGAACTGAGCGCATCTATTGCCCCCCTATGGCCCCCATCAGAACATCCGTCCATCTGCTCTCCTTCACTCTAAAATGAAATGTCAGAAAGAAGATCAAAAGTCAGAGTCACGAATTGAAGGCAACGACCTGCAAGAAATGCTGCAACAACAGCGTCTACCATGACAATTAGCGAAAAACAACGACAATGATGATGCTAATAGGTAAAAATACACTCAGCTGCAACTACAACTTAGTCATTGTCATGGAAACACTACCCAATTGGCAGAAGTCCAATGATGAATATGAATGCCCTCAAAGTCAGTAAGAAGAAATCTCTCCTCAACACCATTGCCTTTGACCATCCATCATTGATACGACGTCAGCATCTCTGCTGCTCTTTGCTGGAAGAAACAGCAGCTGAGCCAAACCATTGCCAACAAAATCGTCAACAAAAACAGATTCAACAGATTCCAAAACGAAAATTACCTTAAAGAAAAAAAAACATCAATCTCATAATATGCATAATATAAATACATTTTCAAGGCATCACATTGCATGAGTGTGTGTAATATATTTGTATGTCATTGGCTCAATTCATTGCACATCTGTTCATGCCAAGAATTAGCTTTTGCACAAAATAATTACAATAATTTTAAATGCTCTAAAAATATTCAACAATTTTCAATACCATAGAAAAAGTAGACTACAAACAAACAATTCCCGGCTGTACGTAAACCTGTGAATTTTTGACATTGACCACACAGCAGGACTTCCTAAGAGACTGAACAACAACCAACGATCGATGCAGATGCTGACGGACATATTGGATACAACAACTGTCTTGGAAAGGCAACTGAACACAAGTGGACAGTTTTCCACACTTGAATTCCACCAGTTGCCCATAGGAAGTGCAGACAACGGCTGATCCAGAGATCTGAAAGTTGCTAGATTCGGAAATCTCTAGGTCACAAACTCTCAGACACATCACAATGCCAGAATAGAATTCTGGAATCAACAGACAATCGAACTCGTTCAACTTCCTGCCAATAGCCAATGAAATGCAAACTTTCACGAGATATCCTGGCAGTCTATTGGTTGGACTGGTCCAGAGAATGACAACCAAATACTCATCTGAAACCAAGCAAGTGAACGACTGAAAGATTTTATCTAGTGGATAAGCTAGCACCGACCCCTCGTAGAATACAACCAGATGGCTGCGGAGCAGGAGGCAGGCCCCGGGGCCATCGAAGACGATCGCAGGCCCCCCGCAGTCGAATGAAAGGCCTTCCGAAGCAGCGTCGTATCTGGTCAAAGATCGCAGCCTCAGCGACTGATCGACACAAAATAGGAGAAACTGCGACGGAGCAGAGGACGCGAAAAGCAGACAGAGACTGCGAACGCCCAAACGCCGCTCAGCGCACACACCAGCGCTACATAAAGCACGGGGTGATTGGGCGATATTGAGAGCGATTGACGAAATGACGAGTGAAAAACGCCTGCTTTCGTAGTCAAACTTCTTTCTTTTAACGTCAATTAGACTTTTCCCTTAATTTCATTTTCATTTTCCCTTTTTATTCTAATTGAAAGAAGTTTACTATCATAACAAGAAATATTCTCATCAAAATCATTAATTTCTGCCGCCATAGGCAAATAGTATTTATATAGCGCCTTAAAGGGGTCTTGTGACTCCTATAATATTATTAAAACAGCGTCTAGTATTTAACATTCGGACATGTTGACCAGGGTTGAACAATGGTAATTTTTAAAAACCTAGGTTTTGACGTGATTTTAACCTAAAACCTGAAAATTCAAAATTTAGGGGTTTTGCTTTTAAAGCCAAATTTTAAAAAAATCATTTTCCCATTTACAAAATTTTTTACTCTGTAGACAGCAGAACACATATGTGACAAGAATATAGGGAATGATTTATGAGTGACATGCCAGACATTAAAACAAAAAATCTGCAAAGGGCTGTCCATTAAGTACGTCAACAATTTAGAAGGGAGGGGGTTGAAAAAGTTTGACAGTTGTTGACAGGGGGTCAAGAGAAGTTGACGTCAACAATTTCACTTTTTACAAATAATCAAAAAATAGGAAATTTCATGGAATACTACTTATTGCAATGGAAAAAAGCATGGCAAAAAAGGTCATCACCACCACATTTTGTCACTCAATGAGCAAAAATGGTCATCACCGCAAAAATAATGACCTTAATTATTGGGACCTGTCATTGATCTTGGGGAGGGAAGTTTTTGACATGATTATGGGGTAACTAAAAGTTGACAATTGTTGACATGGGGAGGGGTCAAAAATTGCCCAAATTTGTTGACATAATTAATGGACAGCCCCAAACCTAAAAAAACTTAAATAATCTAAAACCTTCATTTTGTTTCCAAAAACCTA
The DNA here is from genome assembly GCA_018105865.1 of Metaphire vulgaris. Taxonomy (NCBI): domain Eukaryota; kingdom Metazoa; phylum Annelida; class Clitellata; order Crassiclitellata; family Megascolecidae; genus Metaphire; species Metaphire vulgaris. The sequence continues at coordinate 210,538 of CM030863.1, read as the reverse complement.
GGTTTTCAAGCCCTGGTTGTTAAGTGCTGTCTGAAAAACAAAAGCTTAGATCTAAATTAATTGCAATAAAATGCTTTTTACAAAACACTTGCCTCTGGAAGACAAAGTCTGTTCTTCAGTCTTTCCAACTGGCAAATTCTTCCACTATGTATACCAATGTTACTGATCAATAACTTGTCACCGCTGGAATGAATGAGTGTTGGAATAAATGACAGTTTTTCAGGATATGAATATGTGTTACATAATGAAGCTGCCTCTGAAGGGAATAGATACATTCCTTGCGACTTATTGCTGCGAAAATGGATCTTCCTAATGAACTGGGTCTTTGTTTCAATTGATTTACATAGTTAAAACCTCATGAAAATTTAAAAAACATTAAACACAAATTGTTATTTTAACTTTACATATATTTCGTGAACCGGATTAATTTCAATTAGTAGTAACGAAAAACAAGAGTAAACTAATAACTATCATTTGACACCTTGTATATCAAAATTATGTTATACTAAAAGAATTTACATAAAATACTACAGAAAATCACAATTTACTCACAGAGCAGTTTTTATTCAGCAAAGTATGGATTCATAGGCATAAACTTCTATTAGGCCGCAAGGCTCAAGACCCCCATTTTCTGAGATGGGCCGCTGCAAGGCTAGGCAAGAAGAAAGGTATAGGGGTTGGGTCCCCACGTTTTCATTCAAGTTTATGCCTATGGAAGAAATCGATAATGTATGAAATAAGTTAAACTGTTTAAGTAAAACATACTAACAGATTTCAAATCAATAATAACAATAGAGTAACACTACCAATGCAATACCAATTGAAATCTACAAACTGTCAAAAAATTTTAATAAGTAAGTAATTCAGAGATAAACCTAAAGTTTGAAGATCTCAAAAGACACTGCCTTATAAATAATTTCTTACAGAAATCGTATTAACACTGGCAAAGGAAAATTTTAACAAGCGCTTAAAGAAACAGGATTGAAGACAACTGCCCCATGTTAAATTCAAACACAGAGATCCATCAACACAACAGTCCAAAGACAACAGTCAAATGCTAACCAAGTCATATACATACATCAATGGGACTACACTGTACAATACAACAGGCATAGATATTACAGAATTGCATTGAGAATATGTAATGAAATTTGCATCTCTTACATAATGATAACAATGACCTTACATTCTAATAATGATGGCAACCTCTTCTACAGCAAGTAAGGCAAACAATAAACACTACAAAATTTAACAATGCAACCGTAAACAGCTAAACTTTAAAACATTGATAAACCGAGAATAACTAAATATTGGCAAAAGTCATGATAAGCAGCCAAGAATAACTAATTCTCTACACTTTGAAACAAGATCAACTAACTCATGAACCATACCTTGGCTAATCTATGCACAGCTAAAAATTAGCCAGAAAATAAATACATCCAATCATTTTATGCAATGATCATCGGACAATGGCATAGAATAACTGAATCTCTATAACTAAAATGACCGACTGAAAGAAGACAAAAGGACACAGTCTTCGTGAGGCGTCATTAAACACATCAAATTCACTGACTACAAAATTCACTTCAACGTCAAAGAGAGTTATACACGATTCAAGATGGCCGACTGTTATAAATTCTAAGAAGCTGCTTCTCAACCCCGTCTTTATCTGGAAATAAATGAGAACAAATAAGCAACTGATTGAACCCAAGTGACAATTGTCATTGCACAACAGAATAAAGAAAAACAAGGTCAAATGCATATAAAGAGCACTGGAAAGTCAATCAGAGCACAGATTTCTCCACGTAATTAACTGCCAAGAATTTAGAAGAGCATGGACATCTCAATGTCTTCAATTGAATGGCTCTGACAACCACAGACTACAGATTGAACAAGAGCGGTCGTGAATAAGCCGGTGCACTGTGCTAAGCTCTCAAAGAGTGCAACAGAAAATCAGTCAACTTTCTTAATTAATATTTAACTTTAGAAAGTTTACATTATAAAACCTACAGTAAACGCTGAAAGCATTTGCTAAACAAAAGCTCCCTAAAGAATTTTCACTCAATGGAAAGTAATTTAAAGTTAGAATCAGAATTCAATCTGCATTTGGATCGTTAAGTAGAAGTAAATATTTTGAATTTTTACATTTGTTCAGAACTTCCCGATCGTCCGTGTTGCACGCTTGCTGTACAAGACTGTGGAACAAGATCAGAGCGTTGTTATAATTCCCAAGACACTAAGACAACATAAGCAGAAAATATTCAAGACTTACTGAAAGTTTAAATAATTATGCAATTAATTACATGAAAATTCTCAAACGAGCAATCATTCAATTTTGCAGGCAAGAATACAAATAAACGACAGGTAGAGAAATGTTAAATGCAAGTGAATGATGCCCCAATTCAAATACTGTGACACTCACGGAATCCAGATTGCCAGAAAGTTCTTCACTTACAGCCGTTTGGCACTAAAAAACACACGAAATAACCACAGTTGTCATGACAACAAAGCATTTTCACTGAAATCATGATCGACACAAAAAACTACAACAATAATCACACTTAGACTCAACTGAATCATCACTCACATTGTCACTAAGCAACTGCAGAAGCAGCAGATAAAAGAAGAAGCCGAGTACCAACCAGATCAACAGCACAAGCATATAACAGTTTGTTGGCGTTCATGGTCGATAGGATCTGATTGACGACATCTCCTGCTGTTGACAGATGACCAAGCACTTGTGCCGGCGCACTGGCAGAGTAGGAGGAGGAGGAGGAATGTGGGTTAGTGACTTTTGTCAGAAGTTTCTTGCATTCATCGAGACATCCGTGAAACATTGAATTCATGCCCTGAAGAACTGGAGAAATGATTTCATAAAAAGATAAGTCAACTGATATCATGAAGAGAATAAACAGCAAACAATCAGAGCCATAAATCCCAGCAAGAAGTCTTCTGACAATGCAAAATAACTGCAATGCAAAAACCAGCCAAAGTCTATTATCGGTCGATTTGATTCTCAATCAAAATGAAAGCCATTGGGATCTACAGTAGATGAGTCTGCATTAAGAGCAAGCGCCCGTTAGAGTAACAGAGTGGGTCGAACTTTACATCTGCATTACAGTGGACAAAGAACTGCAAATGGACTGACTGTGGATCATAATAGGAGCACCACAAGACTAAGAATTCACAGGAATTTACCACTCTTAACGGCAGTTGAAGGATGTAATCTTCCCGCCTTCATTTCCGCCTGAGCCATTTCTATGCTTGTTGACAAAAGTTCCAGAATTTTCATCTCAAGCACAACTCGAACGAGAAGATTCTCCATTGCTCCGAATCCGGCGTTTCTAGCGCTGCCCGGCGACCGACCGCGAGACGCCATCGTGTACCAGACTCAAAACGGGAACCGTAAGAATGAGCAATCTCCAGTATACACCGAACCAACTCATCAACAAACTCGAGCTTTGCAAGAATTTCCTTGTGCTCACTCTGCAAAACAATAGAACACAAATGTCAATTTGAGACAAATGAAAAAGCGAAGAAGAACTTCATTAAGTTCGGAGAAAAACAACTGACGCTCATCAGACTCACAGTCATCAGAGTTTCTTCACTCAATGGAGGCACCTCAAAGACCATCGGACAGCCTCCTCCCCCGCCATCGGTCATGAATCCCAACGGTGGTGATCCAAATGGGTGACAGGGACTGACGGTGAACGAATGACCAGAATTTGACCGACGACCCGCAAGGCCATCAGGCTCCGTCTTAGATCGATAAAGTTTCTGATGATGGAGCACAGCTACAAGACAGACAAGAACAAGAACAAGCCAAGACTCCGTTGAATAAGTTGAAACATGAAGGGAAGCTAAGAAACAGGCTGAGGCTGAAATTAAAATGAACAATTCAAAAAGCAATGTAGTGTCACCAAGCATTACAGAGAGGAGAGAGAGAGAGAGAGAGAGAGAGAGAGAGAGAGAGAGAGAGAGAGAGAGAGAGAGAGAGAGAGAGAGAGAGAGAGAGAGAGATGAAGCAATATCAACACAATTGAGAAAGACCTCCTGGAACGACTGTGGCTTCCACTTGTGATGGAATGGCTCGGGGTGGAACGGACAGCGGCTGATGACATGTGGCTATGTCAGGAAGCTTTGCTTGTCCAATGTCCTGCAGCACATTTGGCAAAAGTTCACAAAATCAACAGAAACTTTGAGACTGCATTCATTGAAGATGAATGCATAAAACTTGTTCTAAAATACATCAAATATTTACTTAAATGTTTAAAACAGAAAAATTAAAATACAAGACATTAAGAAATAAATTTCTAATGCAGCAGCTCCACTTAATCATATCGAAATAATTCCATCAAATTATTTCCTCAGGAATACAAGCAACAATTTATTTGCTGCCGCTGGAGTTTTCCTGGCAAAGGTCAACTGAGTGCACATACCTCGGGAGTGGATGAAGGACTATTCCTCTGCATATTCATCCTTGCTTCCGCTGCAAACATTATTCCGTTCTCCGGGACGGGCAGCAGAGCGGCAAGACCGGCGGAAGAGACGCTGTCGGTCTTCCTGGACGCAGACGGAGACGACAGACGAGCGGGAAGACTCAGTCTGTTCTGCCGGATGTTCTGACACGACCCTTCTGGTCGAGTGATGTTGTCAGCACTGGCGTTCTGAGTGACACGTGCCAGACTGGGTTCATGAGGCCGAGAAGAATGACGCGTCGCTCCTGTTTTCTCACTGAAAAGATATTGAAACTTTATCAAAGTCTTAAAATAATGACAAACATTAGAATAAACTTCATAACTAAAACATTATTAACACAAACACCTTATTAATGTACACTGGGACAAAGTAAATTAAGAAATATAACTATATGCATCATATTTAGAAAATATAATAAAAATAAAACCAATTTTTTAAAATCTTTTCAAGACTGTTAGAATTACAGCAAAAACAATTTCTAATCATAAAATTCTTGATAAAAGAATTCACAAAAATAACAGAATGCTTTAACTCTGAAAATTCAGAATGTTTTACCTGAAAATAGCGATCAAATCAATACGAGAATTAACGCTCGCTGCCAAATAAAAAAACAATTCCAAATGACAAACAACATCAACATAAGCAAATGCCACAAGAACAAGAATTTAGACTTTGACAAAATTCAAAAAATATCAAAATTCCAACAAGGCCGAATAAAATCCAACTGAGAAACAAACACATGGCATTGATCATCATTACTGCTACACGATCATTAATCGAGACCTGCAGCCAACGCTTTTGCCATTAATACTAGCAAGGATTTGCAAATTGATTTCAACTGCAATGGAAATTTATCATCAAAACTGTTACATATCGCAGCAGTGTCAGTTGAAACGACATTACACACAAAGAGGAAGAGATCTCAACAGGAAACCTTCATGTTCATCATGAGCAGCATCATTGGACACGATCACATAATCATCCAGGTTCGGTGAAACAGGCCGGGGCCGAAGGGCTCGGACTTCAGCGGGGGGCTTGGCCACAGGCTTTTGGGTGCTCTGTTTAAAAATACACAAACAACAAATGGCACAGAATATGAAAATCTATCAGTTTGTTATCCTTTGCAACCACATTTGTCTTAGCATTGTCACCACAATATTATTTTATTATTACATACAGAACAAAATGAAGTCAAACATGAAGAAGTTTGATTGATATCATTGATTCATGAATTGACTGATAAACTAAAAATCTGACTCTCTTTGACTCACTTGAGTTGGAGATAAAACTGGAACAGTAGTTGCTTTAGGCAAACTGCGCTTAACTTCACCTACAACAAGAAAATCACAATTTCAAAATTAATCAACAAATTCATCAGCAGAAAGCAAAACTTTGGGGAAAATAACAGAAAATAATCTGCATTTGGCAATTTATAAGACAACAGATGAGTTCTGAAAACAAAGTGACAAAGAAAGAGCAAACTCTTAACAAGTAAACACAAATACTCACTGTGAGAAGAAGTGCGAAGGAAAGAATGATTAAAGAAGTCATCTGAAAAGTTGAGAAACCAGAAAAACTAACAATTCAATCGTTAAAATAAAGGAATCTGAAACAGACAGAGTGACAGAAACTGTATTCGACTGTTCAAATTCACACTTCTGCAGGGTTAACACAATATGAGCCTAATGCTATACGATACGTACAGCCTAATGCTGAAGCTAAACAGGTTCAACTCTCATTCACAGCTGCACAGTAGGTGACTAGCTTAGCTACCTGATAGATGTAACATTTAAATCAGTTCAGCCTTAGAATAAGTTCAAAAGATTCAAAGAAAATGAGGAAATCATTAACATAGTCACATGACCCAACAACTGCCACAGAAACACACAAAGCCATCAACAATCCCCGGGACGGCCAATGATTCTGCACGAAAAAAGCATAAAATTCTCACCAAAATCCATTCGATCTTTAGCATCACGACGAAGCAAACCCATCAGAAGACTGCGTAGTTCAGAACTTGTGCCAAACGGAACTCTTCACAAAAACAGATTCAAAGAATAAACAATATTTAATCCATTCAAAAGGAATTACATGTCCTTTACAAATAAATTCCACAATAACTACAACCGCTTTCTAAAACAATCTGTGAAACCCTTTAGCACACATCGGCCAAAAGACACAGAGCCTAATAACGACAAACGGCAAAGTGCATCCGTTGTTTCAGTCGTGAATGCTAATCTGACAGAAGTCCATAATAATTCAGTATTATCGTGACATACTCTGGTTGAAGGTTAACATTTCTCTCGTAAAACTGTTTCAGCCGTTGCGGTGTTTCAGCTCGGAATGGAGCCTTTCCCGTCAGGCACTGATACACGATCGTCCCGATGCTCCAGAGATCGGCCTTTGCCCCGTACTGGATGGACATGATGACCTCAGGAGCCTAAAGGGTTAAACAGGCAATGACACTTCTATACAAGAAGAAAAAACCAGCTCCAAATGATAGCAGACGCTTAACTACGCTTAACTGGACAAAGAGCGAACAACAGAAGAGGTAAACGACAGAAGAAGCAACTGAACTACCATCTACCAATGCAAAGACTCATACATAACAGCTGATCAGCCTCTGCACTGATCAGGAAATTAACTAAAATAAGGAATTAAGAAGAGGAACAGTTACTAAGATTAACCAAAAATAAAGACTTCTTTAAAAAAGCAAATACTACAGTTGCTCTTACTTCTACCACTACAACTACCACTCCTTCTCCCACTACCACTACAACTACCACTCCTTCTCCCACTCCTTCTCCCACTACCACTACCACTACCACTACCACTACCACTACCACTACCACTACCACTACTACTACTACTACTACTACTACTACTACTACTACTACTACTACTACTACTACTAATAATAATAATAATAATAATAATAATAATAGGAATTAATAATGACCATGTAAAGAGGAGAGCCACACAATGTGGCTGCCATATTTCCTTCTTCAAGAAATCGAGCAAAACCAAAATCCGCTGAAATAAAGAAAATATAGAAATGACTAAATATGGAAAATTAAAGTAATACACAGCTAAACAGCAAGCAATGGAAAAAGAAGGCTCCTGATTTAATAACACAATACAATAAAGAATGATATCCTCTGGAAGGAAAAGATAATTAAACCATATGCAAATATCAACTGACTTAGAATCCATCATAACCAAATGAAAGCTGAACATGCCCAAATATAACAATTGTCCATGATGAATCCATAAAAACACAATTGAATTTGATATTTTTGACTTTTCTAGACAAAATAAGTTTTAAAACAGAAGAGAATTCACCAATTTTCAGTGTGATCTCATTGATCGGTGGATTTGGTCGCCCAGAATGACAGAGAAGGATATTCTGCGGCTTAAGATCTCGATGTACAATCCCCTTTTCATACAACGCCTTTAGAGCAGAAGCTATCAACAAAACAGCAAACGACCTCCTGTTAAGCTCTAATTCAACAGAATTTCACCGAGACCATTGGCTGCGCCATCGCTCCAACCATTCAACAGCAATCAACAGATACTTCAGGCCCCTTTCAATGGACGCAAGAGGACATTGGAAGAAACTGTTCCAATGAAATATCTGTGCTGGCCATGTCCAAAGAAACCTCTTCAGCCGAGCTACAGCCGCTCCAAATGAAATGGTCCATTGCTCCAACTGATGGTTGGTGCAGCATGAACTGACAATGCTTAGCTACACACACTTTCACAGTTTCTCACACTTTCACAGTTTCTCACACTTTCACAGTTTCTCACACTGAAAATGACTGGGCATTGTCGTACCTGTCTGTTGAAGAAACCAACGAATTGTCGTTTCTGAAAGAGTTCCTTTCACTGAAATTAATCCAGAAATAGTTAAAGCTTTAGAATTTTTCTAATACTCCAATAAAAAGCAAATTCAACACCCAGCAGCCCAATTCCCTGATATGTCCTAGACTATGACCAGAGTCTAATAGGTCCAGAACAATTCATTCTTCTTTAGCAGTGCTTAACATTAATGTCAAATCAAAAGCCATAGGAGGAAACCTTACGGTACTAAACAGAACAGCAGCCGACGAAGCAAGAAGCACACTAAAGAAGAAGTTACCTTGTAAATAGTCTGCTAAATCGCCTCCATTGCAGTACTACAAAACAATACACGAAGACAACAATAGTAATCTGACACAAAACAATTGAACAGAAATGACAGAATTACCTAAAAATTACAATTACTAGGATCCTATGAGATTAGCAACTGTATAAACCAAAGCAAAAATACATCAAACAAAATTTATACACCAAAAAATTACAAGAAACAATCAACAATTGCTTCTAATTGAATGAACTAAATTTCCCCTCACCTCCATTACAAGATGGACTTCATTTGGTAAAACCTAGAAATGGTCAGAATGGCAACAATAGCAATTTAGATCAGTGGAAAGACTCAAGCACAGTGAAATCACTAGAGAAACTAGAAAACCCGCTGTTAAATCTTTACCATCAGACAACCTACAGCCTGTAGAACTTAAAACCAATGACGTAACAGCCACATAATCCACATGGCTCAGAGCCAGGGCTTTCGGTGAGAAGGACCCCTCTCTCTGCTGGGTCTCAGTTTCTAGCAGTGAAATTATCAACAAGTGGCTGTACAAGATATCACGTGCCAGAATGGCCTCTGAAGGTCTACAAGACGATGGTTGACAAATATAACATCTCTTTCTCGTCAATTATTGATCCTATTCTGGTGTCAAATACAGTCGGATCAACTGAATATTAATTCCGGATTCTCATATCTAGGCAACATAATCACGAAAACCAAAGCATTATTCATATCACTTTGAAAAATGTAGTGTGTCAGAATTGTCTGAAGCAGTGGCATAATGCCAAATGGCGGCCACGTGCAACCAATGACCCAATTCTGCTCGTGCCTCTCTCCAAGCCACGAACACCAAGGTTTGGTGTTAAGGGACTCCTCACAACAAAGTGTGACATGATACACAAAACCAAGGACTTCACCAGAACAGACCATCAATCTCACAAAAACAGTCTAAAGAAATGAATGACACTTGCTTGACAGTAGAGAAGTGCAACAACATTGGGATGACAGTGACCGGGACTTGACAGCTCCTACACACAAATATCCAATTAAACAAAGAAATAGAATAATATAACCAGATACAAGCACTTTCAAAAATGCATCTCTTGCCACAAAACAAAAAGTATGCTTGTTTTATAATCATGAATTTTTTCTAACACAAAGCAGAGCAACTCAATTCCCTTCACGCAAAATATAAGAATAATCAGGCCCGTACGAAGTGGGGGTGCAGCTGCACCCCCTGGAAAAAAGTATGGGTGCAGCGCACCCCCTGAAAGACAAGGCTGGGGTGCAGATCTGCGCCCCTTGGAGTTTTCGACTCAAAAATATATAGGAAATTACCTTTTCTTGGCTGGTCGCCTCAAAAAATTATAGGAAATTACCTTTTTTTGGCTTGTCCGCCAAAAAATGTGACAACCAAACACCTCGCCTCGGAAAATCTGCACTCCCTGCTAAAAATTCGTTCCGACGTGCCTGAGAATAATTTTCTTTTATTAAAACTATTCAAAGAATTTTCCAACTGACATAATTAAATGTCTGAAGCAGATTTTAGCCCTTAAGACAAAAGTACCGAAAGGACTTTGATTTCTTTGCTGAGAAGACTCTGAGACTTTGAAAGGTCCTTCTTCGGAATGCTCTTAATTGCAACAATCTGCTCTGGATGCTAGAAAGAAAATCATTAACAGCTTCTACTTCAATAGGTTTTTAAACAAGATAAATTGTACAGACCTGCACCTATAACTGCCACATGTAACATTAAAGATTTTAATGGCATTGATCCCAAATTCTCAAATGAGCACAGAGCAGATGACTTTTGGTCAAGCCTAAGCCACGCACTGGTTCTCCACTGAAGGACTTGTGGCTGATCTAATCATTTGTAGTGCCGTTCATCCGATCCTCAGAAGCAACTCACTTAAAATTACTCCAACGCTAAAATGGTCAAACTCAGTCTATATATACATTCGTCAGTTACTTCAAACTGTGCAAAATCGTTTCATATCATCAAGACCCGAATGACCTGAATTACACTACAATGAGGTGCTATTATGATATGTTGCTATGCACTGATTTGGAAATAATAAAATCTCAATCAATCAAAAAGACAAACAAATTAAGGAAAACGTGTGTACCAATCAACTACCAATTCCACAAATATCCCACTTTTCAGCTGGTCAAACTGACTTATCGACAGAAAATTTCTAGATATAACACAGGCGCTAAATAAGTGCGGCTATTGTTGGGGTGAAGAGACCTCTTTGTGACGACCCTTGAAGACGAGGGCGAACGCCCCGTGGCCGATCAGATCCTTTTTCGAGTAGATGAAGTCACCGACGGTCACCGATTCCATCACAACGAAAAAAGGGCGCTAGATAAATCAGGAGGAGGAGGCGATGGGGAGCCCAGAGGTGAGGGGAGAGGTCTACAGCGTCGTCGAGACAAAGAAGTCGTCGGTTGAGGATTCGATTCACGCGATCATCTCAGCCTCAACCGCTCACCGATCGACCCCTCAACGCAGTCGCAGCTCAACGACGAAAAATTCAATCTGGCACTACATAAATCGTTGGGATTTCAACTACGACGTTCTCTCAGCTGTTGAAATAATCGCCGACGTTGTTACCGCTGACGATTCTGACAAAAACCAGCGCATCGCCGCTGTAGAAACTGGCAGATCTACGTGCAGGAACGCTCGAATATTATCTTTGCAGTTTTATAAAATGTGCTTCGACGTTTAAAATAACGCCAAAACCATTAGTAAGGTGTGAAAATTGAATGAACAGAAAAGAGAAAGATATTTTATGAATATTTTGCAATCAAATAGATTACAGTTTTATTTTTTAAAACTTTTTAAAAATTGTAGTTGCCTATAAACCTGGTAGCTCTGCCAATAAAAAAACTGGTGGCAGTTTAGAAACTTTTGTTTATTTTTATTCAAGGACTAAGATTTACAAGCGCCATTTAATCAACTAATGACGTCAGACAATTATAATACTCTATCGCCACCTTTTCACAGCAAGGCTCAGATGACCAGCGGCCCAAGCAGTGAGTCATAGAGTGTAATAATGAGTTGATGGCATAATTGCAATCGATCGCAGCTCATGGAAATGGTAATAACCATGGCTGAAAGTCAGCCGGTGCGCGGCGGAGCTGAGCTCCGGCACCTTTTTGGACCATGACATTTTTTCTATAATTCTTCAATATTTGTCCCAATATTGTAAAAGCACCGTGTAGGCCTATTTGTTGCAAAACTAGTAAACTAAGATTCAAAAAGCGCTATAGAAATGTGGATATTATTCAGATTTAATGAGGGTGCGCGTACAAAAGGTACCACTGCTATAGGTCTACTTAAAACACCTCAGCGCCAATTATAATAGAGCTCAATAAATTTTGGAGATTTTACTTGCTTAGGCCTACTTACTTTCATTCTCTGTTTATAACTTTAATTTAATACTGCGTATCAAGTAAAGTAAGTAAGACAAAATCCTATGCTTAAGCAGTTGCGCAGTGACCCAAAATGGAACATCACTTCTTAAATTGACTGAATTCGCTGTGGCAATGAAACAGCAAACATCGAGCGAAAATTAAACGGAAAAAGTCAATTGGAATTGCTTCTTAATTTACAGATAATAACGGAAAGAATTAGGCAGCAGTTAAGTCTGTCTCTGTCTCTGTTTCTGTTTCTGTCTCTGTTTCTGTTTCTGTTTCTGTCTCTGTTTCTGTTTCTGTCTCTGTCTGTCTGTCTCTCTCTCTCTTTCTCTCTCTCTCTCTCTCTCTCTCTCTCTCTCTCTCTCTCTCTCTCTCTCTCTCTTAGACTGGTGTTACCTATTATCGTCTTTTTCTTCATATCATTTGCTAAATGAAGCAAAGCTGCTTTCACCTTAATTCCAAAGTAATCTTTGACTGACTGGACCCCGTGCAGTAATCCCTGATGAGGATTTCCACGCATCTCATTCTCACCCGGTCATGAAAATCATCATCATCGCCACCACCATATCCACCATCACCATCGCCACTATGATGATGATGATGATGATGATGATGATGATGATGATGATGATGATGATGATGATGATGATGATGATGATGATGATGATGATGATGATGATGATGATGATGATGATGATGATGATGATGATGAAGAAGCTCTACTGAGTAGCCTACTGAATAGCGAATGGCCGAAATGACATATAGAGGTATAACGTGCGAATTGTGTCTGAATAAAAGCGAAAACTGCAATCATCGAGAAATTGCATCAAAGACAAGATTTAGGACAGTCATCAACCTCACAGAGTCGATTGCGCGTACATTGGTCGATGTCTTTTAGTGGTTGTTGATGTCTCCATTGATCGTGAAAAGTGGAAGTCCATGGCCGCCGACGCAGCAGCGCATGGCGTCTGAGAAGAAGTTGTTTCTATTATTTTCTAAATGAGGTAAGATGCAGAATCACTGACTGCATCAACCCATTCACCCTCAACAAAAAGTGATACGTTTACCATGGACAAAACTACTAACAAATGGGCACGTCTGAAACATGGCCAAAACAGAAAAGGAACTAATGAATCACGTCAAATAAGAGGGAACTGCATTACTAAACTTGGACACGTGATAAGACAACCACAAGACACCGTCGAGAGCAATGTAGTCACATGACTTGTGAAGGGAAACAGAAGCCGGGGACGACAGAGGCTATTGAGGCTGGGTGGACAACATCACGACGTGGATTGGTAACTCTCGAGACCGTCTCCTGCGCACCGCACAAGACAGATGGCGATGGAGAACACCGACCCATTCTTGTAGCCAACCGTCGCCAAAATACGATGGCGCACTCTCTTGACTTGATTGATATCAATGAATGGTCAACGAAAAACGAACTCTTACAAAGGCGCTACATAATTGACTTTCTGTTGTGACCTTTGACATTAAGCGCCTTTGGAGCCTTTGGCTGCTGTCAAGAAGATACTTCGTTACCTTAGAGCGCCGTCTATTTCTCGGCCTCTGTTGCCAATTAGGGAGACTGCTGCTGGCCTCAGACAGATGCTTCTGCTGATGCCCAGCTTCTCTCTCTCTCTCTCTCTCTCTCTCTCTCTCTCTCTCTCTCTCTCTCTCTCTCTCTCTCTCTCTCTCTCTCTCTCTCTCTCTCTCTCTCTCTCTCTCTCTCTCTCTCTCTGTTGGCCTCAACAACTGACATGGCATGCACTGCATTAACACGGCGTCAATGATGATGATGATGATGATGACGACGACAATAGTGATTATAACGAAGATGATGATGACCATGAGACGGCGGATGATCAAGTATTGTGTCCATTTCATCTCATTTAAAGTTTTATTATAATAAAATTTTGAGAACAAAAAGAGAACTTGAAGAGGATAAACGGAGATTGCTTTCAAAGAGTCAGCACACAACGCGTGCGATCGCTATGACAACGGCCACATAAGGTGACTGCAATGTAATTGACTCATCATCATCATCATCATCATCATCATCATCATCATCATCATCATCATCATCATCATCATCATCATCATCATCATCATGCTGTTTGCTTTAAGTTTGGTGAAAGGACTTTAACGCTGAGGTCTGCATGTCTGCAAATGTCTGCATCAAAATGTCTTCACAAGTGTTTCTCCAGCGATTGTAATTTTTTCGCTCAGAGCATCAGAAGCACTTGAGAAGCAAAGACACGCATTTTCCACAGAGAATCTCTTCGTTGTCCAATCGGCTCTTGAGCAACTCTTTATCATCTTCAATGGAACGCAAGACATCAGCAGCAGAGGCAGCAACCTTTATCATCAAAGGCACCAGATGTTCCTCTTCTTTCGAAGCAAAGCACCTGTCGACTCTTTTGACGTCTCAGTCGCCCACTCTCACCTGGTCGGTTGTTGGACTTAAACCAAAGGCGCTATAAAATGCAGTTCAGCATCAGCAATCGCCAAGTGCAGTGGAGCAGAGCGAGTGATCGTCGCCGCCTCCGAGCGCCCTCGGGGCCTTCAAGCGGTCGTCTGGAAGGACGATGCCTCTGTACTGACAACTGTCCCAGATAGACAGAGAGGAGGCCACCGTACCACCTGGACGCAGGTGCTGTCTCAGGTGCGCCAGGTCGCACTCACAGGTGAACGGGTTTCCGATCAGAGAGATGGAACGCAGCCTCGTTTCCGTCGGCAGAGCGCACCTGTCGATGGTCGTCAGGGAATTGTCCTCCAGTCCCAGTCGAATGAGTCGCGTGAATTGACGGAAGACGCCGTGCTGGAGACTGTTGAGGCGGTTGCGCGACAGATTGAGCGTCTGCAGCGACCAGAGTCCACTGAACGTCTTCGACCAGACGTGTTCCAGCAGATTTCCCTGAAGCAGAAGAACGGTGAGGTTGCAGAGGTCGGAGAAGACGCCCTCCGGCAGGAAGCCTATCCGATTGTCCCTGAGGGACAGACTGAGCAGGCGGTCGAGACCCTCGAACGCCTTCGGGTAGATGTAGCTGATGGCGTTATGGTCGACGCTGAGCACCTTGAGGCTGGGCAGGTGAGAGAAGGTGTTGTCATGTAGAGTCAGGACGTTGTTTTCGCCGACGAGTAGCACTTCTAGTGTCCTGAGTCCATCGAAGGCTCTTCTGTCGAAGAACGAAATACGGTTTCTGTCGAGGTCGATTCGTTGGATGTTGATCAGTCCTTTGAACGTGTCTTCGCCGATGTCTTCGATGAGATTTCCCCAGAGGACGAGGTCCGTGAGACTGGACGCGTCCACGAAGAATCGCGGAGGAATCCGTCTGATCCAGTTCTTCCACAGATGAAGCTTCTTCAGCGCTTCCATTCCTCCGAGGAGTCCCTGCGGAAGAGAGGGGATGTCGCAGTCTCCCAACTCCAGCTCCTCGAGGGTCAGTTCCAGCCCAGCGAAGGTCCTGGTGCCGAGGCGGTCGCTGAGGCGGTTGAAGCTGACGACCACCTTCCTGACGGACAGATCTCGAAACGATCCGTCGCCCAATTCGCCGATGTTCTGCTTCGTCATGTAAATGGCCGAATAAGTCTTCTCTTCTCGTCGAAATCTCGGAACTGCTTCGAGATCTCGGCAATGAATTTCGAGAATCTCGGTGCACGTGCACCGGAAGCTGCTGTTCGGAGGAAGGAGAACAGGACACGAACCGGAAGACAAAAGTCGCTCGGAATTCTGGGATAGAACGAAGAACTCAACGGCGAAGACGACGGCAAAACACTTCGAAACAGACTCCATCTTCAACGCAAAATACGAAGAAAAACATCAGAATCCACTCAAATCTCTCTCTCTTTCTCTCTTTTTTTCTCTCTCTCTCTCTCTCTCTCTCTCTCTCTCTCTCTCTCTCTCTCTCTCTCTCTCTCTCAAATCTCTCTCTCTCTCTCTCTCTCTCTCTCTCTCTCTCTCTCTCTCTCTCTCAAATCTCTCTCTCCTTTTAATGAATGCGAACAATTGAACAAATAGAAAACTGCGATTAATCCGTATAAAAGTGAATCGCAGTGTTCTAGAGTCTCTGAGGGCGCTTGTGCTGCCATCTGTCGCTCGACGGCGAATGTCGATAAGAGGACGAAAGCAATGAGGAAAGATCACCACTGATTCAGCAGCGATGACAGCGTCCAATGCTCTCTGCCTCTCTCTCTGCCTCTGTCTGTGTGTGTGTGTCTCTGTGTCTCCGTCTGTCGGTCTCCCTTCGTCTCCTATAAATCGCCCTCTCATGCAATTCCCATTCTATGTGCGTCGCAAATGCATACATTCTAATGCAATAGATTCTCCGTAAATTGTATCGCCGCCAAATATGCATGGCTTCGGGAGTGTCACGTGACAGGCTACGTCAGATGCAAAGACAGAGGAAGAGGAGGAGGAGGAGGAGGAAGAGGAAGACTGCTGTTGGCCTCAGACAGATGCTTCTGCTGATGTCCAGCTTCTCTGTCATTGACTCACAGAAGCTTTCTCGTCGTACTTCAAGAGGAGGAGAGTTAGTTTCTCTAAACTAGATTTGCTAAGTGTCTGTTGTTCGTCCTCTGAACCAATTACAGACACAGATTCTGTGTTGTGTTCAGAGTCCCAGGGACAGCAACGACTGTCCGCCGCTAATCAGACCAAAGACCGCCCGGCGGCGGCGGCGGCGGCGGCGGCGGCGGCGGCGGCGGCGGCGGCGGCGGCGGCGGCGGCCTTGGCTGTGGGTGTTGCAGTTGAAGGTCGTTCAGTGGAGCGATGAGTTGGCGCCGTGATGCCTTCTGGGACCGAATGGATCCCGCGAGAGATCGGGGCGAAAGGAGAAACGAAGTGGCCCCATTATACGGGCCACTGACCCAATTATACGGGCCACTGGCCCCATTAAACGGGCCATTGGCCCCATTATACGGGCCACTGGCCTCATTAAACGGGTCACTGGCCCCATTATACGGGCCACTGGCCCCATTTGATGCATCGAATGTGACTGTCATTGGATCGTTCGACTGAGTTAGGAATCATGAAGGAAACGAAGTACAAGGTGCCTCTCATCCTCTTTCTCTTCACCATTCATCATCATCATCAGCAGCAGCAGCAGCGACACGCGTAATTCAGCAAATGCCTCAATACGCGACGTCACCATGACGTCACCGCAAAGTCGCGCAGGGAATCTACATTAGGTTTCGTTAGTCTACGTCATAGTAGATGTCATCATGACGTCAGAAGGTGAGTTTTCAATGTCGACCAAAACAGAGATATTCTGGATTGCTGCGGATTGATCGGCGTCAGAGGGAAAAGCAGTCACTGTCCACTGCATTAGGTTACAGCTGATTGTCCACCGCCATATTTCCAATGCAGGCCGAATCACTTACCTTGACATTCGAACTAAAACCATTCCAAATTCTCGGTTGAATATCTCTGTTCATAGCGATGAAGATTATGCGAAATTGCCCATTTATTCTTGTTTTGTCTTATCTTTTTCTTTTGCTGCTTTCTACCGGCGAATAAATCCGTTTGCAGCGCCATCGGCCGCTAGGTGGAGCCAGTTGGAGTCGGTGGAGCCAGATGGAGTCGGTGGAGCCAGATGGAGTCAGGTGGAGTCGGTGGAGCTGTCATGGGTCTGATCCTTTTGGCTGCTAATTGGATATCCGAACTTCGGGCATTTTGCACTCGTTTTTCGTCGTCTTATAGAGAAATGGATTAGTCAGAGAAGGTAGTGCTATAGCGAAAGGCTCTTTGCACCGGATGCAGTAAGACTGATTGTCTACCGAGAACTTCATCGAATGTCTTCAGCAGTGACGTCACACTAATCACTGTTCGCAATATCACTTTAAACACATGTGATTGAGCATTACGATCCATGCCCTCTGTCTGTATGCCGTGCTCTTTGACGTGGTCCTGACATATCGACAGTTTTGCACCGGGTACAGTAACACGCGCAAAAGACCAGAAACAAGCGACTGTCTTCATCCTTCGAAAGACGAGAAAAGGAGAGGGAGAGGGAGCCGGAGGCGGGCCAGTTCTCCCCCAACCCCACCGTCGCTATACCTCCCCCTCCTCCTCCTCCTTCTCCTCCTCTGAAGCAGCAGTTGGTGCGTAGGAGATGAGGAAGTGTCAGAATCAATTGACGTTGAGAGAGAGAGAGAGAGAGAGAGAGAGAGAGAGAGAGAGAGAGAGAGAGAGAGAAGAAACTCAGACAGTCGAAGAAATCTCATCGAAGAAAAAACGATCTCAGAGACAGAAGACAATGAACCAGACTACGCAGGACACACCATGGACCCAGCGCATTCCAGGTTCCAACCTCCTCTCACTGTTCTCGATCCTCTCAAAAGACGACATCTGGTGATCATAATTCGCATTTAAAGCGAATATCGAATTAATTCTCTTTATATATCAGTCAAAGCAAACATTACGTAACGATTACACTAATTAAAATAAAATCTAGAAAATCTTAATCGAAACGAAATCTCTCTCGACGCATTCATTCATTCATTCATTCATTCATTCATTCATTCATTCATTCTGTCTTGTCAGTCCACTTCCTCTATTTCTCATCGTTATTTCTGTCAATGCATTTTCCCTTCTGAATGATCATGTGGCGCTTCATAAATTCCGCTTCACCTTTGTCTTTGGAGCCAGATGGAGTCGGTGGAGCCATATGGAGGATGCAGTAGGACTGATTGTCTACCTATCTATCTATCTATCTATCTATCTATCTCTCTCTCTCTCTCTCTCTCTCTCTCTCTCTCTCTCTCTATATATATATATATATATATATATATATATATATACTTTGTCTTTGCTATCGCAAAAGGGCAAGATACCAAATGTGTTAAAAGTACTTCAATGCACAGGTAAAATCGCATCGAGTGCAGTACAGTCACAGGTTTTCTCAGAAATTAAGACTGAGTTGGAGCAACTGACACTACTGCTGCCGCTGCTGCTTTGCAGTTGCGTGAGAACGGCATCCGCTGCTGCTGCTGCTGCTGCTGCTGCTGACTTCCTCCCTCTTCAACTGGACGCCTATAAACTCACGCCCTCTACCTTTTCCCATATACTGTACATATAGTGGCGACGCCAGACTTTGAGAGTGGGGGGTATGGCGAGCACGTTGAGGGGGTCTAGGGCAGAGCCCCCAGTGGGGTCCAGGGGCCAAGCCCCTGGTCGCGGGGGTCAAGGGGGTCAGAGGCGAAACCCCTGAAGCTGAACAACTTTTACTTTTACAACATTAGAATTCGTTAGAATTACTATTCCACACGCAATGAGTGCATTAAATAACTTTAAACAATATTTTTATCTATCCAATAAAATTTCTTTCACATAGTAACATGGACGGTCATGGCGAGGCCTAGTCCTTCTGACGCACGACTGCTCCTTATATAGACATAATAATAGAAAACTTGTTATATATATATATATATATATATATATATATATATATATATATATATATATATAGAGAGAGAGAGAGAGAGAGAGAGAGAGAGAAACTTGTTATCTAGATATATAAAGAAGTCCTCGATTTGAGATGTCAGTCAGATGTTTATTTTCAGTCGATGACGTCATCATTCGCCTTCTTAAACTGCGAATCCCATAATTATTTCAGCGAACCAACGGCGGTGACGTCATCAGTCGAGCGCATGACGCAGGCGACATGGAAGTGCCGGTGGACGAGTGAGTGTCTGGAATCGAACCCAGGCCGTCTAAGGCAGGAGGACGGGTTACACCGACTGAGCCAAGGCAACTGATGGACGTCAGTCCTCTTGACAGATTGACGGGCAAAAGTGTTCCAGTTGTTCCTCGGAAAAGATGCTTCGTTTGTCAGATGACGTCACATAACTATGTGCATGAGAAATGGAAAACGAATTCCTGTATTTTAATATTTTTACTTGGATGACAACCGTTTATTTAATTATATTAGTTTACTTCTTAACCATTAATTACAGTGAAAGCTAATTCTGATTGAATCACTAGAACTTCTGAACTTCGATTGATTGACTCTGACCCTACCAGAGGTCAGGGGGTCAGAGGGTCAAGGGAGCGCAGTCAGTCTCAGAAGTGTCTCTGAGTGATATTAGAGTGAACCAGTGAACTCTGCTGCATTCGGTCTTCTATTCGGATTCTTATAGAAAGGCAAAATGCTGTAATAACACTAAGTTTAGCGATTCTGTCGACAATCGCCATCCCCCCCAGTCTCCCCACCCACCCACCCACCACCACTCGAGGAAAATATCTCATCGGCTTTGCCTCTAGATGAACGACTGGTCCGAATCCAAATAGGAAGCCCGCCTTCCCATCGGCCAGCCTCGCGTCTTCCTTGTGGCTGCTCTAATACTGAGTCACTGGAGATGGATCTGCAATCAAATGAGACTCAGAAAGAGAAATACGTTAGAATGAAAACGTTAAGAAAACACTCTAACGACAGTCACCGAATATCAACAAGGACTCTGAGACGATCAAAATAAAGAACAACGAACAAAACAAAACGGCGAAACTGGGGGGAGAGATCTTTTACGCGGGGGAACCCTGTCCTATGGAATGCATTGCCAGATGAAGTGACTAAAGAGACCTCTCCCGAACTGTTTGCAAACAAAATAAAACTGATGGACGCACTTATTTACTATCTCCGGGCAAGTACCCTTTGTCAGATGACGTCTCTTGACTTTGGCCTTGCTTGAGAAATGGAAAACGAATTCCTGTATGCTTATTGCACTATTTAAATTGTTATAATAATAATAATAATAATAATAATAATAATAATAATAATAATAATAACTAAACTAATAATAATAATTGATAATAATAATAAGGTAAGCCATAATGCCATAAACAATCCACTGCAACTGGAGTGCAGAAGGCGCCATTTCTGTCTTCTCAGTGTCCACTCTACAATTGGCATTTCATTTAATAACACAAGTAAGAGATTCTGCCCTGGCCGCCACCACCAGGTGGCGCCACTGTAAAAACATTCAGGAAAAATTCTCATCATTAATCGAATTCCCTGACAAACGCATTGAAAGCAGACAACGATCAGAGGCAACATGCAACCTCGCTCTTTACAATGGTCAAACTCCAACCGCACTGGAGAGAAACTATAATATATATACTATATATATATATATATTTTTTTTTTTTTTTTTTTTTTTTTTTTTGATGCCACCGAATATCTTCATTCCTCTGAGACGTCTTAATGAGAGATAAAAAACAAAACGGAGACAGAAATTAATGTGTGGAACTCTCGTCAGGTTCATTGAGGATCGGCCACTAAAAAGTTCCTCGTTCCTTCTTGCAAACAAAATTCTCTGTTGACGGCAAAGTGCAATGTAAAGTGCTCTGGACTTTGGCCTTCAAGATAGACAATCAGATTGCGTGATTTTGTCTTATTGCACCGGACTGATAATAATAATGGCTGCAGTTGCAACTGGAAAATCGCAGACAGAATATAATGACTCCAAACAGAGGAAGGAAAAGAGAAAGAGGAAGAGGATGGAGAGGGGAAGAAGATGGAGAAAAGAAGGAGAGGCTCTGGAAACGAGAATGGAGAGGAGGAGGAGGAGGAGGAGGAGGATGGGGCATTGCTCAAAGTTCCTTCCTATATTATATATATATATATATATATATATATATATATATATATATATATATATATATATCCTCTCAGTCCATTAGGAAATACGGGTCAGCAAATTTAAGCGTATTAGGTTACCATGGCAACATGAGGCTGCTCAAAATAATTGCGAATCATTTAATGCAAAATGATCGGATGACGTCATGATCACATGACAATCAAAGACGAGAGCTTTGGAGATTTAAAAATCGTTCAATCGAAGCTTATGGCGTCCATCTTCCCTCCCCTGCTCCTCCTCCTCGTCGTCCCTAAGCCTGACGGCGGCGGGTGGCTGATGGATCGGCAGCAACCATTCACCCTCCCCTCCCTCCCTCCCTCCCTCCCCTCCCCTCCCTCCCTCCCCTCTGCTCTTCGTGAAAAATTCGATTTTGCTTATGTCGTTTCATGCTTCGACCGTTTCCTCCTCTCTTCCTCTTCCTCCCCTCCTCCTCCTTCTCCTCCTCCTCCTCCTCCTCCTCCTCCTCCTCCTCGTCTTCCTCCAATATTTACTCAGATACATTTTCGCGGCTATTTTCTCTGTTGACGGCAAAGTGCAATACTGTGTCTGGACTGGGTGCAAGATAGACAATCAGATTGCGTGATTTTGTCTTATTGCACCGGACTGAGTAATGGCTGCAGTTGCCTTGAAAATCGCAGACAGAATATAATGACGCCAAACAGAGGAAGGAAAAGAGAAAGAGGAAGAGGATGGAGAGGGGAAGAAGATGGAGAGAAGAAGAAGGAGAGGCCGGGAAAAGAGAATGGAGAGGAGGAGGAGGAGGAGGAGGAGGAGGGGCATTGCTCAAAGTTGGACGCTGTGTATGAATGGGGTAGGGAGAGAGGGCGAGGGGGAGGGGCGGGAGAAGAGCGAATGAAATAAATCGATCATTGAAATAGAAAAGTTGTGCATTTTGACTGAATGAGGAAGAGGATGAGGGAGAGTGGAGGCGGAGAGGAATAAGGTGGATGGATCAGATACGTTTTTCGGCAGAACGAATGACGGAAGGAGGAATTAACAGGAAACGGATCCGAATTAAGCAACTAATCCTTAACGCTCAGCTCACAGCTGAAGGAAGTCTTTGCGACTGCGAAGTTGTCGCCATGATTAGATGGCGTTGTCAATGGTTAGTGGCGTTACCATTAGCAACAGCTTCTGTTTACTCTGATAAAAACGACCCTTTGGCCATTCACTGGATGCCTTTAGAAACTCCATCTCAGTGCTTTCCTTCAAGCGCCCCTTAGCCAAGTTAGCTTCCGATCAGTCCACTTCCGGGTCAATTTTCCGGCTTTGTTACCATGGAGGTATTATCCCAGGAGACGGCATTACGTCATTTCTAGCCCACGCTGCGTGAAGCCAGTAGAGCGTAGGCTAAAAATAGTACCTCCATGGTTAGCGGCCATTGTGGTTGACTCGGACTAATACAGGAGTAGTGTTAAGTCTGAGTTATATTATTCCTTTAAATTATCCGTGGAAATTCACTTAGAGTAATGCCAGCCTGTTCAGTCTATGGGTGTACGCAGAGGGATCGGTAAGGGTCCATGTTGGCACATGCCAAATCCCATTCCCCATGGCTCAGCCGATGATGTTTTGACGACACTTTTGCTTGTTTTTTTGCGCGGATGTCCACAAATTTTTTGAGTTTATTGCAGTGATAAATTTTTCTTAAAACAGGCCCTGGCAAAAGGTGCGCGCGCGAGTGAGTGAGTGGAGTGAGTGAGAGAGAGAGAGAGAGAGAGAGAGAGAGAGAGAGAGAGAGAGAGAGAGAGAGCGTGGACTGCGCTACATCCATTTTAAAATGCGCACAATAAGTCCGCACAATCTGACTAAAAGCTAAATTATTCGAAGACACTTGTCCTCAGCGTCGTTGCTGCTGGCCTTCGCTTAGAGAAGGACAAAGAGACAGACAGGAACGAGGCCAAATGATCCATAGATATCATACCATAAGAGGAGGACAAAGTGTGATATCTACGTTGCCGATTCAAATACATTAATATAATAATATACGCATCTTCTGACGAAATGAATTCCTTGACATAAGTCATCGATGACTGTTCCGTGACGCCGTGACGTCGCTGTCATTTCGGCGTCATTGGATTCCTCTAGAATGTTCTCTGTATTTCGATCGCAGAAAGAGGCGTGCAAAGGATTCTGGGCCGCGTGCTTTGCTCCTTGCATTCCTATTGACGGCTAAATGGAGAAATGGCATTTAAAATTAGTAAGTAAGTATGATGTACGTATACATGCTGTGAAACTGTGGATGTCATATCGAGGCAGTCACGAACACGAACCTCTCCTCCTCCTCCTCCTCCTCCTCCTCCTCCTCCTCCTTCTTCTTCTTCTTCTTCTTCTTCTTCTTCTTCTTCTTCTTATCTTCCTCCTGTGTTCTTCTGCGTCCTTCTTCCTGTCTGTCTTTTGATTGCGTTGGCCGCAAGTGATTCATCGACCGCCCTCCTCCCTCACACGTCACATCCGATAGGCACCTCTAACGACAGGAAAATCTCATCGGGTAGGATACGGACGACTGTGAAAGAGGAAAGCATCGAAAGTCACTCAACATTTCACACCCAATACAAAACGTCTGATCTGTAGTGAGCCGAGTCCACTGACGGACTATACACATTCTAATATGATAATGGCGTCTCCATTATAAGCTGAAGTTCCATGGGCGCATATTTTAGAAAGATTCAAAGGGGTATGCTGAAATTTAAGAAGTTTGAAAACTAACTTTTATTTTATGTTCTGCAATTAGGCCCTACATGCAGTTTAAGTTTATTGAAATGTTGTAGTTTCGCTTAATTACCTCAATATTTGCTCCATAATTGTTTAACAGACGAAAGCTGAATGCAGTTTGTAACGACGCAGTAACGAAACATTTATTAATTAGGGAGCGCATCATAGGCGGATCTGGAGTTTAATATTTGGGTAGGCTAGCATGGGGGTCGACGTTTTATTATATTTTTGGGCCTTTGGCACATATAAGTAAAAACGCAATTATTAAAAGAACCGTCAAAATCTGTTACTAATGTGCCTTAGCAACTATTCTATACCCATTCATTATAAAAAAATTAACGTTTTATAAGTTGACCATGATATGAAATATCATGAATTAAATGCTGTGGAAATTACTTATCTAATCTAATCTAAAACTTCTATAGCGCCACTTCATAATGCACAGGAGCATCAATGGATGGCACACCAAATCCAAATAATTAAAGATCCAGGCCAAATCCAGGGTATCCGGCCAGGCAAACGGGTGACAGTCTATGGTGGATAGGCCAGGTAAAAAAGATGGGTTTTTATTTTTTTCTAAAAATCTGTAACGAATTTGCAATGCGCACATGTTGGGGCAATGAGTTAGGGTTAGGGTTAGGCCAGTGGCGTAGCGTGACTTTTGGGGGCCCGGGGGGCATCTTTGTCATGGGGGCCCCAAAGTTTCAAAGTTTCGAGCTGACGAGCCAAAAAAAAAAACGTCATCACTTCCATTTTCACCTTGACGAGCAAAAAAAAAAAAAGGTCGTCAGCACGTTTGTTTCTATGGTTAGGGTTGTTAGGGTTACAAAGTTAGGGTTAACCCTAACCTAACCCTAGCTTAGACCCCTCTTTGGGGGCCCCCCCTGCCCGGGGCCCGGGGGCAGTCAACAAAGTGCCCCCCCCCGCCCCCCCCCACGTTACGCCACTGGGTTAGGCAGAGTATTTATGAAGATATTTTATTTCTTAATTACATGTCAAGATAATTATTATTGTTATCACTTTTTTAAATTATACAAATCTAGCTTTTTCGTTAACAAATGACTAACAATTGAATAGTAATAAACTTTCAAATATAATATTATCAATCTTAGAATCACACATTTGTAATGGCGTCATGTAGTCTGCTTTTCTGCGACTTCCGACTCAGACATTATATAGCGCTACAATCCTGACAGTTGTTAACTTGTTAACAAATGCCCAACAAATGAATAGTAGGCCTAATAAATAGTAATAATGACAAAAAATAATAATAGATAACAGTAATAGTAATAAACAGTAATAAATGACTGACCTTTGGACTTTCGGACTGACCTTTGGATTACAACCTCGATTCACCACGGACAATGATTCACGACTACGATTATTCACTGAAGCGACCATCGACTGGTGCAGATGTACTACTACAATGGCGCTAAAGAAGTCTACTACTACTACTACTACTACTACTACTACTACTACTACTACTACTACTACTACTGTAACGGATTTTTCCAAAATTTGATTAGTACGCTTAGTTGTAATAGCTATCACCCCCCTATTTGGGCTATACCAACAACTTTTCGCCGAACAAGCCCGCTCCTGGCTTATTCTCGGGCGAGTTTATCTGTTTTGCCTTAGTCGTACTTTGTACTCGAGCTGTTATTGGTCATCGGGCGCTTCGGCTTATCCAGGCGCCGCTCAACGTTATAAAAACTCATGTTTTGTATCAGTCTGCACTGGCGCACGCCGGTCGCTACAGCAGCCTGTTGATAAAACTGTTGCTTAGCACCGGTATTGCACGCGCCATGGGTTCTTCTGGTACTCGGCGGCCTGTAGAATATACTGTCGTCTAGTTCCAGATGAACGTTTCTAGGACTTGGCGGCCTGTAGAATATACTGTCGTCTAAGTTCTAGATGTGCGCTCAAGTACTTGGCGGCCTGTAGAATATACTGTCGTCTAGTACTAGGGAATGTTTCTAGCGGCCTGTAGAAAATACTGTCGTTAGAAGCTGTTGATGTTCTATGTTACTAGCGGCCTGTAGAACATACTGTCGCTAGATGTCGTTGTTCTATATGTTTACCTACGGTTCGCCGACAAGCGACCGTTAGGCTAGTTGTCTAGCGGTTTGCCGAAAAGCTACCGCATGTATGTTACCTGACGACCTGTAGAATATACTGTCGCCATGGTTGTAATCGTTTCTGTGTTACCTGACAGCCTGTAGAACATACTGCTGTTAGGCCACTTTATTATTATTGCATATATATATATTGGGTAGCCTGTTGAGAAAACTGTTACTCAATATATGCTTTGACGGCCTGTAGAACATACTGTCGTCAAGATGTCATTGCTTTTGGGTAGTCTGTTAAATAGACTGCCACTGATCATCATCGTTTTATTTTATTATTGTCATTATTCTTATTATTATTTTCATCATCGTTATGTTCGTCATGTTTTCTTTATGTAGGCAGCCTGTAGAATATACTGCTGCCGAGTTCGCTTCGCCCCATGTAAAGACATTCGCATAATTGTGAACATTGTAACCATTAAATCTATAATCTCTTTTGATTGAAGAATAAATAATCAAAAGACGAACGGTCTCGTTTCAGAAGTGGCATTAACACATCCGGGCCGGATAGGACGGCGGCCTCACGCGCCTTCCTCACACACTAGTGAGCCGGGTAATCATTACACCGTCCCCAAGGACGATTCGCGGGAGTAGCTACATCCTCTCACTCGGGCCATAAAACTCTATTCCCGCGAAAACGTCAGAATAATCCAGCGAAGTGGGATATGCTTATTCTGTCGCTGGCAACGCGTGAAAGAAATTAACGCGACAATGGTACCAGACAAGTGGAGTGTGTATTCTGCCGCTGATCTTTGAAAGAAACAAAGACCGGATTAAAGCATTCATTTGAGAAAACACCGTGGAACGACTTCGCTGCCATGAACGAGGAGGAGCTTCAGCCTATCGTTTACCACCCCCTAGAGATCGACGACCCATGGGAACACGTACTAAGAGAAGCACAGCATGTCATCGCGCAAAATCCACCGACACCTGTCCATCTCGCGGCGCCGGAGGTAATTGTCAAGGAAGAAACCGAGAACCGGAACCGACGCGTGGACGACGCTCATTCGCGCGACAACACCGAGGAGAAATGGAAGCCTATGGATCTACCGAAACCGATCCGAATGACGCCGGAAACGACTCTGATCCCCGCTCGGAGAGAGATAGACGACCGGCGGAAACAGTACATGAAGCCAAATCGATTCGACGGCACAGGTTCCTTCGAGAGTTTCCTCAAGCAGTTTGAAGTCTGCGCTCGTCACAACGGATGGGCAGAGAAAGAGAAAATCGACTTCTTGCAGAATTCTTTAGAGAAATCGGCGGTCCAGCTGCTGTGGGATTTCGGGTCGACATCAGACGCTACGTACAACGAATTGGTGGCTCGCCTACGACAACGATATGGGCTGGAAGCGCAGACGGAGACATTTCGAGTGCAGCTTCGGTATCGACGTCAACGCGAAAAAGAAAGCCTCGCCGATTTACTTCACGACATCCGAAGGTTGGTCGCTTTAGCTTATCCTGCGCCTAGCAACGAGACAACAGAAACCATAGCGTGCGACGCGTTTCTGGAGGCAATGCACGACAAAGAACTGTCGCTGAAAGTAAGAGAGAAAGAAGGGAAAACGCTCAACGAGGTGTTCCGCACCGCCGTGCGAATGGAGGCATATAAGCTAGCCTTCAACGAACACGGTCCGGGAAACGAACGAAATCGACCTGTTCAACGCAGTATACGATCGGCGAAAGAAGACGAAGGGGCATCTAATTTGTTGGGACAGATGAAAAACCTCATGGAAGAACAGAAGCGAATGCAAATGGAGTGGATGAAAAACATAGAGTCCAGACTGTCGTCACCAGCACATTCTGCAAAGGTGGAGGTCAGTGAAGTTCCACTCACTTCAGCCGTTAAACCGCCGTGGACACAGACGTCACGATGGAAAACAGCGGGCGCTGCCACGCCAGCAACCGAAGAGCGTAGCGGAGCTAATCGCCAAGGAAAACCACAGGTACGCTGCTTCAATTGCGACAAACCAGGACATTTAAAAAGGGACTGCAGAAGCGCGCCAAATAAGCGCTCGGATCGAGTCAACGCCAACTCGGGGACTCCTAAGAAATTACTGGATCAACGCTCCTTGTACGTAAAGTGTACCATCAATCGCCGACGATGTCAGTGTCTCCTCGACACTGGAGCTGAGACTTCCCTTCTTCCTGCTAGACTAGCAAAAGGATGCCGTATCACTCCTACGAATGAGAAATTAGTGGCTGCTAACGGTAGCGCCATCCATCTAGCCGGAGAACTGACTCTGCCAGTTAGCTTCAACGGTCAACGAAAGCTCGACGTGACTTTCATGGTCAGCGAACAGGTTGAAGAGCCTATGCTGGGAATGGATTTCTTCGATTCCACCGGTTGTGAACTGATCCTAGCAGAAGGAAAGATATCCTTTGGGCGTGAGAAGATTCCTATCGTCCGCCGGGATGGAGCTAATTGGAGGCGCAGCATCAGCACGTCAGTAGAAACCGTCATTCCGCCACGGACACAGGTAAATGTGCCGACGCGCGTGAAAAGTGGTTCCCATTCAATCAGGAAAGGATCCGACTGGATGCTCGAACACCGTGAACTGCGACCTGGAGTTCATCTAGCCAGGGCTTTGGTCAACAGTTCAGCCTCCGAGCTGATGGTGAGAGTGGTCAACCTCAGCGACGTAACAGTGACCTTGCACGAGAACGACCGGCTTGGTGAGCTGTGTCCAGTGACAACCATGGACGGATCTAACGCGACACGCTCGACCGCCATCGCAACGGCAGGTGAGGAGCTTTTGTCGTTAATGGATTGCGAAGCTCCGGACGAAATTCGAAGTCAACTAGAAGAGTTACTGAACGAATATAGAGACGTCTTTTCGAGCCGTGACGATGACCTAGGCTACTGTACGACGTCGCGTCATCGAATCGACACCGGGGATGCCAGGCCAGTTCGTCAGCCTCTACGAACGCACCCCCGGGCCCATCGAGACGTTATCGACGAACACGTGGAGGCGATGCTTCGCAACGACCTCATCGAACCCGCACAGAGTGAGTGGGCCTCAAACGTGGTGTTAGCAAAGAAAAAGGACGGGACTATGCGATTTTGCTTGGACTACCGTGGACTCAACGCCGTAACAAAAGGTGACGCTTATCCTCTTCCCAAGATAAACGATAGTTTGGACGCTCTATCGGGAGCGACCTGGTTTAGCACCCTTGACCTTCGTGCTGGCTATCACCAGATCGGGATGTGTCCAGCCGACGCCGACAAGACAGCGTTCGTGACGCGCCGGGGTTCCTTCCGGTGGCGCAGAATGCCTATGGGTTTGACAGGGGCAACAGCGACTTTCCAAAGGACGATGGATTTAGTCTTGTCGGGATTGAATTTCGTTAATTGCCTTGTTTACCTTGACGATTTGATTGTTTTCTCCACCACGGCGCACCAGCACCTTGACCGACTGCGAGAGGTCTTCAACCGTCTACGTCACGCTAATCTGAAGTTGAAAGTTCAGAAATGCCGCCTCTTGAAGCGGAAAGTAGAGTTTCTGGGACACGTAGTGTCGTCAGAGGGAGTCTCTGCCGATCCAGAGAAGATCCGTAAGATAATTGAATGGCCTGTTCCAAGGACTTTGAAGGAATTGAGAGCCTACCTCGGTCTCTGTTCGTATTACCGACGTTTTGTGTTGGGTTTTGCCCAGCTCGCCGCTCCACTCAATGCCTTGACGAAGAAAGACCGCAAATTCGAGTGGAGGGAGGAACAACAGGAAGCTTTCGAGCAGCTCAAAGAAAGACTGACTTCCCCGCCAATCCTCGGTCTGCCAACAGACGAGGGTGAGTACGTTTTAGACACAGATGCTTCCGACACGGCCATAGGCGCCGTTTTGTCCCAACGGCAAGGGGGAATTGAAAGAGTCTTGGCTTACGGAAGTCGCCGACTGTCGGCGGCCGAGAAGAACTATTGCGTCACTCGACGCGAACTTCTTTCTGTAGTTTATTTCACGAAGTATTATAAGACTTACCTCTTAGGACGACCCTTCGTCCTCCGTACAGACCATGCCGCACTACAGTGGTTGCAGCGAACGCCGGACCCCATAGGTCAGCAGGCTCGCTGGCAGGAGCGGCTAAGTGAATTCCAGTTCCGGGTTTTACATAGACCCGGGAAATCACATTCCAACGCGGACGCACTTTCGAGGCGCCCGGAAACCGACGAAATACCTTTGTTAATAGCTGCGGTGAAGAATGGAAGGCCTGAGCCGGGGACCGACATCTGCCCTGTCCCGGCTGATTCATCCATGCGAGACGAGCAAGAGAACGATGAACTATTGTCAAAGATACGTGAAAGAGTGTCTACTGGATGGCCCGACCTAGAAGAAATCCTGGAGGAAGACGAAGCATCGAAGGCGATTTGGCATCAGAGATCTCAGTTCAGGTTGCTGGACGGGATATTGTATCGCGAACACGACGATGGAACACGACAGTTGGTCGTGCCGAGGAAGCTTCGGCACGATTTTATCAGGTTGTCGCATTCGGGGATGACCGGTGGACACCTGGGAATACGTCGCACTAGGTTGCAGGTGCGTCGTCGCGGGTACTGGCCCGGTTGGTCTAAGGACGTCGAGTTATTTTGTAAGTCGTGTGAAGTGTGTTGCAGATACCGGCAGGGGAAGCCTCCGAAACAAGGGAAACTGAAGCCACTTCGATGCGGGGCTCCTTGGGAAATTCTTGCGGTGGATGTGACTGGACCACATCCAACCAGCAGCAAAGGTCACGTGTATATATTGACCCTGATGGACTATTTCACGAAATTCGTTGAAGCCATTCCAATGAGAAATCAGGAAGCTTCTACGATCGCAAAGATCATCGTAGAGAAAATCTGCGCCGTCTATGGGACTCCGCTCCGTCTCTTGACCGACAGAGGTCCCGCCTTCGAATCTAGGCTGTTCCAGGAAATGTGCCAATTGTTAGGGATCGAAAAGATCCGGACAACGAGTTATGAACCAAGGACAAACGGTATGATCGAGAGATATCACCGTACGATGAATTCTATGATCGGGAAAATGGTCAACGAGAATCATCGGAACTGGCATGAAATTTTGCCTTACGTGGCCGCTGCGTATCGCGCGTCAGTCCACGAATGCACCGGATTTTCGCCGAATTTCCTGTTATTCGGACACGAAAATCGCATGCCGATTGATCTGGTTTACGGTTCTCCGCCGGAAACAGACGTCTCCGAACCTGTTGAGTATGTTCAAGAGATGAGAGAACTGCTACAGGATGCCTACGCCCTGGTAAGGCAAAACTTAGGTGTCGCCGCCAGGAGGAGGAAGCGGAAGTACGACATGAACGTACGGGTCAAAGAATTCCATGTCGGAGAGGAAGTTTGGGTTTTCGTTCCGCGAAGACGGAGAGGTAAATACCCCAAGTGGGAAAGGTTTTACACTGGGCCATTTATCGTCTTGGAACGGACAGGACCCTTGAACTACCGAGTTCAAAAGAAACCCAAGGGCAAAATCTTCGTCGCACACGTGGATAAACTGAGTCCTGTGCGCCGCGCCGAAGATAACGCTGTGAATGAGCCACCGCCGACTGACGTCAGCGAACGCCGAGAAGAGGTGGACGAGCCCGCCGACATCCCTGGAGAAGCAGAGGACGAGGTGCTGTGCGACGTCAACAGAGAAATCCTCCTGTCTCCGCGCTCCCTGCGACCAAGAAGATCGTTGCGGAAGCCAGCTCGTTTTCTTGAGTAGATGAATCAGAAATAGAACAGACAGAAGGGCCATAAGAGAAATTGTTGCGGCCAGACGCTAGAGATTAGGAGACGACGCTGTTGAACAAATGTACTGTACATATCTGAATTGTGGCCGGGGAGCCACTAGAACGTCACAGCGCTAAGAAGCTTTATAAAGAGCCTGCAGTGTTGCATCTCGTTTAGTCGATTGCTGAATCCGGTTCGTGATGGATCAGAATATCGCTGGTGGGATAAGATGCTCTCTCTGTGGTAAGGACGTTGCGCATCATCTGGAATATTTACCACGTTGTTTCGACACCTTGGAAGCAATTGTGAAGCAATGTTATTTGTTGACGATGTGTGCGCCGCGGCCGATTGTACTGGCACGATTGGTCGAAACGTTCCCAGAGACTCAACCAGAACTGCTAGAGAGTGTGGAAAGAGCACTCAACGTCGCTCGATTGGTTTCCTCTCCTGATTACTGGTCGTCAATGGCAAATGCTCGGGATCTGACCATGCCATCATCGATATCCCGTTCATCAACTTCTTCATCGTATTATTCGACGCCGGTGGTTCCTCCGCCGTCGCCGTGGTCTCACCCTTCTACGCCAACTGCTCCCCCTACCTCACCGGATACCAGTTACGTGGCATCCGACACTTCTTACTTGTCGGCTCGATCATTTTTTGCAGCTGACGAGCACGATCAACAAGAACAGTAATCGCTGCCGTGTAAGGAAAATTGAAAAATGGGAGATTTAGCACGGAACGTATATTCAGTGATTCTTTTTGGTTCAAGACGTTCGACCTTACGAATGCATTATTTTTCCGACTCGAGAGCAGAAAGAATCTTATTACTACGTAGTGTAGAGCTAATGTTTAATCAGTATATTATTCGAATGCATTTTTTCACGAAGAACAGTGGATGCCTGCAGCCGATGCAATCGGCGCGTTTTACGAGTATGCCGCTACCTCAATGGCTTGTACTATACACTGATGGCCATATGTAGTAGAACGCCGAATGGATCTTCATTCGAAGAATTGTATTTTTGAAATTACGTATTGTAAGATGGAGTATTCAGTTTTAAAAAGAAAATCAGTTTGGCCGACGATGTGGAGCCCAGCTGATTTCGGATCGCATGTGGCAGTGAGTTTAAGGTTCACAGCGACATAATCGCCAGAACACTTCTTAAAAGGATCAGTGATTTCGCCGGACGTTCAGTCGTGAACGAGAAGTCGTCAGCAATGGATCCTCTGTACTACGACGAAACGTGCTGTCTTATTTGCGGTCAGGGTCGAGACGCCCATGTCGGTTCGGCGCCGGTCTGCCTACATACAGTAGAGGCGATTATTCGACGATGTTATACTCTAGTAATGGCCTTTTCTCGGCCTATAGTGAGAGCCTTATTAATGGAGGAGTTCCCAAACACTTACCCGGGATTCCTGCTCAGCGTGGAAAGGGGGATGACCGTGGACGTCCCCGTGCACGGATTCGGCACTTGGAATCCGAACGTCTTATTCAACCTGCCGAGGAATTCGCTTGGTGAATGATCTGCTAGATAGAGATTAAGAGAGCCAAGTGAATTACTGCCAATTGCGGCCAACATAATCCTTCGGAGGCATCGCTTGTTATTATAATGTAGCCTTGTATCGTTATTATGCTTAGAGACTTTCATGTGTGTATTAGAAGTAGAAGCAAGGTTTAAGCAGAGAGAAGGATTGAGAAGGTCCTTGACAAAAATTCTTTTCGCCAAAAAGAACGATTAATTCTGTGAAAGAGGGCGAAGAGACTGCAGGTTTTCAAGTTCGACGACCTGTAGAGTCTTGCCGCTGCTACATATAGATTTGGGTGCAATTCAGAGACGTGAAAATTTGTCAAGTCTTTAACCTAGCCCCGATTTTTGGACTTTCCTTTTTTTTGAGTCAACCTACGCATTGGATGTGTAATGTGTTTGACCTGAGGTCGAGGCAACCATTTGTTTTCCACAGAGAAGAAGAGACACATTGTTATGCATTACAGTTCCACTTTCCTTATCGACGCGCTGACAGATAAATTGTTTTGATCGGGTGAGGCGCGCGATCTTACCAAGCGCTGCAGCTGGAATCTGTCAAATCGCGACTAGACTCATTTTTAGCCAAACCTTGGAAGCAGGCATCGTCTCTTTTCCTACGCCTGCGAAAATGACAAATTATTAAGTATTTCAACTTAGTGGAGATTTGGAATTTGGCTTCGACAAATCTTATTTAAATATGTGGACTCTGCCAGTCCGATTAAAAGATTTTCTCGGTATCAACGCCGACGTCTACAGAGCAAAATGTCTGGATGTGAACGTTTAACTTGCGAGGAGTGCGGGACTACGTTACCAAAAGGGGCCCGTGCGCTCGATTTACGGCGGCATATCCGCATAAATCACGTAGAAAGACGCGAGCGCTACGGTATTAGCCAAAAAGAGTGGACGCGTTACAAAAGCGACTCAATAAAGCCGGTAAGCAGCGACGTTCAGCCGACTTCAGACAACACGAAGAAGTCGTCGAAGGGCATTAATGGTCGGAAACACGAGAAGGCGGTTTCATCTGCCGCTGCCGACGCGGAAAAGTCTGTAGAAATAAGCGCTTCGTTGGTGACTTCAGTGATGACTTCCGTTCAACTACCCAAGGTCAGACATCGTAAACATCAAAAGGGGTCGCATCTGAAGAACTCGGACTTGTGGGACGCGGCTCTTGGAATTTGTACGTCATCAAGTAGCTACAGCCGGAAGTTAACCGTCGCCTCCGCGCGGAAAGCACCAAGAACGCAACACCAACGGAAGACTTCGAAAAGCAGCACTCTACCGTCGCAGAATTTTATTAACGAACGCCGTCGACATCGTAGAAACGTGCCGTCAGCAGTAGGCGTTCCTTCCTCATCCGTTGCAGAACTGACGTCAACATCCGATACACTTCCTCCCCTTTCATATGATCTGATCACCATCTCCGGTGACGAGATGGATGCAACGGACACAATACATCCATCCAGAGGTATCATAACGTTTACGGATGATGATAAGAAATATATTAAAGAAACTTTGAAAAATCCTCAGATTAATATTGGCGAATTATTCCTCCCTCCTTCCATCGAAGCTCCGCCTGATTCAGACGAGATATCTGGAAATGTACTCCCCGATATAGGGATAAACCTGGAATCCCATCTTGCGTCCTC
Source organism: Metaphire vulgaris (assembly GCA_018105865.1). Classification (NCBI taxonomy): domain Eukaryota; kingdom Metazoa; phylum Annelida; class Clitellata; order Crassiclitellata; family Megascolecidae; genus Metaphire; species Metaphire vulgaris. The sequence continues at coordinate 175,157 of CM030863.1, read as the reverse complement.
GAATCAATTTACCCCGCCCGTGGAATGTCCGCATTGCCGGAGTAAATTCTTTTCGCTCCGCGCCAAGAGACTGTTGCGCAGACACCTGGCAACGAATGTCTGCTTGCGTCTACCCATCCAGTCCCCTTCTCCCACCCACCACTCCACTACAGAGATCGAAATCGCCGACCAACCAGAACGCGAACTTACCACGCTCGCTTCGCCTTTGTCCGACATCTACGGTCAGAATATTCGACTCTTCAACCAGATGTGCCGTAACCTGATCCCCACGACATCGCCTATGGACATACTCCTAGAAGGAATCCGAAGATACCCAAACCTCCCCCACTGGATGATGAAAGAATTGATACGATCTTTCTGCGACGACGAAGTCTCTCAATCGGAGACCTTGTTCAATCCACCTTCTACAACTGACCGTGAGATCGCTTCTGGATCGAACATTGAAGAATTAAACATCGAAGGTGCCGACTTCATCGAAATTCCCGACTTCGACACCTTGGGCTATGAATTTTTGGATCCTTAAGAATCTTATCCGCTCTGTCGCCTTGTATATGAGAACTTTGTTTTGACGTTTGCATGTTCAGTGTACTTTAGTTATTTGTATGCCATTTCGAATTTATGGGGAAATGGGGGACCATTTCCTGGAGCCGAGGACATTGTAACGGATTTTTCCAAAATTTGATTAGTACGCTTAGTTGTAATAGCTATCACCCCCCTATTTGGGCTATACCAACAACTTTTCGCCGAACAAGCCCGCTCCTGGCTTATTCTCGGGCGAGTTTATCTGTTTTGCCTTAGTCGTACTTTGTACTCGAGCTGTTATTGGTCATCGGGCGCTTCGGCTTATCCAGGCGCCGCTCAACGTTATAAAAACTCATGTTTTGTATCAGTCTGCACTGGCGCACGCCGGTCGCTACAGCAGCCTGTTGATAAAACTGTTGCTTAGCACCGGTATTGCACGCGCCATGGGTTCTTCTGGTACTCGGCGGCCTGTAGAATATACTGTCGTCTAGTTCCAGATGAACGTTTCTAGGACTTGGCGGCCTGTAGAATATACTGTCGTCTAAGTTCTAGATGTGCGCTCCAAGTACTTGGCGGCCTGTAGAATATACTGTCGTCTAGTACTAGGGAATGTTTCTAGCGGCCTGTAGAAAATACTGTCGTTAGAAGCTGTTGATGTTCTATGTTACTAGCGGCCTGTAGAACATACTGTCGCTAGATGTCGTTGTTCTATATGTTTACCTACGGTTCGCCGACAAGCGACCGTTAGGCTAGTTGTCTAGCGGTTTGCCGAAAAGCTACCGCATGTATGTTACCTGACGACCTGTAGAATATACTGTCGCCATGGTTGTAATCGTTTCTGTGTTACCTGACAGCCTGTAGAACATACTGCTGTTAGGCCACTTTATTATTATTGCATATATATATATTGGGTAGCCTGTTGAGAAAACTGTTACTCAATATATGCTTTGACGGCCTGTAGAACATACTGTCGTCAAGATGTCATTGCTTTTGGGTAGTCTGTTAAATAGACTGCCACTGATCATCATCGTTTTATTTTATTATTGTCATTATTCTTATTATTATTTTCATCATCGTTATGTTCGTCATGTTTTCTTTATGTAGGCAGCCTGTAGAATATACTGCTGCCGAGTTCGCTTCGCCCCATGTAAAGACATTCGCATAATTGTGAACATTGTAACCATTAAATCTATAATCTCTTTTTGATTGAAGAATAAATAATCAAAAGACGAACGGTCTCGTTTCAGAAGTGGCATTAACACATCCGGGCCGGATAGGACGGCGGCCTCACGCGCCTTCCTCACACACTAGTGAGCCGGGTAATCATTACACCGTCCCCAAGGACGATTCGCGGGAGTAGCTACATCCTCTCACTCGGGCCATAAAACTCTATTCCCGCGAAAACGTCAGAATAATCCAGCGAAGTGGGATATGCTTATTCTGTCGCTGGCAACGCGTGAAAGAAATTAACGCGACACTACTACTACTACTACTACTACTACTACTACTAAATAATAATAAACAGTAATAACAATTATAATAAATAATAATAATCAACTTTTCCTCAGAAATTATTTCGGAAAAGTACCGCTATTTTCCCGGAAATTTCCGGAATAATTCCGGAGGAAATTTCCGGAAATTTCCTAGCTCACATCCCTAATCCCTATAGGCCTAGATGATATGTGTGTGTATATAATAATAAATCTATGGCGCGCACGTCGTTCGCCGTTCTTTGCCTGTTCTTTGTTGGGTTCGACTAAAACCTTTTTCTTATTATTTTGTCGTTTAACAATAAAAGAAGAGAGAACAATGTCTTCAGTTCAATCGCTTGTCGACAAGAAGAAGAAGACGTTCATCGGTCTCCCGGCTCCACTCGGATACGTTCCTGGCCTCGGGAGAGGGTGAGACCTCTCGAACCACCTCTCACCCCTTTATACTCCACTCACTTGCCCCTCATTCAGTCCTGTTTCTTTTTCATTCTTAGACTCATAACCAAGAGAATTTTGGCGTTTTGATTATGTGTTGTTGCTATGGTTGTTGTGTGGATTGTGGTCGTTGTGTTGAATGATAAATCTCTCTTCTGCTGATAGTTTTTTTGCTGATTCTGATTCAGAGCAACTGGATTCACGACGAGGTCAGACATTGGACCTGCGAGAGACGCCGACGACATTCCGTAGGTTCTTTAGATCTTGTTCTGTTTGTAATTGTGAAGCAATTGCCAGTTGGTTATGTTTAATTTGTGCTCATTTCCTTTTAAACTGTCATTGACTACTAATTGGGGCATCAGGTGTAAGAGAAACGATTTTAAATTGTGTTGTTGTGCGGCTTGTGCCTCATCTTTTCTCACTTTGTCCAATTTCTAACACGTTGACATTCTGACTATGGGATAACATGAACATGATTATTTGGATTTTTGTGGCATGAATGGATACCTTCATGTATTAAACTAGTACTATATAAGTTCATTTTTATTATTATTGTTATTATTGTTATTATTATTATTATTATTATTATTATTATTATTATTATTATTACGAGCATCATCGTCAGGCCCATCTTTTACCAGTGTGAGGCCCCAGGCACACCTGACAGCCTGCGGGGCTCTGGATGGGCTGGATCAGAGATCATCTCACATAAAGAGCCCAGCTGCCCATGTCATGGACTCGTCACTAAAGTGGCAGACTGGCAGTCACTCGTGAAATCATGTCTTTACAAATCATAGAAATCAAAGTCAATCAAAAACTAAACAATTTACTGACAAAGCAGACAATCATATGTCCACATTACAATTCACAAACAGGAGTCAGATTGCCAATTAATGCACTTTCCGCGTGCTGACTGCTGACAGTTAACTACCGGTAAGTACCGTATTAACATGTGGAAGACTGTAAATGTCTTAAAAACAGGTTGAAGCAAGCGGGGCCTCTTAGATGCACAGGGCCCGGGCACAGTGCCCAATTTCCAAAACATAAAGACGGGCCTGATCATCGTAGTCATAGAGACAGAGAAGCAAACTTTTATACATTATCTTGTAAAGGCTTGGATGTGGTCAGACATGAAAAATTGACTTTTGAATGAATGGGTGTACACTTAATCTTTTGTGCATTTACTGATTCAGACTCTGATGTCCAGCAGTGCTCTGATTTGCAATGTAAGAAGAATTGCCGATGAATTTGTTTCTCTTTGACATTTGAGACTTTGCAACTGAATTCTGAATTGTTAGTGAAGATCGTCATGCACCTCCGACGAAGAAGAAGAAGACAGAAGACGAAGAAGAGGAAGAAGATTTAAATGATGCTAATTATGATGAGGTTCAGAGATATTTAATTGCAACATATTCTCTGCTAAGTTGCTGTTATCAGTGGTGCTCATTTAGGCAGGAATTGCATTTTGAAAGGACTCCAATCAACCACTGTGTTACATATTTGTTTTCCAGTTTATTTGAATTAAAGGTGACTCTCTACGAGTGAGAACAATTGTTGCGTATTCACAATTTCATTTGCTTGTCAAGGTTTCAGTAGTTTTGTGAAGTCTTTCATGCCTGCTTCCAAATGCTGTTTTTGCCTAATTTTTCTAGTTTGCTGGTTACGGAGGAAGTCTTTGCGCTCGAGATCCTTACGACCAGGACGATGCTGAAGCGGATCTCATCTACAACAACATTGACGAACGAATGGACGAGAAACGCAAAGAAAGAAGGGAAAAGCGACTGCGCATGGAGCTTGAAAACTTTCGCAAAGAAGTTCCAAAAGTTCAGCACATTTTTTCAGACATAACGGTTGGTAGCACCTCATGACTTCTGCCCTTTGAACTGAATTGTCTCATTGAAGATTTTTGTCTGATTTATGCTTCACTTCTCACCAGAGGGCCATTTGACTGTTTTTCAGAGAGCTCTTTCATCAGTGACTGCTGAGGAGTGGGCGAATATTCCTGAAGTGGGAGACGTTCGAAATAAAAGCCAGAGAAATCCAAGAGCAGAGAAGTTGGTTATTTTATACTCAAAGAGTCAATTAGTAAATGTCACTGCATTTCACTTGTCAGTTGTTGGTTTTTCTACTATTTTTTGTTGTTTCTGCAGATTCACTCCTGTTCCTGACTCAGTTTTGAATAAGAACAGACATTTTGGAGAAACTTCAACGGCAGTGGACCTGCGAGAGCAGAGATTCGGAGGCTTAACAACTCCATTTCCCGGCGATTTAACTCCCGGATTCAATACTCCTGCAAGTGAGTAATTCACTTCATGTACACTTTAAACACTTCTGTTTGTAATTTCTTATCTGTTCGGAGCATTTAAAGTAAGGATGATTTGAATAATGTGAGAATTTTGTTTTGGACTTTTGTTGTGAGAAGTTTTTTTAGTGAATCATTAGCTTTAGAATTGGCATCAAACAGCCGGTTCACCGACATTTGCGCCCCGACATTTGTGCGACTGACATTTGCGCGACGACAAATGCACGAACGTAAAATCGACAATAATATTATTGTTAATATTTGTTGATATAATCTCTAAATTTTATTGCAGCTAATATTGACATGAAGAAGATTGGTCAGGCTCGTAGCACACTTATGGACATCAAACTGACCCAAGTCTCTGATTCAGTCTCTGGTCAGACTGTGGTCGATCCAAAGGGTTACCTGACTGACCTTCAGTCAATGATTCCGTCTCGTGGAGCTGACATTAGGTTGGGTTTCTAGATCTGTTGATGCTCTTTGATCTATTCAAAAATATTCTTTTGATTAATTGGAAAAGTTTTAGTTCTGTCGTCAAAAGGACGATGATTTTTGTTATGATGATGCAGTGATTTGTTTTGGTGCGTTTTTGCATCTGGATTGATTTCTGTTTAAAATGCATTGTTGTGCTGTAGTGATGTCAAGAAAGCGCGGCTGCTGTTGAAGTCAGTGAGAGAGACAAATCCGAAGCATCCCCCCGCCTGGATCGCTTCAGCCACCCTTGAGGAAGTCACCGGAAAACTCCAGACGGCGAGGAATCTCATTCTTCAAGGATGCGAAGAATGTCCAAAGAGCGAAGATCTGTGGCTAGAAGCCGTCAGGATAATGGTAGAAAACGCAACAAACAAATTCCTATTACAAAATGAAGTTTCCTTTTGACAAAGAAGATGTCTCAACAACAGTGCTATGCATAATTTTATACAAAATCCTAATTAATCTGGACTTATAAGGTCTAATGTGGCAATCTAAGGTGACTGTTTATGTGACTGTTTAACATGTGTAGCCAGGCGATCAGGCTAAGCATGTCGTCGCTCAGGCCATCCGTCAACTGCCACAGTCTGTTAAGATCTGGATGAAGGCCTCCTCTCTAGAGTCAAATGTCAAAGACAAGAAGAGGATATTTCGGAAAGGTATTTTCAACTAAATGATTTTCATTTTCTCATTCTTGCAATCCTACCAAAGGAAGTAAAAGTCCATTTTGATTGGTTTTTATTCAGAGTTTACATTGAATATTGTTTAAACCATTTCTTTTAATTTTTGGAGAAATCATTAGTTTTGGCAACTGTTATATTTGAAGCTTTAGAGAATGTTCCAAATTCGGTTGCTCTGTGGAAAGCTGCAGTTGAACTTGAAGATGAGGAAAATGCAAGAATCATGTTGAGCAGAGCAGTCGAATGTTGCCCCACTAACGTCGAGGTGAGCAGCTGAGCGAGTGAGCCAGGTTCAGAGCACACATTTAAGTGTTCGTTTTGGACTTTTTGCAATCATTTAAAATCTCAGCTTTCTACTTAGCCACTTGTTTTTCAGTTGCATAATTTGTGAATCTCTATCTTTTATATTTTTTGACTATTTCAAAGTGTTTTTACTGTGAAGTAAGAATTTTGTAAGTTGTTGTCAAACTTTGCAGCTGTGGTTAGCTCTGGCTCGTTTGGAGACTTATGAAAATGGAAGAAAGGTTCTGAACAGGGCTCGAGACAACATCCCCACCGACCGACAAATCTGGATCACAGCCGCTAAACTAGAAGAAGCAAATGGCAACATCAAAATGGTCGACAAAATCGTGGAAAGAGGTCGGGAGAATAAATTGAATCGTGAGATTTGTTGGTTAGACGCTGTGTGAAGTTTATTACATTGCTTTGCCATTTTCTGTCTTTTTGATGGTCTCAACTCCGCTTGACGGCATAAGACTCGTTGACGATGCAAATGACCGGTGAATTCTGTTGACGACTTTCTTTCAGTTTATCCGTTTATTTCGGGAATGAAACTGTGAGTTATTTTGACAGCACTGACGTCACTCCATGCCAATGGTGTTGAGATTAATCGTGAGCAGTGGATGAAAGATGCGGAGGACGCTGAGAAAGCGGGAAGCACAGCTACGTGCAAAGCAATCATGTAAGGAGACATTGTGACTGCACTTGGAATGGCTGCTGACAAGAAACTCTGTCTTTAGAAACAATTTATAATTTTTATTTGTTGTAATGTGTCCAAGATCATCTAAAGAATGATTTCTGATTTCTGTTGATTTGTTGATTTATCTTTGACTTGTAACCAATTTATTCAGATTTTCTATCTTGCATTTGCTTTGTAGTCAATTGCAAATGAATTTTAAGTGTTTCGTTGTCATATTCTGTTGTTGAAGCCATCACATCATTGCAATCGGAGTTGATGAAGAAGACAAGAAGAGAACGTGGATGGACGATGCAGAAGTCGTGAGTCTTTGACGTTGATTTTGAGCATTCTGTGTTAGATGTGAAGGTCGTTGCATTCAGTGCAAGATCATTTCTAACTTTGACATCCACTCTCTTAGTGCATTAGACTGGAGACTGTGTTTCTTTAGCATTTGACTGTCGATTGATTTCCTCTCTTCTTTGTCTTCTTGTAGGCTGCCGTCCATGGAGCGATCGAGTGCGCTCGCGCCATCTTTGCCGAAGCATTGTCTGTCTTTCCGAGCAAGAAGAGCATCTGGTACAATGCGGCTGGTTTCGAAAAGGACCACGGCACTCGGTCATTACACTTTCTCACTTTATAAGAGCAGCGATTGATTATCTGATTGAAGCGACTGCTGTTGTTGGCAGTTGGCCTGGTTAGTCTGATGCATTCTGGGTGTTATGGTTTTTTTTAAGGGAGTCTCTAGAGGAGCTGCTGCAGAGAGCGGTTGCCCACTGTCCTCGAGCGGAGAAGCTTTGGCTGATGGGAGCAAAGTCCAACTGGTTGGCGGTCAGTTTCTTGAAATGATATTTTCTCTTCTCCTTCAGACGATCTCAGTGAGTCCTGATGATGATAGTCGACTGTTTGTCAGTTGGATGCTTTTAGGAGCGTCTCCTGTGTATTGTCTTTCATTTTGTTTTGTTGTCTATCTGAGTGTTTAGGGTAACGTGGCAAAGGCTCGGGAGATCTTGGCTCTGGCTTTCCAGGCAAATCCCAACAGCGAGGAAATTTGGTTGGCGGCCGTCAAATTGGAGTCGGAAAACAACGAATTTGTTCGAGCGCGAAAACTTCTTCAACGAGCACGGACCAACGCTCCAACAGCACGAGTGAGTATATGCTCATTTTCTACTCTTCCTTCTCTTGTTCAAAGCATATTATGCGTGTATGTATGTGTGACGCATGTGCATTTTGTCATTCCTCTAGGTGTTTATGAAGTCTGTTAAGTTGGAATGGTGTCTTGGAGAGCTTGACAATGCCAGGAAGCTTCTGGAAGAGTCTGTTAAACTCTATCCTACCTTTCCTAAGGTATGTAATGGTTAATCTTGTAGATGTGTTTTCTTTTAACTGTTTTTGACTTATTGTGGATTTTCTCTTCATGTCAGTTTTTATAAGTAATCTTGACATTTGAAGAGCTGTTCTGTGTTTTTGTATTTTCTGAGCTTTGGATGATGAAAGGACAAATAGAGGAGCAGAACGGAACTATTGATGACGTCAGACAGGCATACAACGAAGGAGTGAGTACCTCCCTATGGATCCTTATTCCAGAATTTATTCATATATTTTTGAATTAATTTAGCTCTTATGAAAATTATGAAATTATTTTATGTGATATTTTCACATAGATTTGTTTGAAGATTATGTCTATGTCTGCAGTTGTTTATTTTCTACAGTTACTCTGTCCGATGTTTTTGTCAGCTGAAAAAGTGCCCCACGAGTATTCCGTTGTGGATTCTTTTGTCACGAGTTGAAGAGAAAGCGCGTCTGGTTATTCGTGCTCGAGCACTTCTTGAAAGGGCTCGACTCAGAAACCCCGGATGTCCTGATCTTTGGCTTGAAGCCATTCGCCTTGAGAATAGAGCCATCCTAAAAGCCAACGCTCAGAGCCTGATGGCAAAAGGTATCAACGGATTCTTTCATTTTGTCAGTTTTTGTCTTAGTCTGTTATACACAGTGGACAAGTCTTGTGTATTTAGAAATATGTGTGTGTGGTGCATTGAATGTTTGTTGCTCAGCTCTTCAGGAATGTCCGCTCAGTGGAATTTTGTGGGCAGAGGCAATTTTCTTGGAGTCGAGAAATTCGAGGAAATCAAAAAGCACAGATGCTCTGAAGAAAGTCGAGCACGACCAGCATGTACTTTTGGCAGCTGCAAAGTAAGCGAAGTTCTCTCTTTTCCTCTTCTCAACTCAGTTAACATCACCAGTGTGATTCCCGTTAACTGAAACTGAAACTGAAATATCCGTTAACTGATAAATAATAAATCCGTTAACGGGAACTGGAACTGGAACTGGAAAATGGCAAAACTGCAACTAAAACTGAAACTGGAAAATAAGCAACTGAAACTGAAAAAATCGGATCATTCAGTATCGTTTCAGTTTCAGTAATCTTATATTAGGCGCTGTTGCTGTGTGCATGACAGGCTGGCTATTGATCTATTGTCCACACGTAGGTCAGTACTCAATAGTCCAGTTGTTTACTGAGGACCGATTGCCGGCCTGGGCAACAGGACGTCACGCCCCAGTGACAGTAGTTATTTGGCCCCTTAATTGACGGTATTCGTCTACCAAGCCTGTAAGGCCCGCACGGAGTGGCTGCTTTGCTGATTGACCTACTTTAGCAGAGATCGGGACTCGATGCAAGTTCCAACTTTATTGTTTTGTTTTGGTGACGGTCTTTTTCCTGCATTGACGTGACAGTTGTATAGGCCAACTAATCAAATATTATAGTAACATTTTAACAATGAGCTTTAAGGTAACCAGTGGCCGTCAAAAAGAGAGTGTGATTTGGGAATATTTTCAGTATGATAAGATTGCCGACAAAAGTAAATGTCTTGTTACTGTCTAAGAACTCAAATCAACCCCTGTGAAATTGCGGGCAGCAATTCAACAAATGTTAAAAGTCATCTAGAGAGTTGTCACAATGCTGCATTTGCTGAGTATCAGATAAAAGAACATGAATGATTAATGTAAGCAATTTATTTACTTAAGTTATGTATGTAACTGGTATGATGCTCTGTTAGAAATTAACCCATTCACAAATAACTTTGTTTCTACTAACTTTAAACTTCACATGTGTAATGTAGGCCTAGAGACTTTCAGGCTGTGTGCCCTTATAACCAGTTGAATAAAAATGAATATGAAATGTCAAATAAACGCTGTGCTGTAATGCTACTGTTGCTACTGTTGCTACAGTATTTAAATGTAGGGCTTTCATCCTACCTGTGTGTCTGCGTTTTTATTAGAACGACTAAAAACTGGAACTGAAAAATACCTGCAACTGAAACTGAAACTGAAAAATATAAAAAACTGAAACTGAAACGGAAACTGAAAAATAGTTTTGCAAAACGGAACTGAAACTGGAACTGAACTATAATGAGCAACTGGAATCACACTGAACATCACTCATTGTATTGGCACTTGTATACTTCTGGATATTTTAATGTTTATTAAGGCTGTTGTGGTCGGAGCGTAAGTTGGACAAAGCGCGTGAGTGGTTTAAGAGGACTGTAAACATTGCCGAGGACTTTGGAGACGCTTGGGCGTACTTCTACAAATTCGAGCTTCTTCATGGCAGTGAGGTGGGCACAGCATCTGATTTTCTTTTGGCATTCTGCCATATTAAGACCCATAATGGAATTCTGTAGCACTGGAAATGATTTGAATGTTTCTGTATTAGCTGGTTTGTCTGTGCTTGTTTTAAAGGCAGCCATTTGTGATCTTTCAGGAGCAGAAGAACCAGGTGATGAGGAAGTGTCTTGCGGCTGAACCGCGCCACGGAGAACTCTGGTGCAGCATCTCTAAGGATATCAAGAACTGGAGACTGAAGACGGAAGACTTGCTGCCAATGGTTGCTGCTAGTGCTTCTATTCCGACATAAGTGACTTCAGTTGAAATGAATTAGCAGAAGGATTTTGTCTTCGTATTGTTTGAACAATTATTGGACCGATGCACTCGTGAATGTCTAAGCAGCACAGTTTCAGGTTCTGAGTGAACCTGAATTAAATATTTGTATTCAAGGGATATTTGATAGTGTGATTAAATTAGTTCTGGTGTAACTTACACTTTACTTGCTATTGTGTGATTTGGGTTCTTTCTTAACATGTCTTTGGTGTTGTGCAGTCTTTTATCCAGGCCTGTTAGGGTGAGATTCTCCACCTCAAAATTCTTTTTCCCTCCCACACCCTCCCCATCCCAGCACCAACATAAATTTTTGCATTGAATTGTGTCTCTTCGTCTCCAGCAAAGTAACCCTCCCCCAAGGCCTGAAGTGTGGATAAAACACTGGTATGCTGTACTTCTGTATGTCTTAATGACGTCACCCCAATGATTTTCTGACTTGATTTGCTGAAAAATCCAAAGCATATCTCTGCTGTCTCTTTCTGTGTTTGGTCCACAAAGTCTGATCAGTAAAGTCTCTGAATCAAATCAACTTTGAACCGAACTTTAAGTTGACTTGAGTCTATTTCAGAATTAGACTGATTATAGCTTTTAACTACTGTATGATGCTGTAATAGGTCCTGGTTCTCAGCTTTTTGATAAATTTCATCGGTCTCAAGGTTATTTGACATAAACTTTGATGAAAAAGTGTGAGCCAAACCCTAATAATTATGTTCTCAATAGGCTTAGCTACCATAAAGCAAGAATAAGCAAGGCATTAGTGCCCAGCAGAACTGGGGCCCTTTTGGCCACCAATGTAAAAAAAGAAAGTAAATAATAACAAAAGTAAATAATTAAAAACATTTAAAATCAGTCTTAATCAGATAAATTTGGTAGGTATTAAATATGACAGCGCTACAAAAACAAAGCCGTTTTCAGTTTCCGGAATCCAGTGACAGACGATGCGTTATTATCTTGGAGCAGGTTATTAAGTGTTAAAATTTGCAAAATGTGTTTTAAATTAAAAAATATTAACTGTAATAATTAACGTTATTAACTATTATTACAGTACTGTCCATATTATTTAAATTTGAAACTGTATGAAACATTGTTTTAAAGTTGAAAATCCTCCATGATTATGGGTCATGTTCTTCGCTGCCCTTTAAGCCTTAGTACACTGTTGGTCATGTTGTGACTTTTAAGTTGAAGGGGCCCATTAATAATTTTTGCATTAGGGCCTAAAACTCCTAGCTACGCCACTGATGTTCCCCTTCCTATGGTAGACTGTACAAAATTGGGGAGGGTCACTGCTAGTGAGCTAGTCCATTCATGATTCATTACCTCCGAAATAGAGAGTGCTCAGTCAATGGAGAGGATCATGCTATGGGATTCTAATGAAATTCGTTCACTTCACAATAATGTAGTGCAAAAAACGCGTGGAGATGCCGGGTCTCGAACCCGGGACCTTTCGCATGCAAAGCGAACGCTCTACCGCTGAGCTACATCCCCAACGGCATAAGGGGTTATTACGCCTCACTTGAGCCTCCTATACGTTGCTCTTTACTGATTAGCAGTCAAAGGATTCATTGTTTTAAAATTGTATTTTTGTAATTTATTTGGGATGGCTCGAAACCAATAATCGTCTATTGTTGATCTTTCAGTTCAAGAGTAGTTTCAGTTGATTCACCAGAAGGCAACAGCTTCTTCGAATATTCGGTAGAGCAACAGCCCCACGCTGAGATGATCTAACTGCCCGGGTTCAAAACCCGAACGGTCGGATATTTTTATTTGTCGGTCAAGTCTCGCTGTGTTCGATATGTTAGCGGCAATAGACAACGAAGCTGTGGCAGCTGATCACCCAGAAACCTATAGTCTATATGCCTAAAGTAACTAGACCCCAGTGATGTTAACAAGGACCGACCCCCCAAGGACGAGGATAAGGACAAGGACCGAACCCCCAAGGACGAGGATAAGGACGAGGACCGACCCTCCAAGGACAAGGACGAGGACTTACCCCGCAAGCACAAGGACCACAAGGACTGACCCCCAAGGACAAGGATCAAGGACAAGGACAAGGACCAATCTCTGTCAGACAAAAAAGTCAGAAAGGAAAAAACCAAACACAATTTCATTTCGAATCACAAAATTAGAAAAGCAAAAAAAAACATAATTTTTTAAACATAATGTAGTCAACAGCAATGCTGCATTTCAAATGCGCCTTTGACTTTAGGCACCTAGCTATGTTACTGCGCTTAAGAAATTGTCAAGTTTAATAATAATAATAATATTAATAATAATAATAATAATAATGATAATAGGCCTAATAATAATAATAATAGGCCTAATAATAATAATAGGCCTAATAATAGTAATAATAATAGGCCTAATAATAATAATAATAATAATAATAATAATAATAATAATAATAAATAAACAAGTGTTTCCAGCAGCTGATCAGTCATGACTCATGCACACACGGTGAGGTCTAATTATGAGACCACTTTGCGAAAACACTCGTTCAACTGTAGCCGACGTCGCAGGGAAACAAAGAATTCTGCTAAAGAATCAATTGGTATTATAAAGGAAACAATGACTAAACATTTAAAGTAACTCAAAGCAAGTATGTAGCCAAAATATAAATCCACATACTACTCTTACCTTGGAACATAATTATCAGTACAATTGAATGAAAATGGTATACAAGTAATTTGGTCCTTATAAGGACTTTTCAAGGACTAAGTTACAAGGACCAGGACAAGGACCGATCTGCAAGGACAAGGATAAGGACGAGGACTGACTCTCCAAGGACGAGGACAAGGACAAGGACTTCAAATTGGTCCTTAAGGAGTCCTTAAGGACAAGGACCAGGACAAGGATTAACATCACTGCTAGACCCAAAGTAAGTAAAAATTTCATAAATTTATATAGCGCTTTGAAAGTACAGCAGTACAGTGGCAGCTTGCTTATTCTTATGCTCTTAATCTTTTTTGAAATAGCCATAGGGGCCGTCCATAAATGACGTTACGCAATTAGGGGAGAGGGGTTCAAACCTTTGTGACGATGTGTGACGACGAGGAAGGGCCCGGAGGGGTTTCCAGAAATGTGACGTCACATAATACTAAATATTTTAATATTTTTATTAACCCTTTTACCGTCCATTAAAATTTTTGATGCCGTCACCGTGCCGGTGTAGCATATTATAATGACTCCCATATAATAATAACTCCCCTCTCATTATTATATATATAATAAAGACTCTCCCCTCATTATTATATATATAATAATAACTCTCTCTATATTATAATAACTCCCCAGAAGAAGTAGGCCTAAAAATTGAAAAAATAACCCCAATTTATAAAAAATGTATCTAAACTGGTTATATAAAATTATAGACCCATTTCCAATCTCCCAGTTTTCCTAAAATTCCTGAAAGGACAATGCTTACCAGAATGTTAAACTACTTAGATGCATTTAATATGCTATCCATTGATCAATATGGTTTCAGCCTTATTTCTCCACTTAAATGCCAATAATGAATTTAATTGATACTAAAACAACAAATTTTGAATCTCACAAGCACACTCTTGGAACAATCCTCGATATATAAAAAACTTTTGGTGTTCTAGACCATGGTATCTCACCTGGCTTCTGAAAAACTAAGGGAGTTATTATAATATAGAGAGAGTTATTATTATATATATAATAATGATGGGGGAGTCATTACTATATATATAATAATGAGGGGGGAGTTATTATTATATGGGAGTCATTATAATATACTATACCTGGCCATTTATTTTTGGAAAAAGTCATTGAAAACCCAATAATTAAATTTACTATATCTCAGGTTATATGAAAGCTAATTAGACGAGGTATATACCATTGTTTAGCTTTGTTATTGCTCTTTCTAACTATCTGTGCCGAATTTTCTTGGGGGGTGGGGTACGGGCCAATCTGCGGCCTATAATAGAATCCCTCCCCACAATTTTTCAAAGCTCATCAGGTAAACTTTTTGATTGGTAACCCCACATGGGTGAGCGGCAAAGTTATAGAGAATGTTAGCGGAACAAAATAAATCAAAAAGTTTGAAAATCGGACAACATTTGGTTGAAATATATGAGCTGTAACCGGGATATGATATATGATATGAAAGTTAATTTCTTATGCGCAGTTAAGAAAACAAATGCGCCGCTGCTACGTAAATAACCAAGTCTTCAGCCTATAGTGAGAAACACCGTTCTAGACATGGCGACGTCTCGTAGTTCTGACGGAAGATCGTTCCGAAGCTTGGGACCAAACACCCTGAAAGACCTGTCGCCCATTTTGCTCCGCGTGTGGTGGATATCCAGTAGTTGAGTGTCGTTTGAGCGCAAGCCGGTTGGGCTGTGAACATGGCGCAGGAGCTTAAAACCATCAAAACCATCGGGACACTCTTTTTCGGAACAAAAGTCTTAGCGATGAATTTTTGTAGTTTGCAAATTTGCCAAATCTCAGGCAATATGAAAGATGAGGTATACGCCATTATTTAGCTTTATTACTCTTTCTAACTACCCATGCAAAAAATTTATTCGGAGGCAGGGTCCACTCTATGGCCCAAAATAACCGCACCCCAAAAAAAGTTTTCGAAGCTAACCAGCTAAAAATTTTGACTAGTAATTCCACTTGGGTGAGGGCAGTTTTGTAGGAGAATGTCAGTGGAACAAAATAAGTCAAAAAGTTGGAAAATCGGACAACATTTGGTAGAAATTGGTAGAATTGTAACCAGGACACTTTTTTTAGGAACACAAGTCTTAGCGATGAATTTTGAGACAATTTTGTTAGCTTGCAAATTTTAAAAATGAAACATCTATTGTTTGTATGGTCTTTCATTTATGATTTGGTCTGGTTTGTGCTTATTTCATGACTTGGTGCCATGAATGGTCTGGTCAGCTTCAGAGTTTTCTGGTTTTAAGGGTTTTTAGGTTTTAGGGTTTTTAGGAATTTTAGATTTTTAGGGTTTTAGGGTTTTTAGGGGTTTTAGATTTTTAGGGTTTTAGGGTTTTTAGGGGCTTTAGATTTTTAGGGTTTTAGAGTTTTTAGGGTTTTTAGGTTTTTTGGTTTTTAGGTTTTCAGGGGTTTTAGGGTTTTTAGGTTTTTATGGTTTTTAGAGTTTTCTGGTTTTTAGGGTTTTAGAGTTTCTAGGGGTTTTAGGGTGTTTAGGCTTTTTAGGGTTTTTAGGTATTTATGGTCTTTAGGTCTTCAGGGGTTATAGAGTTTTTAGGGTTTTAAGGTTTTTAGTGTTTTTAGGGTTTTTAGGTTTTTTTGGTTTATAGGTTTTCAGAGTTTTTAGGTTTTTAGGGTTTTTAGCTTTATGGGGCTTTTAGGGTTTCGTGGTTTTTAGAGTTTTTTGGTTTTTAGGGTTTAGGTTTTTAGGTTTTTTAGGGGTTTTTGGGTTATAGGGTTTTTAGGTATTTTGGGTTTTAGCATTTTTAGAGCTTTTAGGTTTGTATGGTTTTTAGGTTTTCAGGTTTTTAAGTTTTTTGGTTTCTATGGTTTTTAGGTTTTATAGTTTTTAGGGTTTCAGGTTTTTTTTTGTTTTTAGGGTTTTTAAGTTTTCAGGGTTTTTAGGGTTTTAAAGTTTTTAGGTTTTTTTTGGTTTTAGGGTTTTAAGGGTCTTTTGGTTTTTAGAGTTTTTTAATTTTTAAATTTTAGAGTTTTTAGGTTTTGGGGCTTTTAGATTTTTATGGTTTTTAGGGTTTTATGGTTTTTAGGTTTCTTTGTTTTTTGGTTTTCTTAACAGTGCTCCATGCTGCCATAAGCAACTTTCAACCTGAATTAATAATAATAATAATAATAATAATAATAATAATATTATTATTATTATTATTATTAGTAGTAGTAGTAGTAGTAGTAGTAGTAGTAGTTGTTGTTGTTGTAATAGTAGTAGTAGTAGTAGAAGAAGTCGTAGTAGTAGTGATCCATGCTTAGGGCGCAGTACTCCTTTTTTAAGGCGCAGTGCACCTTTTGTTCTTAACAGTGCTCCATGCTGCCCTAAACGACTTTCAACCTGAATATTAGTATTAGTAGTAATAGTATCAATAATAGTAGTTGTAGTAGTAGTAGTAGTTGTTGTTGTTGTTGTAATAGTAGTAGTAGTGCTAGAAGATGTCGAAGTACTAGTGATCGATGCCTAGGGCGCAGTGCGCCTTTTTCCTTAACAGTGCTCCATGCTAGAATAAAATAGAGGCAGAATATATTGACTATTCTAGCACGGTTTGGTTCAATGGAAATGGGGACACTAGAAAATGTGGATATTATTCGTTTCATCACTCTTATGAATTTGTGCTTTTCTATAGCCTACTGTTGGAATAGTCCTTAGGGGTCGTCCATAAATGACGTAATGCTCTTTTGGCACTTTTTGACCCCCTACTCTCTACGTAACGCGACGTAACAAAACGTCGACCAGACCCCCTAAAATATGACGTAACAACGGGCCGACACCCTCTATTTCAAGGACCATATTCAGCCACTACCTTAAACACCCATTACTACATGGATATTAATCGCTATTGCAAACATGGGCCATCACCTTCTGCATTTAAAGCGACTCATCTTTGACGTTATTCCATAATTGTAATAATGCACAGGAGTTGTGCAAATACAACCGAATTATTTTCAAGTGATTTCGTCCTGTTATAGATCGAATTCAAGCACCATATTCAGCCACTATCTTTAGCATCCTTTGCTACATTGATATCAATCGCTGTTGCAAACATGGACCATCACGTTTTGCATTTAAAACGGCTCATCCATGACAACACTGCAGAGGTGGACCGAGGGGGGGCAGGGGGTACATATGTCCGCGAGCGCCGAGGTGAGGGTCGCCAAAATCGGTTATTTGGGTAAGTGAAATTCACCATAAAGAAGAAACACATGCGACGACCTTTTTTGCTCTTCAGCACTACATGAAGAGGGGAAGAGGGGCGCCGTAAGAGCTGAGGGGCGCCGAAAACGATGTTGGGACCTTTTTTGCTCGTCAGCAATGTTACAGGCGCCAAAAGTACATTTTGTGCCCGGCGCCAAGCACCCTAGATCCGCCTCTGTAACCCTCGTTATTCCATAATGCTAATAATGCGCAGGATTTGTGCAAATACAACCGCATATTTACAAGTGATTTCGCCCTGTTATAGATCGAATTCAAGCACCATATTCAGCCACTGTCTTTAGCATCCATTGCTACATTGGTATCTATCGCTGCTGCAAACATGGGTCATCAATGTCTGCATTGAAAACGGATCATCCATGACAACCCTCGTTATTCCATAATGCTAATAATGCACAGGATTTGTGCAAATTCTACCGCATTTTAAAAACTTATTTCGTCCTTTAAGAGACCGATATCAAGCACCCTATTCAGCCACAAGATATGTGAAAGTCTTTAGAATGTCGCTTGAAATAGTTGACCATTTTTCGTGGCAATTCGAACGCTCTAGCATAAAATTGAGACTGAACATATTGACTATTCTAGTACGGTTTGATTCAATGGAGACGGGGACACAAGAAAATGTGGATATAATTCGTTTCATCACTCTTATGAATTTTTGCTTTTCTATAGCCTACTGTTGGAATAGTCCTTAGGGGTCGTCCATAAATGACGTATCGTCCTTTTGGCACTTTTTCACCCCCTCTCTACGTAACGCGACGTAACAAAACGTGAGACCCCCTAAAATATGACGTAAAAAAGGGCCGACCTCCTCTATTTCAAGCACCATTTTCAGCCACTACCTTTAGCATCCATTACTACATCGATATTAATCGCTATTGCAAATATGTGCCATCACCTTCTGCATTTTAAACGGCTCATCCTTGACAACCCTCGTTATTTCATAATGCTAATAATGCGCCGGATTTGGGCAAATACAACCGCATATTTACAAGTGATTTCGCCCTGTTATAGATCGAATTCAAGCACCATATTCAGCCACTGTCTTTAGCATCCATTGCTACATTGGTATCTATCGCTGCTGCAAACATGGGTCATCAATGTCTGCATTGAAAACGGATCATCCATGACAACCCTCGGGCCCCCACCACTCTCTGCGCGCCACGGCATAAAGTGGCATATGTAAAGGTTCAGCTACTCTGGTGGAACAGCCACCGGATTTTAAAAAAAAATATATTATCTCGCTTGCAGGCGTCATGTCCTTGAATTGGCATTTTGGGCTGGCTGGAAGTTCGGTTAAGTACCAGGACCAGGCAATAGACTCTTTGCCACATTCAAATCAATATGTGGTAGGCTACTTTGGGCAAACAGATGCAAATCAACTCAATCGAACTATGCCAACCCTGGCTGAGAGAAGTTAAGGGTCACGTTGTCCAGGAGCTGAGAAATATCTGGACACAAAGAGAATCTGGAACCGTGCCCCGTGACGACTATCATGTATAAACAGAAAACAATCTACTCATTCTGGGTGAAACACCTCCACGCGGGGTACACCTCATGAAACCCAGAGTCATTCACCAGGCTCGATGGATGACGTGCAATTTGTATGCTGGCAAAGTGTTCATGTTTCATCATCACATGTCATATGACGCTGAGATGATCGTCAAGCTGAAGAGAATTAATATGTTTTTAATCAGCTTCCATACGCAAGCATGGACGAAGGCCAGCATTGCAGTTGACGCTTCAGTAGACGACCTGCAATTCTTCAAAGACATGCATGTTTGCCTACAGCGATGTAGATCATGATGTTGCTGAAGTGGTCATCCTAAAACTTCAAAACCACTGTTGGTACCGTCACCAGGATGCTGTTCCTTTTGCCCTGTTCAGCAAACTGCTCGTGATGACAAGCAAGGTGAAGCAGGATATTGCATCAAAGTAATTAATTGTACACAGCTGTACCGACCATTTTCGTATGGGCAAACCTCTATTCCCGAAAGCCAACAGCGCAATGAATCTAACCGATTTTATTGGTCCAGAATCGCATATATCCTGTTTCAGAGTTTGAGCATCAGCACAGGATGGCTTGTCAGGCTTGCTAAGCCAGTTGATCAATGGTCATGAGATCCTGATTACTAGGCTGCTGAAAACTTTGCAGCGAGTCAATCATTTCAGCGTCATATGACATGTGATGATGAAACATGAACATTTTGCCAGCATACAAATTGCACGTCATCCATCGAGCCTGGTGAATGACTCTGGGTTTCATGAGGTGTACCCGCGCGTGAGGTGTTTCACCCCGAATGAGTAGATTGTTCTCTGCTCATTCATGAAAGTCGTCACGGGGCACGGTTCCAGATTCTCTTTGTGTCCAGATATTTCTCAGCTCCTGGACAACGTGACCCCTAAACTACAGAGAATTGCATTAGCAGACGTGTGAATGGTTAGCACGTTTGACTGGCAAGTGAAGAGCACCTGCTAATCAAGTTTTTTTTCAAAAATTAGGCCACTATCTCTTGTATATCAAAAGTTCTTGGCATTCAGAATTTTGCCTGTGGTATTTTCTATTGCGTAAATTGAACATTTTTAAACTACAGAGAATTGTATTAGCAGACGTGTGAATAGTTAGCACGTTTGACTGGCAAGAAAGAGCACCTGCTAATCAAGTTTTTTTCAAAAATTAGGCCACTATCTCTTGTATATCAAAAGTTCTTGGCATTCAGAATTTTGCCTGTGGTATTTTCTATTGCGTAAATTGGACATTTTTAACTTCTCAGCCAGGGATGGCATAGTTCGATTGTGTTGATTTGCATGTGTTTGCCCAAATTAGCTACCACATATTGATTTGAATGTGGCAAAGAGTCTATTGCCTGGTCCTGGTACTTAACCGAACTTCCAGCCAGCCCAAAATGCCAATTCAAGGACATGACGCCTGCAAGCGAGATAATATATTTTTTTAAAAAATCCGGTGGCTGTTCCACCAGAGTAGCTGAACCTTTACATATGCCACTTTATGCCGTGGCGCGCAGAGAGTGGTGGGCGCCCGAGGCCAAGCCTAAAAAATGTTTGACGAGCAAAAAAATGAAGGTCGCCGAGTCAATTTTGGCACCTCCATCTGGTCGGCGTCCGGGGCCACGCCCCCCACAAATCCCCTCTGAACGCTACTGACTCTATGGACACGGCCCAAAGAGAATACAAACAAAATGAGTCTATTATGACATATCTATGATTATTTTAGAGAGTTATGAAGTATTTAGTCCCAATCATTGTGCATTTTTTCCATGGTTTGGGGGTTCATGCGTTCAAGGCCTTTGAGGGACCTCAGGACATCATAGAAATGTGAAATAAAATGTGTATCTGAATTCAACATTGATAGCAGCATGACAATCCGTCCAGTAGGCATAACTTTTTGAAAATTTTATTTTTTTGAACACCCCTACAGCCACTGTCTTTAGCATCCATTGCTACATTGGTATCTATCGCTGTTGCAAACATGGGTCATCAATGTCTGCATTGAAAACGGATCATCCATGACAACCCTCGTTATTCCATAATGCTAATAATGCACAGGATTTGTGCAAAGTCTACCGCATTTTTGAAACTTATTTCGTCCTTTAAGAGACCGATATCAAGCACCCTATTCAGCCGCAAGATATGTGAAAGACTTTAGAATGTCGCTTGAAATAGTTGACCATTTTTCGTGGCAATTCGAACGCTCTAGCATAAAATTGAGACTGAATATATTGACTATTCTAGTACGGTTTGATTCAATGGAGATGGGGACACAAGAAAATGTGGATATAATTCGTTTCATCACTCTTATGAATTTTTGCTTTTCTATAGCCTACTGTTGGAATAGTCCTTAGGGGTCGTCCATAAATGACGTATCGCCCTTTTGGCACTTTTTTTTTCACCCCCTCTCTACGTAACGCGACGTAACAAAACGTCAGACTCCTAAAATTTGACGTAACAGCGGGTCGACCCCCTCTACTAAAAGCACCATTTTCAGCCACTACCTTTAGCATCCATTATAGTTCGATATTAATCGCTATTGCAAATATGTGCCATCACCTTCTGCATTTTAAACGGCTCATCCTTGACAACCCTCGTTATTTCATAATGCCAATAATGCGCCGGATTTGGGCAAATACAACCGCATATTTGCACGTGATTTCGTCCTGTTATAGATCGAATTCAAGCACCATATTCAGCCACTGTAGGGGTGTTCAAAAATAAAATTTTCAAAAAAGTTATGCCTTTTGGACGGATTGTCATGCTACTATCAATGTTGAATTCAGATACACATTTTATTTCACATTTCTATGATGTCGTGAGGTCCCTCAAAGGCCTAGGGCCTCGATATCGAAAAATCTAATCGATTTGAAGAAATTCTCCGACAAAATCCACATTTTCCTCTTGTTCCTTCTTCACTGCTTTTACCTTTGCAAGAATAATCAATAATATCTTTCTCAATTTCGATCTTTTTTCGTTCGAAATAGGACCACCTGCTAGCACTGCCACTATGTACAGCACACTAATGCCATTGACTGTACGGGAACGAGGGAATCAACTAAATGAAAGTCCTGCCGAATATCTTGTGGAATGGCTAGTAGAGCGATAGGGGGTAAGAGCCGTGTTTTAAGATATCTGGTTCATTATAGGCCTACACAACAGGTTTTATAGCCATCAAAGACAAGTTTTATAATATAGTTATTCACTGTGTGAGAGAAACCAATTGAAGGACTGTTGAATAGAGTAAAAAGGTTTATAGGGCCTTGATATCGAAAAATCTAATCGATATGAAGAAATTCTCCGACAAAATCCACATTTTCCTCTTGTTCCTTCTTCACTGCTTTTACCTTTGCAAGAATAATCAATAATATCTTTCTCAATTTCGATCTACAGCGTTCGAAATAGAGCACTTACAACCATGGGTGCTGATCACTCAAGACTGCACTAACTGCACCAACAAAACTTTTCAGCCAGTGCAACACCATATGGGCTTGAATTCATTTGGGTGGGCTAGCGTCATGTTTGGAGGGGCTCAAGCCCCCAATGTATGCCTTGCTAAAACCTTGCATCCATGACAACCCTCGTTATTCCATAATGCTAATAATGCACAGGATTTGTGCAAAGTCTACCGCATTTTTGAAACTTATTTCGTCCTTTAAGAGACCGATATCAAGCACCCTATTCAGCCGCAAGATATGTGAAAGACTTTACAATGTCGCTTGAAATAGTTGACCATTTTTTCGTGGCAATTCGAACGCTCTAGCATAAAATTGAGACTGAATATATTGACTATTCTAGTACGGTTTGATTCAATGGAGATGGGGACACAAGAAAATGTGGATATAATTCGTTTCATCACTCTTATGAATTTTTGCTTTTCTATAGCCTACTGTTGGAATAGTCCATAGGGGTCGTCCATAAATGACGTATCGCCCTTTTGGCACTTTTTCACCCCTCTCTACGTAACGCGACGTAACAAAACGTGAGACCCCCTAAAATATGACGTAAAAAGGGCCGACCCCCTCTATTTCAAGCACCATTTTCAGCCACTACCTTTAGCATCCATTACTACATCGATATTAATCGCTATTGCAAATATGTGCCATCACCTTCTGCATTTTAAACGGCTCATCCTTGACAACCCTCGTTATTTCATAATGTTAATAATGCGCCGGATTTGGGCAAATACAACCGCATATTTGCACGTGATTTCGTCCTGTTATAGATCGAATTCAAGCACCATATTCAGCCACTGTCTTTAGCATCCATTGCTACATTGGTATCTATCGCTGCTGCAAACATGGGTCATCAATGTCTGCATTGAAAACGGATCATCCATGACAACCCTCGTTATTCCATCATGCTAATAATGCACAGGATTTTTGCAAAGTCTACCGCATTTTTGAAACTTATTTCGTCCTTTAAGAGACCGATATCAAGCACCCTATTCAGCCACAAGATATGTGAAAGACTTTACAATGTCGCTTGAAATAGTTGACCATTTTTCGTGGCAATTCGAACGCTCTAGCATAAAATTGAGACTGAATATATTGACTATTCTAGTACGGTTTGATTCAATGGAGACGGGGACACAAGAAAATGTGGATATAATTCGTTTCATCACTCTTATGAATTTTTGCTTTTCTATAGCCTACTGTTGGAATAGTCCTTAGGGGTCGTCCATAAATGACGTATCGCCCTTTTGGCACTTTTTTATCCCCTCTCTACGTAACGCGACGTAACAAAACGTGAGACCCCCTAAAATATGACGTAAAAAAGGGCCGACCTCCTCTATTTCAAGCACCATTTTCAGCCACTACCTTTAGCATCCATTACTACATCGATATTAATCGCTATTGCAAATATGTGCCATCACCTTCTGCATTTTAAACGGCTCATCCTTGACAACCCTCGTTATTTCATAATGCTAATAATGCGCCGGATTTGGGCAAATACAACCGCATATTTACAAGTGATTTCGCCCTGTTATAGATCGAATTCAAGCACCATATTCAGCCACTGTCTTTAAAAAGCATCCATTGCTACATTGGTATCTATCGCTGCTGCAAACATGGGTCATCAATGTCTGCATTGAAAACGGATCATCCATGACAACATTTTGTTTGTATTCCTCAGTGCAGAGGGGATTTGTGGGGGCCCCCGGACCACTCTCTGCGCGCCACGGCATAAAGTGGCATATGCATAAAAGGTTCAGCTACTCTGGTGGAACAGCCACCGGATTTTTAAAAAAATATATTATCTCGCTTGCAGGCGTCATGTCCTTGAATTGGCATTTTGGGCTGGCTGGAAGTTCGGTTAAGTACCAGGACCAGGCAATAGACTCTTTGCCACATTCAAATCAATATGTGGTAGGCTACTTTGGGCAAACAGATGCAAATCAACACAATCGAACTATGCCAACCCTGGCTGAGAGAAGTTAAGGGTCACGTTGTCCAGGAGCTGAGAAATATCTGGACACAAAGAGAATCTGGAACCGTGCCCCGTGACGACTATCATGTATAAACAGAAAACAATCTACTCATTCTGGGTGAAACACCTCCACGCGGGGTACACCTCATGAAACCCAGAGTCATTCACCAGGCTCGATGGATGACGTGCAATTTGTATGCTGGCAAAGTGTTCATGTTTCATCATCACATGTCATATGACGCTGAGATGATCGTCAAGCTGAAGAGAATTAATATGTTTTTAATCAGCTTCCATACGCAAGCATGGACGAAGGCCAGCATTGCAGTTGACGCTTCAGTAGACGACCTGCAATTCTTCAAAGACATGCATGTTTGCCTACAGCGATGTAGATCATGATGTTGCTGAAGTGGTCATCCTAAAACTTCAAAACCACTGTTGGTACCGTCACTCAGGATGCTGTTCCTTTTGCCCTGTTCAGCAAACTGCTCGTGATGACAAGCAAGGTGAAGCAGGATATTGCATCAAAGTAATTAATTGTACACAGCTGTACCGGACCATTTTCGTATGGGCAAACCTCTATTCCCGAAAGCCAACAGCGCAATGAATCTAACCGATTTTATTGGTCCAGAATCGCATATATCCTGTTTCAGAGTTTGAGCATCAGCACAGGATGGCTTGTCAGGCTTGCTAAGCCAGTTGATCAATGGTCATGAGATCCTGATTACTAGGCTGCTGAAAACTTTGCAGCGAGTCAATCATTTCAGCGTCATATGACATGTGATGATGAAACATGAACATTTTGCCAGCATACAAATTGCACGTCATCCATCGAGCCTGGTGAATGACTCTGGGTTTCATGAGGTGTACCCCGCGTGGAGGTGTTTCACCCCGAATGAGTAGATTGTTCTCTGCTCATTCATGAAAGTCGTCACGGGGCACGGTTCCAGATTCTCTTTGTGTCCAGATATTTCTCAGCTCCTGGACAACGTGACCCCTAAACTACAGAGAATTGCATTAGCAGACGTGTGAATGGTTAGCACGTTTGACTGGCAAGTGAAGAGCACCTGCTAATCAAGTTTTTTTCAAAAATTAGGCCACTATCTCTTGTATATCAAAAGTTCTTGGCATTCAGAATTTTGCCTGTGGTATTTTCTATTGCGTAAATTGAACATTTTTAAACTACAGAGAATTGTATTAGCAGACGTGTGAATAGTTAGCACGTTTGACTGGCAAGTGAAGAGCACCTGCTAATCAAGTTTTTTTCAAAAATTAGGCCACTATCTCTTGTATATCAAAAGTTCTTGGCATTCAGAATTTTGCCTGTGGTATTTTCTATTGCGTAAATTGGACATTTTTAACTTCTCAGCCAGGGATGGCATAGTTCGATTGTGTTGATTTGCATGTGTTTGCCCAAATTAGCTACCACATATTGATTTGAATGTGGCAAAGAGTCTATTGCCTGGTCCTGGTACTTAACCGAACTTCCAGCCAGCCCAAAATGCCAATTCAAGGACATGACGCCTGCAAGCGAGATAATATATTTTTTTAAAAATCCGGTGGCTGTTCCACCAGAGTAGCTGAACCTTTACATATGCCACTTTATGCCGTGGCGCGCAGAGAGTGGTGGGCGCCCGAGGCCAAGCCTAAAAAATGTTTGACGAGCAAAAAAATGAAGGTCGCCGAGTCAATTTTGGCACCTCCATCTGGTCGGCGTCCGGGGCCACGCCCCCCACAAATCCCCTCTGAACGCTACTGACTCTATGGACACGGCCCAAAGAGAATACAAACAAAATGAGTCTATTATGACATATCTATGATTATTTTAGAGAGTTATGAAGTATTTAGTCCCAATCATTGTGCATTTTTCCATGGTTTGGGGTTCATGCGTTCAAAGGCCTTTGAGGGACCTCAGGACATCATAGAAATGTGAAATAAAATGTGTATCTGAATTCAACATTGATAGCAGCATGACAATCCGTCCAGTAGGCATAACTTTTTGAAAATTTTATTTTTTGAACACCCCTACAGCCACTGTCTTTAGCATCCATTGCTACATTGGTATCTATCGCTGTTGCAAACATGGGTCATCAATGTCTGCATTGAAAACGGATCATCCATGACAACCCTCGTTATTCCATAATGCTAATAATGCACAGGATTTGTGCAAAGTCTACCGCATTTTTGAAACTTATTTCGTCCTTTAAGAGACCGATATCAAGCACCCTATTCAGCCGCAAGATATGTGAAAGACTTTAGAATGTCGCTTGAAATAGTTGACCATTTTTCGTGGCAATTCGAACGCTCTAGCATAAAATTGAGACTGAATATATTGACTATTCTAGTACGGTTTGATTCAATGGAGATGGGGACACAAGAAAATGTGGATATAATTCGTTTCATCACTCTTATGAATTTTTGCTTTTCTATAGCCTACTGTTGGAATAGTCCTTAGGGTCGTCCATAAATGACGTATCGCCCTTTTGGCACTTTTTCACCCCTCTCTACGTAACGCGACGTAACAAAACGTCAGACTCTAAAATTTGACGTAACAGCGGGTCGACCCTCTACTAAAAGCACCATTTTCAGCCACTACCTTTAGCATCCATTATAGTTCGATATTAATCGCTATTGCAAATATGTGCCATCACCTTCTGCATTTTAAACGGCTCATCCTTGACAACCCTCGTTATTTCATAATGCCAATAATGCGCCGGATTTGGGCAAATACAACCGCATATTTGCACGTGATTTCGTCCTGTTATAGATCGAATTCAAGCACCATATTCAGCCACTGTAGGGGTGTTCAAAAAATAAAATTTTCAAAAAGTTATGCCTTTTGGACGGATTGTCATGCTACTATCAATGTTGAATTCAGATACACATTTTATTTCACATTTCTATGATGTCGTGAGGTCCCTCAAAGGCCTAGGGCCTCGATATCGAAAAATCTAATCGATTTGAAGAAATTCTCCGACAAAATCCACATTTTCCTCTTGTTCCTTCTTCACTGCTTTTACCTTTGCAAGAATAATCAATAATATCTTTCTCAATTTCGATCTACAGCGTTCGAAATAGGACCACCTGCAGCCACTATGTACAGCACACTAATGCCATTGACTGTACGGGAACGAGGGAATCAACTAAATGAAAGTCCTGCCGAATATCTTGTGGAATGGCTAGTAGAGCGATAGGGGGTAAGAGCCGTGTTTTAAGATATCTGGTTCATTATAGGCCTACACAACAGGTTTTATAGCCATCAAAGACAAGTTTTATAATATAGTTATTCACTGTGTGAGAGAAACCAATTGAAGGACTGTTGAATAGAGGGTTTATAGGGCCTTGATATCGAAAAATCTAATCGATATGAAGAAATTCTCCGACAAAATCCACATTTTCCTCTTGTTCCTTCTTCACTGCTTTTACCTTTGCAAGAATAATCAATAATATCTTTCTCAATTTCGATCTACAGCGTTCGAAATAGAGCACTTACAACCATGGGTGCTGATCACTCAAGACTGCACTAACTGCACCAACAAAACTTTTGAGCCCGCAACACCATATGGGCTTGAATTCATTTGGGTGGGCTAGCGTCATGTTTGGAGGCTCAAGCCCCCCCCCCCAAGCCTATGCCTAGCTACGTCCTTGCATCCATGACAACCCTCGTTATTCCATAATGCTAATAATGCACAGGATTTGTGCAAAGTCTACCGCATTTTTGAAACTTATTTCGTCCTTTAAGAGACCGATATCAAGCACCCTATTCAGCCGCAAGATATGTGAAAGACTTTACAATGTCGCTTGAAATAGTTGACCATTTTTCGTGGCAATTCGAACGCTCTAGCATAAAATTGAGACTGAATATATTGACTATTCTAGTACGGTTTGATTCAATGGAGATGGGGACACAAGAAAATGTGGATATAATTCGTTTCATCACTCTTATGAATTTTTGCTTTTCTATAGCCTACTGTTGGAATAGTCCATAGGGGTCGTCCATAAATGACGTATCGCCCTTTTGGCACTTTTTCACCCCCTCTCTACGTAACGCGACGTAACAAAACGTGAGACCCCCTAAAATATGACGTAAAAGGGCCGACCCCTCTATTTCAAGCACCATTTTCAGCCACTACCTTTAGCATCCATTACTACATCGATATTAATCGCTATTG
The DNA here is from genome assembly GCA_018105865.1 of Metaphire vulgaris. Lineage (NCBI taxonomy): Eukaryota > Metazoa > Annelida > Clitellata > Crassiclitellata > Megascolecidae > Metaphire > Metaphire vulgaris. The sequence continues at coordinate 146,357 of CM030863.1, read as the reverse complement.
CAAATATGTGCCATCACCTTCTGCATTTTAAACGGCTCATCCTAATCAACCCTCGTTATTTCATAATGTTAATAATGCGCCGGATTTGGGCAAATACAACCGCATATTTGCACGTGATTTCGTCCTGTTATAGATCGAATTCAAGCACCATATTCAGCCACTGTCTTTAGCATCCATTGCTACATTGGTATCTATCGCTGCTGCAAACATGGGTCATCAATGTCTGCATTGAAAACGGATCATCCATGACAACCCTCGTTATTCCATCATGCTAATAATGCACAGGATTTTTGCAAAGTCTACCGCATTTTTGAAACTTATTTCGTCCTTTAAGAGACCGATATCAAGCACCCTATTCAGCCACAAGATATGTGAAAGACTTTACAATGTCGCTTGAAATAGTTGACCATTTTTCGTGGCAATTCGAACGCTCTAGCATAAAATTGAGACTGAATATATTGACTATTCTAGTACGGTTTGATTCAATGGAGATGGGGACACAAGAAAATGTGGATATAATTCGTTTCATCGCTCTTATGAATTTTTGCTTTTCTATAGCCTACTGTTGGAATAGTCCTTAGGGGTCGTCCATAAATGACGTATCGCCCTTTTGGCACTTTTTACCCCTCTCTACGTAACGCGACGTAACAAAACGTGAGACCCCCTAAAATATGACGTAAAAAAGGGCCGACCCCCTCTATTTCAAGCACCATTTTCAGCCACTACCTTTAGCATCCATTACTACATCGATATTAATCGCTATTGCAAATATGTGCCATCACCTTCTGCATTTTAAACGGCTCATCCTTGACAACCCTCGTTATTTCATAATGCTAATAATGCGCCGGATTTGGGCAAATACAACTGCATATTTGCAAGTGATTTCGTCCTGTTATAGATCGAATTCAAGCACCATATTCAGCCACTGTCTTTAGCATCCATTGCTACATTGGTATCTATCGCTGCTGCAAACATGGGTCATCAATGTCTGCATTGAAAACGGATCATCCATGACAACCCTCGTTATTCCATAATGCTAATAATGCACAGGATTTGTGCAAAGTCTACCGCATTTTTGAAACTTATTTCGTCCTTTAAGAGACCGATATCAAGCACCCTATTCAGCCGCAAGATATGTGAAAGACTTTAGAATGTCGCTTGAAATAGTTGACCATTTTTCGTGGCAATTCGAACGCTCTAGCATAAAATTGAGACTGAATATATTGACTATTCTAGTACGGTTTGATTCAATGGAGATGGGGACACAAGAAAATGTGGATATAATTCGTTTCATCACTCTTATGAATTTTTGCTTTTCTATAGCCTACTGTTGGAATAGTCCTTAGGGGTCGTCCATAAATGACGTATCGCCCTTTTGGCACTTTTTCACCCCCTCTCTACGTAACGCGACGTAACAAAACGTCAGACTCCTAAAATTTGACGTAACAGCGGGTCGACCCCCTCTACTAAAAGCACCATTTTCAGCCACTACCTTTAGCATCCATTATAGTTCGATATTAATCGCTATTGCAAATATGTGCCATCACCTTCTGCATTTTAAACGGCTCATCCTTGACAACCCTCGTTATTTCATAATGCCAATAATGCGCCGGATTTGGGCAAATACAACCGCATATTTGCACGTGATTTCGTCCTGTTATAGATCGAATTCAAGCACCATATTCAGCCACTGTAGGGGTGTTCAAAAAATAAAATTTTCAAAACGTTATGCCTTTTGGACGGATTGTCATGTTACTATCAATGTTGAATTCAGATACACATTTTATTTCACATTTCTATGATGTCGTGAGGTCCCTCAAAGGCCTAGGGCCTCGATATCGAAAAATCTAATCGATTTGAAGAAATTCTCCGACAAAATCCACATTTTCCTCTTGTTCCTTCTTCACTGCTTTTACCTTTGCAAGAATAATCAATAATATCTTTCTCAATTTCGATCTACAGCGTTCGAAATAGGACCACCTGCAGCCACTATGTACAGCACACTAATGCCATTGACTGTACGGGAACGAGGGAATCAACTAAATGAAAGTCCTGCCGAATATCTTGTGGAATGGCTAGTAGAGCGATAGGGGGTAAGAGCCGTGTTTTAAGATATCTGGTTCATTATAGGCCTACACAACAGGTTTTATAGCCATCAAAGACAAGTTTTATAATATAGTTATTCACTGTGAGAGAAACCAATTGAAGGACTGTTGAATAGAGGGTTTATAGGGCCTTGATATCGAAAAATCTAATCGATATGAAGAAATTCTCCGACAAAATCCACATTTTCCTCTTGTTCCTTCTTCACTGCTTTTACCTTTGCAAGAATAATCAATAATATCTTTCTCAATTTCGATCTACAGCGTTCGAAATAGAGCACTTACAGCCATGGGTGCTGATCACTCAAGACTGCACTAACTGCACCAACAAAACTTTTGAGCCCGCAACACCATATGGGCTTGAATTCATTTGGGTGGGCTAGCGTCATGTTTGGAGGGGCTCAAGCCCCCAAGCCTATGCCTAGCTACGTCCTTGCATCCATGACAACCCTCGTTATTCCATAATGCTAATAATGCACAGGATTTGTGCAAAGTCTACCGCATTTTTGAAACTTATTTCGTCCTTTAAGAGACCGATATCAAGCACCCTATTCAGCCGCAAGATATGTGAAAGACTTTAGAATGTCGCTTGAAATAGTTGACCATTTTTCGTGGCAATTCGAACGCTCTAGCATAAAATTGAGACTGAATATATTGACTATTCTAGTACGGTTTGATTCAATGGAGATGGGGACACAAGAAAATGTGGATATAATTCGTTTCATCGCTCTTATGAATTTTTGCTTTTCTATAGCCTACTGTTGGAATAGTCCTTAGGGGTCGTCCATAAATGACGTATCGCCCTTTTGGCACTTTTTTACCCCCTCTCTACGTAACACGACGTAACAAAACGTGAGACCCCCTAAAATATGACGTAAAAAAGGGCCGACCCCCTCTATTTCAAGCACCATTTTCAGCCACTACCTTTAGCATCCATTACTACATCGATATTAATCGCTATTGCAAATATGTGCCATCACCTTCTGCATTTTAAACGGCTCATCCTTGACAACCCTCGTTATTTCATAATGCTAATAATGCGCCGGATTTGGGCAAATACAACCGCATATTTACAAGTGATTTCGCCCTGTTATAGATCGAATTCAAGCACCATATTCAGCCACTGTCTTTAGCATCCATTGCTACATTGGTATCTATCGTTGCTGCAAACATGGGTCATCAATGTCTGCATTGAAAACGGATCATCCATGACAACCCTCGTTATTCCATAATGCTAATAATGCACAGGATTTGTGCAAAGTCTACCGCATTTTTGAAACTTATTTCGTCCTTTAAGAGACCGATATCAAGCACCCTATTCAGCCACAAGATATGTGAAAGACTTTACAATGTCGCTTGAAATAGTTGACCATTTTTCGTGGCAATTCAAACGCTCTAGCATAAAATTGAGACTGAATATATTGACTATTCTAGTACGGTTTGATTCAATGGAGATGGGGACACAAGAAAATGTGGATATAATTCGTTTCATCGCTCTTATGAATTTTTGCTTTTCTATAGCCTACTGTTGGAATAGTCCTTAGGGTCGTCCATAAATGACGTATCGCCCTTTTTGGCACTTTTTTTTACCCCCTCTCTACGTAACGCGACGTAACAAAACGTGAGACCCCTAAAATATGACGTAAAAAGGGCCGACCCCTATTTCAAGCACCATTTTCAGCCACTACCTTTAGCATCCATTACTACATCGATATTAATCGCTATTGCAAATATGTGCCATCACCTTCTGCATTTTAAACGGCTCATCCTTGACAACCCTCGTTATTTCATAATGCTAATAATGCGCCGGATTTGGGCAAATACAACTGCATATTTGCAAGTGATTTCGTCCTGTTATAGATCGAATTCAAGCACCATATTCAGCCACTGTCTTTAGCATCCATTGCTACATTGGTATCTATCGCTGCTGCAAACATGGGTCATCAATGTCTGCATTGAAAACGGATCATCCATGACAACCCTCGTTATTCCATAATGCTAATAATGCACAGGATTTGTGCAAAGTCTACCGCATTTTTGAAACTTATTTCGTCCTTTAAGAGACCGATATCAAGCACCCTATTCAGCCGCAAGATATGTGAAAGACTTTAGAATGTCGCTTGAAATAGTTGACCATTTTTCGTGGCAATTCGAACGCTCTAGCATAAAATTGAGACTGAATATATTGACTATTCTAGTACGGTTTGATTCAATGGAGATGGGGACACAAGAAAATGTGGATATAATTCGTTTCATCACTCTTATGAATTTTTGCTTTTCTATAGCCTACTGTTGGAATAGTCCTTAGGGGTCGTCCATAAATGACGTATCGCCCTTTTGGCACTTTTTCACCCCCTCTCTACGTAACGCGACGTAACAAAACGTCAGACTCCTAAAATTTGACGTAACAGCGGGTCGACCCCCTCTACTAAAAGCACCATTTTCAGCCACTACCTTTAGCATCCATTATAGTTCGATATTAATCGCTATTGCAAATATGTGCCATCACCTTCTGCATTTTAAACGGCTCATCCTTGACAACCCTCGTTATTTCATAATGCCAATAATGCGCCGGATTTGGGCAAATACAACCGCATATTTGCACGTGATTTCGTCCTGTTATAGATCGAATTCAAGCACCATATTCAGCCACTGTAGGGGTGTTCAAAAAATAAAATTTTCAAAAAGTTATGCCTTTTGGACGGATTGTCATGCTACTATCAATGTTGAATTCAGATACACATTTTATTTCACATTTCTATGATGTCGTGAGGTCCCTCAAAGGCCTAGGGCCTCGATATCGAAAAATCTAATCGATTTGAAGAAATTCTCCGACAAAATCCACATTTTCCTCTTGTTCCTTCTTCACTGCTTTTACCTTTGCAAGAATAATCAATAATATCTTTCTCAATTTCGATCTACAGCGTTCGAAAAATAGGACCACCTGCAGCCACTATGTACAGCACACTAATGCCATTGACTGTACGGGAAACGAGGGAATCAACTAAATGAAAGTCCTGCCGAATATCTTGTGGAATGGCTAGTAGAGCGATAGGGGGTAAGAGCCGTGTTTTAAGATATCTGGTTCATTATAGGCCTACACAACAGGTTTTATAGCCATCAAAGACAAGTTTTATAATATAGTTATTCACTGTGTGAGAGAAACCAATTGAAGGACTGTTGAATAGAGGGTTTATAGGGCCTTGATATCGAAAAATCTAATCGATATGAAGAAATTCTCCGACAAAATCCACATTTTCCTCTTGTTCCTTCTTCACTGCTTTTACCTTTGCAAGAATAATCAATAATATCTTTCTCAATTTCGATCTACAGCGTTCGAAATAGAGCACTTACAGCCATGGGTGCTGATCACTCAAGACTGCACTAACTGCACCAACAAAACTTTTGAGCCCGCAACACCATATGGGCTTGAATTCATTTGGGTGGGCTAGCGTCATGTTTGGAGGGGCTCAAGCCCCCCCCCCCAAGCCTATGCCTAGCTACGTCCTTGCATCCATGACAACCCTCGTTATTCCATAATGCTAATAATGCACAGGATTTGTGCAAAGTCTACCGCATTTTTGAAACTTATTTCGTCCTTTAAGAGACCGATATCAAGCACCCTATTCAGCCGCAAGATATGTGAAAGACTTTACAATGTCGCTTGAAATAGTTGACCATTTTTCGTGGCAATTCGAACGCTCTAGCATAAAATTGAGACTGAATATATTGACTATTCTAGTACGGTTTGATTCAATGGAGATGGGGACACAAGAAAATGTGGATATAATTCGTTTCATCACTCTTATGAATTTTTGCTTTTCTATAGCCTACTGTTGGAATAGTCCATAGGGGTCGTCCATAAATGACGTATCGCCTTTTTGGCACTTTTTCACCCCCTCTCTACGTAACGCGACGTAACAAAACGTGAGACCCCCTAAAATATGACGTAAAAAGGGCCGACCCCCTCTATTTCAAGCACCATTTTCAGCCACTACCTTTAGCATCCATTACTACATCGATATTAATCGCTATTGCAAATATGTGCCATCACCTTCTGCATTTTAAACGGCTCATCCTTGACAACCCTCGTTATTTCATAATGCTAATAATGCGCCGGATTTGGGCAAATACAACTGCATATTTGCAAGTGATTTCGTCCTGTTATAGATCGAATTCAAGCACCATATTCAGCCACTGTCTTTAGCATCCATTGCTACATTGGTATCTATCGCTGCTGCAAACATGGGTCATCAATGTCTGCATTGAAAACGGATCATCCATGACAACCCTCGTTATTCCATAATGCTAATAATGCACAGGATTTGTGCAAAGTCTACCGCATTTTTGAAACTTATTTCGTCCTTTAAGAGACCGATATCAAGCACCCTATTCAGCCACAAGATATGTGAAAGACTTTAGAATATCGCTTGAAATAGTTGACCATTTTTCGTGGCAATTCGAACGCTCTAGCATAAAATTGAGACTGAATATATTGACTATTCTAGTACGGTTTGATTCAATGGAGATGGGGACACAAGAAAATGTGGATATAATTCGTTTCATCACTCTTATGAATTTTTGCTTTTCTATAGCCTACTGTTGGAATAGTCCTTAGGGGTCGTCCATAAATGACGTATCGCCCTTTTGGCACTTTTTCACCCCCTCTCTACGTAACGCGACGTAACAAAACGTGAGACCCCCTAAAATATGACGTAAAAAAGGGCCGACCCCCTCTATTTCAAGCACCATTTTCAGCCACTACCTTTAGCATCCATTACTACATCGATATTAATCGCTATTGCAAATATGTGCCATCACCTTCTGCATTTTAAACGGCTCATCCTTGACAACCCTCGTTATTTCATAATGCCAATAATGCGCCGGATTTGGGCAAATACAACCGCATATTTGCACGTGATTTCGTCCTGTTATAGATCGAATTCAAGCACCATATTCAGCCACTGTAGGGGTGTTCAAAAAAATAAAATTTTCAAAAAGTTATGCCTTCTGGACGGATTGTCATGCTACTATCAATGTTGAATTCAGATACACATTTTATTTCACATTTCTATGATGTCCTGAGGTCCCTCAAAGGCCTAGGACCTCGATATCGAAAAATCTAATCGATTTGAAGAAATTCTCCGACAAAATCCACATTTTCCTCTTGTTCCTTCTTCACTGCTTTTACCTTTGCAAGAATAATCAATAATATCTTTCTCAATTTCGATCTACAGCGTTCGAAATAGGACCACCTGCAGCCACTATGTACAGCACACTAATGCCATTGACTGTACGGGAACGAGGGAATCAACTAAATGAAAGTCCTGCCGAATATCTTGTGGAATGGCTAGTAGAGCGATAGGGGGTAAGAGCCGTGTTTTAAGATATCTGGTTCATTATAGGCCTACACAACAGGTTTTATAGCCATCAAAGACAAGTTTTATAATATAGTTATTCACTGTGTGAGAGAAACCAATTGAAGGACTGTTGAATAGAGGGTTTATAGGGCCTTGATATCGAAAAATCTAATCGATTCGAAGAAATTCTCCGACAAAATCCACATTTTCCTCTTGTTCCTTCTTCACTGCTTTTACCTTTGCAAGAATAATCAATAATATCTTTCTCAATTTCGATCTACAGCGTTCGAAATAGAGCACTTACAGCCATGGGTGCTGATCACTCAAGATTGCACTAACTGCACCAACAAAACTTTTGAGCCCGCAACACCATATGGGCTTGAATTCATTTGGGTGGGCTAGCTTCATGTTTGGAGGGCTCAAGCCCCCAAGCCTATGCCTAGCTACGTCCTTGCATCCATGACAACCCTCGTTATTCCATAATGCTAATAATGCACAGGATTTGTGCAAAGTCTACCGCATTTTTGAAACTTATTTCGTCCTTTAAGAGACCGATATCAAGCACCCTATTCAGCCACAAGATATGTGAAAGACTTTAGAATGTCGCTTGAAATAGTTGACCATTTTTCGTGGCAATTCGAACGCTCTAGCATAAAATTGAGACTGAATATATTGACTATTCTAGTACGGTTTGATTCAATGGAGATGGGGACACAAGAAAATGTGGATATAATTCGTTTCATCGCTCTTATGAATTTTTGCTTTTCTATAGCCTACTGTTGGAATAGTCCTTAGGGGTCGTCCATAAATGACGTATCGCCCTTTTGGCACTTTTTTACCCCCTCTCTACGTAACGCGACGTAACAAAACGTGAGACCCCCTAAAATATGACGTAAAAAAGGGCCGACCCCCTCTATTTCAAGCACCATTTTCAGCCACTACCTTTAGCATCCATTACTACATCGATATTAATCGCTATTGCAAATATGTGCCATCACCTTCTGCATTTTAAACGGCTCATCCTTGACAACCCTCGTTATTTCATAATGCTAATAATGCGCCGGATTTGGGCAAATACAACTGCATATTTGCAAGTGATTTCGTCCTGTTATAGATCGAATTCAAGCACCATATTCAGCCACTGTCTTTAGCATCCATTGCTACATTGGTATCTATCGCTGCTGCAAACACGGGTCATCAATGTCTGCATTGAAAACGGATCATCCATGACAACCCTCGTTATTCCATAATGCTAATAATGCACAGGATTTGTGCAAAGTCTACCGCATTTTTGAAACTTATTTCGTCCTTTAAGAGACCGATATCAAGCACCTATTCAGCCGCAAGATATGTGAAAGACTTTAGAATGTCGCTTGAAATAGTTGACCATTTTTCGTGGCAATTCGAACGCTCTAGCATAAAATTGAGACTGAACATATTGACTATTCTAGTACGGTTTGATTCAATGGAGACGGGGACACAAGAAAATGTGGATATAATTCGTTTCATCACTCTTATGAATTTTTGCTTTTCTATAGCCTACTGTTGGAATAGTCCTTAGGGTCGTCCATAAATGACGTATCGCCCTTTGGCACTTTTTCACCCCCTCTCTACGTAACGCGACGTAACAAAACGTCAGACCCTAAAATTTGACGTAACAGCGGGTCGACCCCTCTACTAAAAGCACCATTTTCAGCCACTACCTTTAGCATCCATTATAGTTCGATATTAATCGCTATTGCAAATATGTGCCATCACCTTCTGCATTTTAAACGGCTCATCCTTGACAACCCTCGTTATTTCATAATGCTAATAATGCGCCGGATTTGGGCAAATACAACCGCATATTTACAAGTGATTTCGCCCTGTTATAGATCGAATTCAAGCACCATATTCAGCCACTGTAGGGGTGTTCAAAAAAATAAAATTTTCAAAAAGTTATGCCTTCTGGACGGATTGTCATGCTACTATCAATGTTGAATTCAGATACACATTTTATTTCACATTTCTATGATGTCCTGAGGTCCCTCAAAGGCCTAGGGCCTCGATATCGAAAAATCTAATCGATTTGAAGAAATTCTCCGACAAAATCCACATTTTCCTCTTGTTCCTTCTTGACTGCTTTTACCTTTGCAAGAATAATCAATAATATCTTTCTCAATTTCGATCTACAGCGTTCGAAATAAGAGCACCTGCAGCCACTATGTACAGCACACTAATGCCATTGACTGTACGGGAACGAGGGAATCAACTAAATGAAAGTCCTGCCGAATATCTTGTGGAATGGCTAGTAGAGCGATAGGGGGTAAGAGCCGTGTTTTAAGATATCTGGTTCATTATAGGCCTACACAACAGGTTTTATAGCCATCAAAGACAAGTTTTATAATATAGTTATTCACTGTGTGAGAGAAACCAATTGAAGGACTGTTGAATAGAGGGTTTATAGGGCCTTGATATCGAAAAATCTAATCGATTTGAAGAAATTCTCCGACAAAATCCACATTTTCCTCTTGTTCCTTCTTCACTGCTTTTACCTTTGCAAGAATAATCAATAATATCTTTCTCAATTTCGATCTACAGCGTTCGAAATAGAGCACTTACAGCCATGGGTGCTGATCACTCAAGACTGCACTAACTGCACCAACAAAACTTTTGAGCCCGCAACACCATATGGGCTTGAATTCATTTGGGTGGGCTAGCGTCATGTTTGGAGGGGCTCAAGCCCCTCCACCCCCAAGCCTATGCCTAGCTACGTCCTAGCATCCATGACAACCCTCGTTATTCCATAATGCTAATAATGCACAGGATTTGTGCAAAGTCTACCGCATTTTTGAAACTTATTTCGTCCTTTAAGAGACCGATATCAAGCACCCTATTCAGCCACAAGATATGTGAAAGACTTTAGAATATCGCTTGAAATAGTTGACCATTTTTCGTGGCAATTCGAACGCTCTAGCATAAAATTGAGACTGAATATATTGACTATTCTAGTACGGTTTGATTCAATGGAGATGGGGACACAAGAAAATGTGGATATAATTCGTTTCATCACTCTTATGAATTTTTGCTTTTCTATAGCCTACTGTTGGAATAGTCCTTAGGGGTCGTCCATAAATGACGTATCGCCCTTTTGGCACTTTTTTACCCCCTCTCTACGTAACACGACGTAACAAAACGTGAGACCCCCTAAAATATGACGTAAAAAAGGGCCGACCCCCTCTATTTCAAGCACCATTTTCAGCCACTACCTTTAGCATCCATTACTACATCGATATTAATCGCTATTGCAAATATGTGCCATCACCTTCTGCATTTTAAACGGCTCATCCTTGACAACCCTCGTTATTTCATAATGCTAATAATGCGCCGGATTTGGGCAAATACAACTGCATATTTGCAAGTGATTTCGTCCTGTTATAGATCGAATTCAAGCACCATATTCAGCCACTGTCTTTAGCATCCATTGCTACATTGGTATCTATCGCTGCTGCAAACACGGGTCATCAATGTCTGCATTGAAAACGGATCATCCATGACAACCCTCGTTATTCCATAATGCTAATAATGCACAGGATTTGTGCAAAGTCTCCGCATTTTTGAAACTTATTTCGTCCTTTAAGAGACCGATATCAAGCACCCTATTCAGCCACAAGATATGTGAAAGACTTTAGAATGTCGCTTGAAATAGTTGACCATTTTTCGTGGCAATTCGAACGCTCTAGCATAAAATTGAGACTGAACATATTGACTATTCTAGTACGGTTTGATTCAATGGAGACGGGGACACAAGAAAATGTGGATATAATTCGTTTCATCACTCTTATGAATTTTTGCTTTTCTATAGCCTACTGTTGGAATAGTCCTTAGGGGTCGTCCATAAATGACGTATCGCCCTTTTGGCACTTTTTCACCCCCTCTCTACGTAACGCGACGTAACAAAACGTCAAACCCCTAAAATTTGACGTAACAGCGGGTCGACCCCCTCTACTAAAAGCACCATTTTCAGCCACTACCTTTAGCATCCATTATAGTTCGATAATAATCGCTATTGCAAATATGTGCCATCACCTTCTGCATTTTAAACGGCTCATCCTTGACAACCCTCGTTATTTCATAATGCTAATAATGCGCCGGATTTGGGCAAATACAACTGCATATTTGCAAGTGATTTCGTCCTGTTATAGATCGAATTCAAGCACCATATTCAGCCACTGTCTTTAGCATCCATTGCTACATTGGTATCTATCGCTGCTGCAAACACGGGTCATCAATGTCTGCATTGAAAACGGATCATCCATGACAACCCTCGTTATTCCATAATGCTAATAATGCACAGGATTTGTGCAAAGTCTCCGCATTTTTGAAACTTATTTCGTCCTTTAAGAGACCGATATCAAGCACCCTATTCAGCCGCAAGATATGTGAAAGACTTTAGAATGTCGCTTGAAATAGTTGACCATTTTTCGTGGCAATTCGAACGCTCTAGCATAAAATTGAGACTGAATATATTGACTATTCTAGTACGGTTTGATTCAATGGAGATGGGGACACAAGAAAATGTGGATATAATTCGTTTCATCGCTCTTATGAATTTTTGCTTTTCTATAGCCTACTGTTGGAATAGTCCTTAGGGGTCGTCCATAAATGACGTATCGCCCTTTTGGCACTTTTTTACCCCCTCTCTACGTAACGCGACGTAACAAAACGTGAGACCCCCTAAAATATGACGTAAAAAAGGGCCGACCCCCTCTATTTCAAGCACCATTTTCAGCCACTACCTTTAGCATCCATTACTACATCGATATTAATCGCTATTGCAAATATGTGCCATCACCTTCTGCATTTTAAACGGCTCATCCTTGACAACCCTCGTTATTTCATAATGCTAATAATGCGCCGGATTTGGGCAAATACAACCGCATATTTACAAGTGATTTCGCCCTGTTATAGATCGAATTCAAGCACCATATTCAGCCACTGTCTTTAGCATCCATTGCTACATTGGTATCTATCGCTGTTGCAAACATGGGTCATCAATGTCTGCATTGAAAACGGATCATCCATGACAACCCTCGTTATTCCATAATGCTAATAATGCACAGGATTTGTGCAAAGTCTACCGCATTTTTGAAACTTATTTCGTCCTTTAAGAGACCGATATCAAGCACCCTATTCAGCCACAAGATATGTGAAAGACTTTAGAATGTCGCTTGAAATAGTTGACCATTTTTCGTGGCAATTCGAACGCTCTAGCATAAAATTGAGACTGAATATATTGATTATTCTAGTACGGTTTGATTCAATGGAGATGGGGACACAAGAAAATGTGGATATAATTCGTTTCATCACTCTTATGAATTTTTGCTTTTCTATAGCCTACTGTTGGAATAGTCCTTAGGGGTCGTCCATAAATGACGTATCGCCCTTTTGGCACTTTTTCACCCCCTCTCTACGTAACGCGACGTAACAAAACGTCAAACCCCTAAGATTTGACGTAACAGCGGGTCGACCCCCTCTACTAAAAGCACCATTTTCAGCCACTACCTTTAGCATCCATTATAGTTCGATATTAATCGCTATTGCAAATATGTGCCATCACCTTCTGCATTTTAAACGGCTCATCCTTGACAACCCTCGTTATTTCATAATGCTAATAATGCGCCGGATTTGGGCAAATACAACCGCATATTTACAAGTGATTTCGCCCTGTTATAGATCGAATTCAAGCACCATATTCAGCCACTGTCTTTAGCATCCATTGCTACATTGGTATCTATCGCTGCTGCAAACATGGGTCATCAATGTCTGCATTGAAAACGGATCATCCATGACAACCCTCGTTATTCCATAATGCTAATAATGCACAGGATTTGTGCAAAGTCTACCGCATTTTTGAAACTTATTTCGTCCTTTAAGAGACCGATATCAAGCACCCTATTCAGCCGCAAGATATGTGAAAGACTTTAGAATGTCGCTTGAAATAGTTGACCATTTTTCGTGGCAATTCGAACGCTCTAGCATAAAATTGAGACTGAATATATTGACTATTCTAGTACGGTTTGATTCAATGGAGATGGGGACACAAGAAAATGTGGATATAATTCGTTTCATCGCTCTTATGAATTTTTGCTTTTCTATAGCCTACTGTTGGAATAGTCCTTAGGGGTCGTCCATAAATGACGTATCGCCCTTTTGGCACTTTTTTACCCCCTCTCTACGTAACGCGACGTAACAAAACGTGAGACCCCCTAAAATATGACGTAAAAAAGGGCCGACCCCCTCTATTTCAAGCACCATTTTCAGCCACTACCTTTAGCATCCATTACTACATCGATATTAATCGCTATTGCAAATATGTGCCATCACCTTCTGCATTTTAAACGGCTCATCCTTGACAACCCTCGTTATTTCATAATGCTAATAATGCGCCGGATTTGGGCAAATACAACTGCATATTTGCAAGTGATTTCGTCCTGTTATAGATCGAATTCAAGCACCATATTCAGCCACTGTCTTTAGCATCCATTGCTACATTGGTATCTATCGCTGCTGCAAACATGGGTCATCAATGTCTGCATTGAAAACGGATCATCCATGACAACCCTCGTTATTCCATAATGCTAATAATGCACAGGATTTGTGCAAAGTCTACCGCATTTTTGAAACTTATTTCGTCCTTTAAGAGACCGATATCAAGCACCCTATTCAGCCGCAAGATATGTGAAAGACTTTAGAATGTCGCTTGAAATAGTTGACCATTTTTCGTGGCAATTCGAACGCTCTAGCATAAAATTGAGACTGAACATATTGACTATTCTAGTACGGTTTGATTCAATGGAGACGGGGACACAAGAAAATGTGGATATAATTCGTTTCATCACTCTTATGAATTTTTGCTTTTCTATAGCCTACTGTTGGAATAGTCCTTAGGGGTCGTCCATAAATGACGTATCGCCCTTTTGGCACTTTTTCACCCCCTCTCTACGTAACGCGACGTAACAAAACGTGAGACCCCCTAAAATATGACGTAAAAAAGGGCCGACCCCCTCTATTTCAAGCACCATTTTCAGCCACTACCTTTAGCATCCATTACTACATCGATATTAATCGCTATTGCAAATATGTGCCATCACCTTCTGCATTTTAAACGGCTCATCCTTGACAACCCTCGTTATTTCATAATGCCAATAATGCGCCGGATTTGGGCAAATACAACCGCATATTTGCACGTGATTTCGTCCTGTTATAGATCGAATTCAAGCACCATATTCAGCCACTGTAGGGGTGTTCAAAAATAAAATTTTCAAAAAGTATGCCTTTTGGACGGATTGTCATGCTACTATCAATGTTGAATTCAGATACACATTTTATTTCACATTTCTATGATGTCGTGAGGTCCCTCAAAGGCCTAGGGCCTCGATATCGAAAAATCTAATCGATTTGAAGAAATTCTCCGACAAAATCCACATTTTCCTCTTGTTCCTTCTTCACTGCTTTTACCTTTGCAAGAATAATCAATAATATCTTTCTCAATTTCGATCTACAGCGTTCGAAATAGGACCACCTGCAGCCACTATGTACAGCACACTAATGCCATTGACTGTACGGGAACGAGGGAATCAACTAAATGAAAGTCCTGCCGAATATCTTGTGGAATGGCTAGTAGAGCGATAGGGGGTAAGAGCCGTGTTTTAAGATATCTGGTTCATTATAGGCCTACACAAACAGGTTTTATAGCCATCAAAGACAAGTTTTATAATATAGTTATTCACTGTGTGAGAGAAACCAATTGAAGGACTGTTGAATAGAGGGTTTATAGGGCCTTGATATCGAAAAATCTAATCGATTCGAAGAAATTCTCCGACAAAATCCACATTTTCCTCTTGTTCCTTCTTCACTGCTTTTACCTTTGCAAGAATAATCAATAATATCTTTCTCAATTTCGATCTACAACGTTCGAAATAGAGCACTTACAGCCATGGGTGCTGATCACTCAAGACTGCACTAACTGCACCAACAAAACTTTTGAGCCCGCAACACCATATGGGCTTGAATTCATTTGGGTGGGCTAGCTTCATGTTTGGAGGGCTCAAGCCCTTCCCCCCCAAGCCTATGCCTAGCTACGTCCTTGCATCCATGACAACCCTCGTTATTCCATAATGCTAATAATGCACAGGATTTGTGCAAAGTCTACCGCATTTTTGAAACTTATTTCGTCCTTTAAGAGACCGATATCAAGCACCCTATTCAGCCGCAAGATATGTGAAAGACTTTAGAATGTCGCTTGAAATAGTTGACCATTTTTCGTGGCAATTCGAACGCTCTAGCATAAAATTGAGACTGAATATATTGACTATTCTAGTACGGTTTGATTCAATGGAGATGGGGACACAAGAAAATGTGGATATAATTCGTTTCATCGCTCTTATGAATTTTTGCTTTTCTATAGCCTACTGTTGGAATAGTCCTTAGGGGTCGTCCATAAATGACGTATCGCCCTTTTGGCACTTTTTCACCCTCTCTCTACGTAACGCGACGTAACAAAACGTGAGACCCCCTAAAATATGACGTAAAAAAGGGCCGACCCCTCTATTTCAAGCACCATTTTCAGCCACTACCTTTAGCATCCATTACTACATCGATATTAATCGCTATTGCAAATATGTGCCATCACCTTCTGCATTTTAAACGGCTCATCCTTGACAACCCTCGTTATTTCATAATGCTAATAATGCGCCGGATTTGGGCAAATACAACCTCATATTTACAAGTGATTTCGCCCTGTTATAGATCGAATTCAAGCACCATATTCAGCCACTGTCTTTAGCATCCATTGCTACATTGGTATCTATCGCTGCTGCAAACATGGGTCATCAATGTCTGCATTGAAAACGGATCATCCATGACAACCCTCGTTATTCCATAATGCTAATAATGCACAGGATTTGTGCAAAGTCTCCGCATTTTTGAAACTTATTTCGTCCTTTAAGAGACCGATATCAAGCACCCTATTCAGCCGCAAGATATGTGAAAGACTTTAGAATGTCGCTTGAAATAGTTGACCATTTTTCGTGGCAATTCGAACGCTCTAGCATAAAATTGAGACTGAATATATTGACTATTCTAGTACGGTTTGATTCAATGGAGATGGGGACACAAGAAAATGTGGATATAATTCGTTTCATCGCTCTTATGAATTTTTGCTTTTCTATAGCCTACTGTTGGAATAGTCCTTAGGGGTCGTCCATAAATGACGTATCGCCCTTTGGCACTTTTTTTCCCTCTCTCTACGTAACGCGACGTAACAAAACGTGAGACCCCTAAAATATGACGTAAAAAAAGGGCCGACCCCTCTATTTCAAGCACCATTTTCAGCCACTACCTTTAGCATCCATTACTACATCGATATTAATCGCTATTGCAAATATGTGCCATCACCTTCTGCATTTTAAACGGCTCATCCTTGACAACCCTCGTTATTTCATAATGCTAATAATGCGCCGGATTTGGGCAAATACAACCTCATATTTACAAGTGATTTCGCCCTGTTATAGATCGAATTCAAGCACCATATTCAGCCACTGTCTTTAGCATCCATTGCTACATTGGTATCTATCGCTGCTGCAAACATGGGTCATCAATGTCTGCATTGAAAACGGATCATCCATGACAACCCTCGTTATTCCATAATGCTAATAATGCACAGGATTTGTGCAAAGTCTCCGCATTTTTGAAACTTATTTCGTCCTTTAAGAGACCGATATCAAGCACCCTATTCAGCCGCAAGATATGTGAAAGACTTTAGAATGTCGCTTGAAATAGTTGACCATTTTTCGTGGCAATTCGAACGCTCTAGCATAAAATTGAGACTGAACATATTGACTATTCTAGTACGGTTTGATTCAATGGAGACGGGGACACAAGAAAATGTGGATATAATTCGTTTCATCACTCTTATGAATTTTTGCTTTTCTATAGCCTACTGTTGGAATAGTCCTTAGGGGTCGTCCATAAATGACGTATCGCCCTTTTGGCACTTTTTCACCCCCTCTCTACGTAACGCGACGTAACAAAACGTGAGACCCCCTAAAATATGACGTAAAAAAGGGCCGACCCCCTCTATTTCAAGCACCATTTTCAGCCACTACCTTTAGCATCCATTACTACATCGATATTAATCGCTATTGCAAATATATGCCATCACCTTCTGCATTTTAAACGGCTCATCCTTGACAACCCTCGTTATTTCATAATGCTAATAATGCGCCGGATTTGGGCAAATACAACTGCATATTTGCAAGTGATTTCGTCCTGTTATAGAACGAATTCAAGCACCATATTCAGCCACTGTCTTTAGCATCCATTGCTACATTGGTATCTATCGCTGCTGCAAACACGGGTCATCAATGTCTGCATTGAAAACGGATCATCCATGACAACCCTCGTTATTCCATAATGCTAATAATGCACAGGATTTGTGCAAAGTCTCCGCATTTTTGAAACTTATTTCATCCTTTAAGAGACCGATATCAAGCACCCTATTCAGCCGCAAGATATGTGAAAGACTTTAGAATGTCGCTTGAAATAGTTGACCATTTTTCGTGGCAATTCGAACGCTCTAGCATAAAATTGAGACTGAACATATTGACTATTCTAGTACGGTTTGATTCAATGGAGACGGGGACACAAAAAATGTGGATATAATTCGTTTCATCACTCTTATGAATTTTTGCTTTTCTATAGCCTACTGTTGGAATAGTCCTTAGGGTCGTCCATAAATGACGTATCGCCCTTTGGCACTTTTTTCCCCCTCTCTACGTAACGCGACGTAACAAAACGTCAAACCCTAAGATTTGACGTAACAGCGGGTCGACCCCTCTACTAAAAGCACCATTTTCAGCCACTACCTTTAGCATCCATTATAGTTCGATATTAATCGCTATTGCAAATATGTGCCATCACCTTCTGCATTTTAAACGGCTCATCCTTGACAACCCTCGTTATTTCATAATGCTAATAATGCGCCGGATTTGGGCAAATACAACCGCATATTTACAAGTGATTTCGCCCTGTTATAGATCGAATTCAAGCACCATATTCAGCCACTGTCTTTAGCATCCATTGCTACATTGGTATCTATCGCTGCTGCAAACATGGGTCATCAATGTCTGCATTGAAAACGGATCATCCATGACAACCCTCGTTATTCCATAATGCTAATAATGCACAGGATTTGTGCAAAGTCTACCGCATTTTTGAAACTTATTTCGTCCTTTAAGAGACCGATATCAAGCACCCTATTCAGCCACAAGATATGTGAAAGACTTTAGAATATCGCTTGAAATAGTTGACCATTTTTCGTGGCAATTCGAACGCTCTAGCATAAAATTGAGACTGAATATATTGACTATTCTAGTACGGTTTGATTCAATGGAGATGGGGACACAAGAAAATGTGGATATAATTCGTTTCATCACTCTTATGAATTTTTGCTTTTCTATAGCCTACTGTTGGAATAGTCCTTAGGGGTCGTCCATAAATGACGTATCGCCCTTTTGGCACTTTTTTACCCCCTCTCTACGTAACGCGACGTAACAAAACGTGAGACCCCCTAAAATATGACGTAAAAAAGGGCCGACCCCCTCTATTTCAAGCACCATTTTCAGCCACTACCTTTAGCATCCATTACTACATCGATATTAATCGCTATTGCAAATATGTGCCATCACCTTCTGCATTTTAAACGGCTCATCCTTGACAACCCTCGTTATTTCATAATGCTAATAATGCGCCGGATTTGGGCAAATACAACTGCATATTTGCAAGTGATTTCGTCCTGTTATAGATCGAATTCAAGCACCATATTCAGCCACTGTCTTTAGCATCCATTGCTACATTGGTATCTATCGCTGTTGCAAACATGGGTCATCAATGTCTGCATTGAAAACGGATCATCCATGACAACCCTCGTTATTCCATAATGCTAATAATGCACAGGATTTGTGCAAAGTCTACCGCATTTTTGAAACTTATTTCGTCCTTTAAGAGACCGATATCAAGCACCCTATTCAGCCACAAGATATGTGAAAGACTTTAGAATGTCGCTTGAAATAGTTGACCATTTTTTTCGTGCAATTCGAACGCTCTAGCATAAAATTGAGACTGAATATATTGATTATTCTAGTACGGTTTGATTCAATGGAGATGGGGACACAAGAAAATGTGGATATAATTCGTTTCATCACTCTTATGAATTTTGCTTTTCTATAGCCTACTGTTGGAATAGTCCTTAGGGTCGTCCATAAATGACGTATCGCCCTTTTGGCACTTTTTCACCCCTCTCTACGTAACGCGACGTAACAAAACGTGAGACCCCCTAAAATATGACGTAAAAAAGGGCCGACCCCTCTATTTCAAGCACCATTTTCAGCCACTACCTTTAGCATCCATTACTACATCGATATTAATCGCTATTGCAAATATGTGCCATCACCTTCTGCATTTTAAACGGCTCATCCTTGACAACCCTCGTTATTTCATAATGCTAATAATGCGCCGGATTTGGGCAAATACAACTGCATATTTGCAAGTGATTTCGTCCTGTTATAGATCGAATTCAAGCACCATATTCAGCCACTGTCTTTAGTATCCATTGCTACATTGGTATCTATCGCTGTTGCAAACATGGGTCATCAATGTCTGCATTGAAAACGGATCATCCATGACAACCCTCGTTATTCCATAATGCTAATAATGCACAGGATTTGTGCAAAGTCTACCGCATTTTTGAAACTTATTTCGTCCTTTAAGAGACCGATATCAAGCACCCTATTCAGCCACAAGATATGTGAAAGACTTTAGAATGTCACTTGAAATAGTTGACCATTTTTCGTGGCAATTCGAACGCTCTAGCATAAAATTGAGACTGAATATATTGACTATTCTAGTACGGTTTGATTCAATGGAGATGGGGACACAAGAAAATGTGGATATAATTCGTTTCATCGCTCTTACGAATTTTTGCTTTTCTATAGCCTACTGTTGGAATAGTCCTTATGGGTCGTCCATAAATGACGTATCGTCCTTTTGGCACTTTTTCACCCTCTCTCTACGTAACGCGACGTAACAAAACGTCAGACCCCCTAAAATATGACGTAAAAAGGGCCGACCCCCTCTATTTCAAGCACCATTTTCAGCCACTACCTTTAGCATCCATTACTACATCGATATTAATCGCTATTGCAAATATGTGCCATCACCTTCTGCATTTTAAACGGCTCATCCTTGACAACCCTCGTTATTTCATAATGCTAATAATGCGCCGGATTTGGGCAAATACAACTGCATATTTGCAAGTGATTTCGTCCTGTTATAGATCGAATTCAAGCACCATATTCAGCCACTGTCTTTAGCATCCATTGCTACATTGGTATCTATCGCTGTTGCAAACATGGGTCATCAATGTCTGCATTGAAAACGGATCATCCATGACAACCCTCGTTATTCCATAATGCTAATAATGCACAGGATTTGTGCAAAGTCTACCGCATTTTTGAAACTTATTTCGTCCTTTAAGAGACCGATATCAAGCACCCTATTCAGCCACAAGATATGTGAAAGACTTTAGAATATCGCTTGAAAAAGTTGACCATTTTTCGTGGCAATTCGAACGCTCTAGCATAAAATTGAGACTGAAGATATTGACTATTCTAGTACGGTTTGATTCAATGGAGATGGGGACACAAGAAAATGTGGATATAATTCGTTTCATCACTCTTATGAATTTTTGCTTTTCTATAGCCTACTGTTGGAATAGTCCTTAGGGGTCGTCCATAAATGACGTATCGCCCTTTTGGCGCTTTTTTACCCCCTCTCTACGTAACGCGACGTAACAAAACGTGAGACCCCCTAAAATATGACGTAAAAAAGGGCCGACCCCCTCTATTTCAAGCACCATTTTCAGCCACTACCTTTAGCATCCATTACTACATCGATATTAATCGCTATTGCAAATATGTGCCATCACCTTCTGCATTTTAAACGGCTCATCCTTGACAACCCTCGTTATTTCATAATGCCAATAATGCGCCGGATTTGGGCAAATACAGCCGCATATTTGCACGTGATTTCGTCCTGTTATAGATCGAATTCAAGCACCATATTCAGCCACTGTCTTTAGCATCCATTGCTACATTGGTATCTATCGCTGTTGCAAACATGGGTCATCAATGTCTGCATTGAAAACGGATCATCCATGACAACCCTCGTTATTCCATAATGCTAATAATGCACAGGATTTGTGCAAAGTCTACCGCATTTTTGAAACTTATTTCGTCCTTTAAGAGACCGATATCAAGCACCCTATTCAGCCACAAGATATGTGAAAGACTTTAGAATATCGCTTGAAAAAGTTGACCATTTTTCGTGGCAATTCGAACGCTCTAGCATAAAATTGAGACTGAAGATATTGACTATTCTAGTACGGTTTGATTCAATGGAGATGGGGACACAAGAAAATGTGGATATAATTCGTTTCATCGCTCTTATGAATTTTTGCTTTTCTATAGCCTACTGTTGGAATAGTCCTTAGGGGTCGTCCATAAATGACGTATCGCCCTTTTGGCACTTTTTCACCCCCTCTCTACGTAACGCGACGTAACAAAACGTCAGACCCCTAAAATTTGACGTAACAGCGGGTCGACCCCCTCTAATAAAAGCACCATTTTCAGCCACTACCTTTAGCATCCATTACTAGTTCGATATTAATCGCTATTGCAAACATGGGCCATCACCTTCTGCATTTAAAACGGCTCATCCATGCATTGACGTAGCCCGGATTTTATGTTTGGGGGGCTGAAGCCCAAGATTCAACCCCTTCTCCACCCATTCTCCCTCGTTAGACGCTCCCCGGCCGCGTTACACGCGGCCCCATTGGAATGGGGGTTCGGGAGTTTCTCCCCCGAAATTTTTTTTGAAATCGTAGATGCTCCTACGTGTGTTTTAGAGCATTTTAGACATAAAATCACAGGTCTGGTATCAATAGGTTCCATGTCTGTAATTTCTTATTTTAGGTACTACACACTTTGGACCTCAGTGTAACGTAATTTTGTAAGAAATGCATCAGGTTCGTTTATCTCACAGTATTTAAAAACCATTTCAATTGCAACTGATATTCGGCAGTCTGCATTGAGCACTGCATCATAATTCAACGATAAGTAGTCTGTTATTATCAGATAATTGTTCGCTGTATATAGCGTATGTTGCAAAATATAATTTCTTGTGCATGTGGTTCGCGGAGCCGTCAAAGGTCAGCAATGTGGCCCGCTGCTGAAAAATTCTGAAGACCCCTGCAATATCCAACGTACGATTATTGTGAACAAACAAAATTACCAAGTGTCACTCAGGCGGTCATCTCCAGTTTTGTTATGCAGGCATGTTTTAAGATATCTGGTTCATTATAGGCCTACACAACAGGTTTTATAGCCATCAAAAACAAGTTTTATAATATAGTTATTCACTGTGTGAGAGAAACCAATTGAAGGACTGTTGAATAGAGGGTTTATAGGGCCTCGATATCGAAAAATCTAATCGATTTGAAGAAATTCTCCGACAAAATCCACATTTTCCTCTTGTTCCTTCTTAACTGCTTTTACCTTTGCAAGAATAATCAATAATATCTTTCTCAATTTCGATCTACAGCGTTCGAAATAAGAGCACCTGCAGCCACTATGAACAGCACACTAATGCCATTCACTGTACGGGAACGAGGGAATCAACTAAATGAAAGTCCTGCCGATTATCTTGTGGAATGGCTAGTAGAGCGATAGGGGGTAAGAGCCGTGTTTTAAGATATCTGGTTCATTATAGGCCTACACAACAGGTTTTATAGCCATCAAAGACAAGTTTTATAATATAGTTATTCACTCATCAGTGTTTCTGTCTCTCGACAGGTCCAGGTATCCAGTTTCTCCACTCCGATCGATTGCTTGCTTCTTCTTTGAGTCTCACACAGTTATTCACTGTGTTAGAGAAACCAATTGAAGGACTGTTGAATAGAGGGTTTATAGGGCCTTGATATCGAAAAATCTAATCGATTCGAAGAAATTCTCCGACAAAATCCACATTTTCCTCTTGTTCCTTCTTCACTGCTTTTACCTTTGCAAGAATAATCAATAATATCTTTCTCAATTTCGATCTACAGCGTTTGAAATAGAGCACTTACAGCCATGGGTGCTGATCACTCAAGACTGCACTAACTGCACCAACAAAACTTTTGAGCCCGCAACACCATATGGGCTTGAATTCATTTGGGTGGGCTAGCTTCATGTTTGGAGGGGCTCAAGCCCCCCCTCCCAAGCCTATGCCTAGCTACGTCCTTGCATCCATGACAACCCTCGTTATTCCATAATGCTAATAATGCACAGGATTTGTGCAAAGTCTACCGCATTTTTGAAACTTATTTCGTCCTTTAAGAGACCGATATCAAGCACCCTATTCAGCCACAAGATATGTGAAAGACTTTACAATGTCGCTTGAAATAGTTGACCATTTTTTGTGGCAATTCGAACGCTCTAGCATAAAATTGAGACTGAATATATTGACTATTCTAGTACAGTTTGATTCAATGGAGATGGGGACACAAGAAAATGTGGATATAATTCGTTTCATCACTCTTATGAATTTTTGCTTTTCTATAGCCTACTGTTGGAATAGTCCTTAGGGTCGTCCATAAATGACGTATCGCCCTTTGGCACTTTTTTTCACCCTCTCTCTACGTAACGCGACGTAGCAAAAACGTGAGACCCCTAAAATATGACGTAAAAAGGGCCGATCCCTCTATTTCAAGCACCATTTTCAGCCACTACCTTTAGCATCCATTACTACATCGATATTAATCGCTATTGCTAATATATGCCATCACCTTCTGCATTTTAAAACGGCTCATCCTGACAACCCCTCGTTATTTCATAATGCCAATAATGCGCCGGATTTGGGCAAATACAGCCGCATATTTGCACGTGATTTCGTCCTGTTATAGATCGAATTCAAGCACCATATTCAGCCACTGTCTTTAGCATCCATTGCTACATTGGTATCTATCGCTGCTGCAAACATGGGTCATCAATGTCTGCATTGAAAACGGATCATCCATGACAACCCTCGTTATTCCATAATGCTAATAATGCACAGGATTTGTGCAAAGTCTACCGCATTTTTGAAACTTATTTCGTCCTTTAAGAGACCGATATCAAGCACCCTATTCAGCCACAAGATATGTGAAAGACTTTAGAATATCGCTTGAAATAGTTGACCATTTTTCGTGGCAATTCGAACGCTCTAGCATAAAATTGAGACTGAATATATTGACTATTCTAGTACGGTTTGATTCAATGGAGACGGGGACACAAGAAAATGTGGATATAATTCGTTTCATCACTCTTATGAATTTTTGCTTTTCTATAGCCTACTGTTGGAATAGTCCTTAGGGGTCGTCCATAAATGACGTATCGCCCTTTTGTCACTTATGACCCCCTCCTTTCTACGTAACGCGACGTAACAAAACGTGAGACCCCCTAAAATATGACGTAAAAAGGGCCGACCCCCTCCATTTTAAGCACCATATTCAGCCACTACCTTTAGCATTCATTACTACATCGATATTAATCGCTATTGCAAATATGGGCCATCACCTTCTGCATTTTAAACGGCTCATCCTTGATAACCCTCTTATTTCATAATGCTAAAAATTCGCAGGATTTGGGCAAATACAACTGCATATTTGCAAGTGATTTCGTCCTCTTATAGTTCGAATTCAAGCACCATATTCAGCCACTGTCTTTAGCATCCATTGCTACATTGGTATCTATCGCTGTTGCAAACATGGGTCATCAATGTCTGCATTGAAAACGGATCATCCATGACAACCCTCGTTATTCCATAATGCTAATAATGCACAGGATTTGTGCAAAGTCTACCGCATTTTTGAAACTTATTTCGTCCTTTAAGAGACCGATATCAAGCACCCTATTCAGCCGCAAGATATGTGAAAGACTTTAGAATGTCGCTTGAAATAGTTGACCATTTTTCGTGGCAATTCGAACGCTCTAGCATAAAATTGAGACTGAATATATTGACTATTCTAGTACGGTTTGATTCAATGGAGATGGGGACACAAGAAAATGTGGATATAATTCGTTTCATCGCTCTTATGAATTTTTGCTTTTCTATAGCCTACTGTTGGAATAGTCCTTAGGGGTCGTCCATAAATGACGTATCGCCCTTTTGGCACTTTTTCACCCTCTCTCTACGTAACGCGACGTAACAAAACGTGAGACCCCCTAAAATATGACGTGAAAAAGGGCCGACCCCCTCTATTTCAAGCACCATTTTCAGACACTACCTTTAGCATCCATTACTACATCGATATTAATCGCTATTGCAAATATGTGCCATCACCTTCTGCATTTTAAACGGCTCATCCTTGACAACCCTCGTTATTTCATAATGCTAATAATGCGCCGGATTTGGGCAAATACAACTGCATATTTGCAAGTGATTTCGTCCTGTTATAGATCGAATTCAAGCACCATATTCAGCCACTGTCTTTAGCATTCATCGCTACATTGGTATCTATCGCTGTTGCAAACATGGGTCATCAATGTCTGCATTGAAAACGGATCATCCATGACAACCCTCGTTATTCCATAATGCTAATAATGCACAGGATTTGTGCAAAGTCTACCGCATTTTTGAAACTTATTTCGTCCTTTAAGAGACCGATATCAAGCACCCTTCTGCATTTAAAACGGCTCATCCATGCAGTGACGTAGCCCGGATTTTATGTTTGGGGGGCTGAAGCCCAAGATTCAACCCCTTCTCCACCCATTCTCCCTCGTTAGACGCTCCCCGGCCGCGTTACACGCGGCCCCATTGGAATGGGGGTTCGGGAGTTTCTCCCCCGAAATTTTTTTTGAAATCGTAGATGCTCCTACGTGTGTTTTAGAGCATTTTAGACATAAAATCACAGGTCTGGTATCAATAGGTTCCATGTCTGTAATTTCTTATTTTAGGTACTACACACTTTGGACCTCAGTTTAACGTAATTTTGTAAGAAATGCATCAGGTTCGTTTATCTCACAGTATTTAAAAACCATTTCAATTGCAACTGATATTCGGCAGTCTGCATTGAGCACTGCATCATAATTCAACGATAAGTAGTCTGTTATTATCAGATAATTGTTCGCTGTATATAGCGTATGTTGCAAAATATAATTTCTTGTGCATGTGGTTCGCGGAGCCGTCAAAGGTCAGCAATGTGGCCCGCTGCTGAAAAATTCTGAAGACCCCTGCAATATCCAACGTACGATTATTGTGAACAAACAAAATTACCAAGTGTCACTCAGGCGGTCATCTCCAGTTTTGTTATGCAGGCATGTTTTAAGATATCTGGTTCATTATAGGCCTACACAACAGGTTTTATAGCCATCAAAAACAAGTTTTATAATATAGTTATTCACTGTGTGAGAGAAACCAATTGAAGGACTGTTGAATAGAGGGTTTATAGGGCCTCGATATCGAAAAATCTAATCGATTTGAAGAAATTCTCCGACAAAATCCACATTTTCCTCTTGTTCCTTCTTAACTGCTTTTACCTTTGCAAGAATAATCAATAATATCTTTCTCAATTTCGATCTACAGCGTTCGAAATAAGAGCACCTGCAGCCACTATATACAGCACACTAATGCCATTGACTGTACGGGAACGAGGGAATCAACTAAATGAAAGTCCTGCCGAATATCTTGTGGAATGGCTAGTAGAGCGATAGGGGGAAGAGCCGTGTTTTAAGATATCTGGTTCATTATAGGCCTACACAACAGGTTTTATAGCCATCAAAGACAAGTTTTATAATATAGTTATTCACTGTGTGAGAGAAACCAATTGAAGGACTGTTGAATAGAGGGTTTATAGGGCCTTGATATCGAAAAATCTAATCGATTTGAAGAAATTCTCCGACAAAATCCACATTTTCCTCTTGTTCCTTCTTCACTGCTTTTACCTTTGCAAGAATAATCAATAATATCTTTCACAATTTCGATCTACAGCGTTCGAAATAGAGCACTTACAGCCATGGGTGCTGATCACTCAAGACTGCACTAACTGCACCAACAAAACTTTTGAGCCCGCAACACCATATCGGCTTGAATTCATTTGGGTGGGCTAGCTTCATGTTTGGAGGGGCTCAAGCCCCCCCCCCAAGCCTATGCCTAGCTACGTCCTTGCATCCATGACAACCCTCGTTATTCCATAATGATAATAATGCACAGGATTTGTGCAAATAGAACCGCATGTTTTCAAGTGATGTCGTCCTGTTATAGACCGAATTAAAGCACCATATTCAGCCACTGTCTTTAGCATCCATTGCTACATTGGTATCTATCGCTGTTGCAAACATGGGTCATCAATGTCTGCATTGAAAACGGATCATCCATGACAACCCTCGTTATTCCATAATGCTAATAACGCACAGGATTTGTGCAAAGTCTACCGCATTTTTAAAACTTATTTCGTCCTTTAAGAGATCGATTTCAAGCACCCTATTCAGCCACAAGATATGTGAAAGACTTTACAATGTCGCTTGAAATAGATGACCATTTTTCGTGGGAATTCGAACGCTCTAGCATAAATTTGAGGCAGAATATATTGACTATTCTAGTACAGTTTGATTCAATGGAGATGGGGACACAAGAAAATTTGGATATAATTCGTTTCATCACTCTTATGAATTTTTGCTTTTCTATAGCCTACTTTTGGAATAGTCCTTAAGGGTCGTCCATAAATGACGTATCGCCCTTTTGGCACTTTTTGACCTTCTCCCCTCTACGTTACGCGTCGTAACAAAACGTTAGACCACCTAAAGTATGACGGAACAACGGGCCGACCCTCTCTATTTCTGAAAGATTTATTAAAGACTTTACAATGTCGCTTGAAATATTTGAATATTTTTCGTGGCATTTCGAACGCCCTAGAATAAAATTGATGCAGAATATCTTGATTATTCTAGTACGGTTTAGTTCAATGGAAATGGGGACACAATAAAATGTGGAGATAATTCGTTTCATCACTCTTATGAAATTTTTCTTATCTATAGCCTACTGTTGGAATTGTTTTTTGGGGTCGTCCATAAATGACGTAACGCCTTTTTTGCCTTTTTTGACCCTCTGCGTCGCGGTACGTAGAAATGTACCGCGACGTAACAAAACGTCAGACCCGCTAAAATATGAAGTAACAACGGGCCGACCTCCCTCTATTTCAAGCTCTATATTCAGCCACTGTTGCAAACATTGGCCATCACCTTCTGCATTTAAAAAAGGAGCACTGCGCCCTAAGCATGGATCACTACTACTACGACTTCTTCTAGCACTACTACTACTACTGTTATAACAATAACTACTACTACTAGTATTAGGTTTTCAGGTTTTTTGTTTTCATGTTTTTTAGGTTTTTAGGATCTTTAGGGTTTTATGTTTTCTGTTTTTTTGGTTTTTAGGGTTTTTAGGTTTTTAGGGTTTTTATATTTTCAGTTTTTTTTTTTTTTAGGGTTTTTAGGTTGTTATAGTTTTTAGGTTTTCATGGTTTTCAGGTTTTTAGGGGTTTTAGGTTTGTAGGGTTTTTAGGAATTCAGGGATTTTAGGTTTTTTGCTTTCTATGGTTTTTAGTTTTTTTTGTTTTTCGGGATTCAGGGTTTTTAGGTTTTAAGGGTTTTAGGCTTTTAGGGGTTTTAGGCTTTTTAGTGGTTTTAGGGTGTTTAGGTTTGTTTGGTTTTTAAGTTTTCAGGGGTTTTAGGTTTTTAGAATTTTTAGGTTTATTGTGGTTTTTAGGGTTTTATGGTTTTTAGGCGTTTAGGGTTTTTAGAGGTTTTATGGTTTTTAGGGTTTTTACGCTTTTTGGGTTTTTAGGATTTGTAGAGCTTTTAGGTTTGTATGGTTTTAGGCTTTTAGGATTTCTAGTTTTTCGGTTTTTAGGGTTTTTTGGTTTATATGGTTTTTAGGTTTTTATAGTTTTTAGATTTTCAGGGTTTTTAGGTTTTCAGGGTTTTTAGGGTTTTTAGGTTTTTAGGGTTTAATGGTTTTATGGTTTTTAGAGTTTTTAGGTTTTCAGGGTTTTAGGGTTTTTTGGTTTTTAGGGTTTTTAAAGTTTATAGGGTTTTAGATTTCTTAGAGTTTTTCGTGTCTTTAGGTTTTTAAAGGTTTTTAGGTATTCATGGTTTTTAGGTTTCTAGAGGTTTTAGGGTTTTAGGGTTTTTAAAGTTTTTTTGGTTTTTAGTGTTTTTACTCTTTTAGGGGTTTTAGGGTTCTTAGAGTTTTTAGGAATTTAGGGATTTTAGGTTTTTAGGGGTTTTAGGTTTTTGGTTTGTATGGTTTTTTGGTTTTTAGGGTATTTAGGTTTTTAGGGTTTTTAGGTTATCAGGTTTTTGAGGTTTTTAGGGCTTTTAGGGTCTCTTGGTTTTTAGGGTTTTTAGGTTTTTAGGACCCTCGCCTCCATTTTTTTTAATGTTTGCACGGATGGTTAGAAAGAGGAATGAGGAACACCTAAACAATGGTGTATACCTCATATTTTTATCTCTCCCATTACTCGGGATATAGGGATTTGTAAAAGATAGGCTAAAAGCTTTGTTCAAAACTGATCGAATTGACAATCTCTCATTCAAAGGGGGCTCGTGGTAGAGAGATCATATCTCAGCCAAATATGGTCCTATTTTCATAATTTTTGATTTATTTGTTCCAAATGCATACCTCTACAACTTTGCCCTAACCAAAGACAGGTTACCACTCATAAATGTTAGCTGCACAGCTTTGAACAAAAAATTGTTTTATGAGGGGGTCCTGTTTTAGGTCTGATAGGCCTAGTGGACCCTCACCCAATTTTTTTAACTTTTTCACGGATGGTTAGAAAGAGGATTAAAAATGCTAAGCAGTGGTACATACCTTATCTTCCTTGCTTTAAAATAACCCGAGTAATTGCAATTTTTAAAAAAATCAATATTACGTGAAAATACGAAAAAACGCTAGTGTTGAGGGAGGTCTCCACAAATGTTTACTTGGGTTTTTTACAAGGGGGACAGAAAAGTATGGATTTAACATAGCCGTGGCACAGATCATAGATCATTGGCTCCATCTTGCGAATGAATGATTACTACATCTATATTCCAAATTTGAAGCATTTAATCGAAACTGCCGATTTTTGATGAATTTTCAAAGTTTGTTGACGCACATATGCGTCACGGCCGTTTAATGAAAGATAAGCCGTGACGCACATAATATGCGTCACGACCGGTAAATGGGTTAATACCGCAATGCTGTGTTACCTCAAAATTGAACGTAGGCCTATTTTACGCTCATAATAATTATTATACTTCATTTTTTTAATAATTTGAAAACGTTTCTGAATATTGTTTCAACTATAATAATTATAATGAATATTTTCAACCGAAACATTAGTTTTGACATTGGAAAGACGATAAGATGACGTGCCGGTTAATGCGTTGTGACGTCTTATTTGAGGGGTCTGACTTTTTGTGAAGACGTGTGACGAGGGGAGGGGTTCAAAAACTGCCAAAATCGCGTGACGTCATTTATGGATGGCCCCTAGGCAAGGTGGGTGAACTTGTCAGCCGGGCGAAGATCAGTATATCTATGAGGCGGTGGGGCGGGTTGCTATAGCTACTATACTCTATGCCTACTATAGCGCTTAGGAGCATTACTGCCTGTGTGAAAGCTACAAGGGGCGCTAACGGACCTTGAGCCTCGCTCCGTCAGTCTACCGCCCCAGCGCCTAACCCACTCTTCCATCGTACGCTCCCTACAGAAATACCTCAATAGGCCTAGCCATGGCCTAGCTGACAGCACAGTGGCACACGATTATCAGACACCTGAAGAAAGGAAGGAGTGAAAGAGTTTGAGGATGACGGATAATGAGGAGGCGAGATGAGCCATTGTCTTCTCTCTTGACTTTCTCATTGACTGATTCCGGAAAAGTGCACTCTTATTATCAGTGGCGGTTCCAGAAATTCTTGGTGGGGACGATGGGGGAGATGAATTTGTTAAGGAAGTTGGTGGGGATGCAAAGTGAAGAAGAAAAGCAAAAGAAAAGAGACAAAAAGGTCATTGTTAATGCTTTTCCCATTAAATGTTAATAAACCTTGCAAAAAGGCCGACAAGTAAAAAAAGGTCATTCGCAGTATTTTTCACTAAATTTTGTTAAAAACTCACCGGAAAATTGGCTGACAAGCAAAAAAGCTCATCCGGAACCCCGGTGGGGGATGCATCCCCAGTCATCAACATGGTGGAACCGCCACTTATTATTATTATTATTATTATTATTATTATTATTATTATTATTATTATTATCATCATCATCATCATCATCATCATCCCCGCCGTTTAAGTAGAGCGGGGAGAGGTGCATGCTGATCGATGGTTTCTATTGTTAACTGACTGAGCGCAGAATTTCGCTCGGTCATCACAAATTGTGCGCTGTTGTTACTGACGATGAAGTTACGACAGCACTTTGAAAGCTGCCTACATTTATTGACCGTAGACTCGGCGTTAGAATCCCGGAACCTAATTAGGTGTAGCCCTTCGTTGACACCATTCACCCTCCTCCCTCCTAAGTCGCTCTTGTCTTGCAATGCGTGTGTGTGGGTGTGTGTTTAGGTGGGTAGGTTTACGGTGGCTCATTGTGGACCGTCAGTGTCAGTTTGGCTGCTCTTAAAGAGACTACAACACCGTCTCGCTCTGCCAGTGTTTATTCTACAGTGTAGGTCTTTTCTAGGGGCATTCCCCCTCCAAGTTTGAATTTCCCCCAATTTTTTTGACATTTTGGCAAGTAGTATGACCTCCCCAATGTCTTTTACCCCCCCCTCCATTTTAAACTCACACTAATGTCTAGGTGGTTAGATTAGCCACTAGCTGTCACTCTGCCCTTGAAACAGGCCGCTTTGTTTCAAGTAAAGCGACACAATAAAGCCGCTATAATCTACTGTAAAAGTAGAGGTTTTTCCAATTAGGTTACCAATCGACGGCAATCGTTGTTCGGCCCTCTTTGGCTCCTGTCTGCGTTGTCCTAACGCCCCATCTGCTTCTAAATCTGCATCCTGCGTCCCCTCATTGACACCGCGTACTAATTGCTCGCCTGGCCTCTGACACTGCATAAGATAGGGGTCATAGGATGCTGAATTAGTTGTTACAACCTGGGCCTAATGCCAACAGATGCTTTTGAGTCTGGCGAGGGAGAGGGGGAGGGACCGAGACAGCATCCGTCATATTCATCAGACTCATTCACTCTGTGATGCATTCTTTTTGAGTGGGAAATTGGCACTTGTTATGGCGCTATAGTAGTTTCGGGAACGCATGAAGGTAATCTAGTCACAAACTTGCAGTTGATGAATGATGTAAAATAATGTAATCAATTGGTCTAACGTCAGACATGGGCGTATTTAGAAAAGCTTAAAGGGGTATGCTGAAATTTAAGAGTTTGAAAAATAACTTTTATTTTATGTTCTGCAATTACATACAGTTTATTGAAATGTTGTAGTTTCGCTTAATTAGCTCATTTTTGCTCCATAGTTGTTTAACAGACGAAAGCTGATTGCAATTTGTAGCGACGCAGTAACGAAACATTTATTAATTATGGAGCGCATACTTTCTTAACGTTTCCTTCACTTTACTACATTTTTACTAATTGCACGTTATGAAGCAAATATCCCCTAAAACAAATTTTAAAACATTTTGGCCCTTTAAAAATTTTAAAACAAAAGGCCCTTCCTTCGGTTGCACCGAAGGAAGGGCCTTTTGGCCCTTCCTTCGGTGCAACCGAAGGAAGGGGGCCAAACAAAGGCCAAACAGAGGCGGATCTAGGATATTCGGCGCCCGGGAACAAAGTATATGTTGGCGCCCCTAACAACTGACAAGCAAAAAAGGCCCTCACATCGTTTTCGGCGCCCCCACCCCCAACTCTCTCTTCATATAGTGCTGACGAGCAAAAAAGGTCCTCGCAAGTGTTTCTTCTACTTTATGAATGATGAATCGATGGTCGATGAATCGATGGTCGATGAATCGATGGTCGATGAATGGTCGATGAATCGATGGTCGATGAATCGATCCTGGCCAAAGACCAAAGGGGTACGCTATGGATCAGGAGCATATCCCCTAAATACGCCACTGACGCCAGATAAAGGGCAAATGAGTCGTAGGCCTATAATTATGAATGATTTTAGTTATAATCCAATTGTGGAAAGAAAACAATCGTCTTTGGAAATGCATCAGTGAGTGGGGGGTGTCAGATATTGACCGGGGGTTGAAGCTGAACCCCAAAATGTCTGCTCAGTCCCTCACATCTTTAAGACAAGCACCTCACCCGTTGTCATATTAGAACGGGGTTAGATCTCCGCTGTTTCTTTCTTTACCTGCATCATGCCTCCGCTAGTGGAGTTCCTTTCATGTCCGTCCATTTCATGATGTCATCCATCCAGCTGGTTCTGGGTTTGCCTTGCCTCTTTGTTCCTTCTGTTAAACCCGATATTATTGAGTTTTTCAATAAGGTCCTGTCACTCCTGTGTTTCTCGGGTGATGTGTCGTCTTTGAAGTGGAGAGAACAGCAGAGGAAGCGACAGTTATAACATCTGTCTCCAGATTCCCTTTCTTAATTTCTAGAGAATTTCTTAGAATCGACTGCATCATCTCTTCGAGCGAATGTCTTCGGCTGAACGCCTTCCTCTGTCTTCCGTCGAGAGAACGACCGAAGGAGATCTGACATCGGTATTCGGAGAACCCCTCTACGACATCCCAAGACCAGCGATGACCTACTGTACCTTGGCCCAATTCCCCTCTCTCACCTCATCCCCAGAGGTGAAGCTCGGCTACCCGAACGAGACCTCCCCTCCCGCCGACCATCTGGTCCAGGTGTCTACGTTCTTCGTCCAGAGACCAACCGTTGCAAACGTCAAGCTATTCAAATCGGAAACGCCTGCATCGAAGACCACTCGACTGCTGGCGCCACCGGAAGTGGCGACGAAAGACAACAGCTGGTCAGCGGAAGCAATCGACCGATTGGACATCCTGTCTCGTCTCCATGACGACGACTTCTCTTTTCGCTTCCGCAACAGAGCGTCGACGTTCGCAAATCCATCGAATCCAAAGCACGGCATCTACATCGACCTCGGCGAATACCAGACGCTGCTTGGCCACGCCCCTCCCACCGAAGAGGAGGAGGAGGAGGAGGAGAAGGGTAGGGGAGGAGAGGATGGCGACGGAGGAGGAGGAGTGTATTCGCTGCCTCAGCCTCAGAGCTACAGTGACGACACAATGAGGGCAGTGGAGAGCGTCACTCAGCGCTTCGATTCGTTTCGTCTGCGGCAGATGAGGGTCCGATCATTCCGGGAATCGGGAACCTACTCGAGGAGACGCAGTTCCAACTGCTCCGGCGGAGGACGGAGGGAGACCAGACGCCAGTCGAGCGCCTCCATCGGACAAGGCGACGACGATGAGGGCGACGGCGCTGTCGAGGCCATCGACCGCGTCGACGGAGGCCGACTGACAGAGAGGGACTTGTATCGCATTGAGGTCTTCTACAGAGGGGGAGGGGCAGAGGTCTGTGTCTGTCGTTGTCTCTCCGATGTTTTTCTGGGGGCGACGACCAGGGCGGGCGAAGAAACCCACCCGTGGGTCCAGATTCACACAGGGGTTCCCGTCCTTCTGCTGAATACGGGCGATGGGCTGCGGCCGAGGGAGCTGGTCCTCGTCGTTGCCCAGAAGGACACTGCCCTTCCTCTGTGGCAGGACAAGGTCAGTTACCTGTCCGCCTACCACGAATCGAGTCCTGGCGTTCATTCGATGAAGGTGTCTGGCAGTCTCAGTAAGTCGGTTCAACTGAGGATGGCGAACATCAAAGCGGCAAACAACTTCCTCGAGAAATTCCACGAAATGACCTCCGATCCAGACGACGAACTGTGGAAGATCAGCGCCGACCAGACAAAGGTCAAGGACGGTCACAACAGGACTGGCAAGAAGAAGGGCGGCGGCGGCGGCGGCGGCGGCGGCAGCAGCAGACGACGACGAAGAAACGTGTCGAAGGCCGACATCTCGCAGCCCTGCAATTCGACGCGACTTACAAGAGTCAGCGCCACAGACCGGAACTTCCGCTCTGCCTTCGGGGACTTACTTCCGGTCGTCAAGGAGTTCATCAAATCAACCGGAAACACAGACGAAGCAGACGGCGGAGAATTCCGGCCTCGGTTGCCGACCAACTGATCAGCCAAGGCCCTTCCTTCGGCCGCCGGTCGCAGCTGCCGGTCTCAATGACCATCCGGGGTTCGATTCTCTTCATTCGTTTCTCTGTCAATACGTTGCTATAGTAACAATACTTTTGCTTTATCTTTTAATGACTGTAAGTGTTTACAGATGACAAAGTATAAATTTCACCTTAAATTATTCGTGTTTGACGAGAGTTTAATGTCTTTGCGTTGAATTCAGGGGCGCGCCATTGAAGGAAGTTACAGCAGAGACAAATTAATGAGATTCGATTTTAACCTGATCACAACTTCCGGTCACGTGTCGAAGATTCAAATGGACCTTCAATGAATTTCCGCTGTTTTCATAATTCGATAAAGTTCTTTTGAAACACTTTCCTATATTTAGATTTAATGCCATCAGTCAACACCCTTCCAACTGCATAATCCAGATGGAGAGTTTTTTTAAATTCATAGATGCCTACTTAATTAAGGCTGTCCTGCCTATTGGCATACTATAGAGTACTGTATTCTATGGACATGCTATAGACTGACACAGCTGCTGCCGATTGATTGGCGTCTATTTGGACTTGGTGTTGTCGTTGTTGGCTCCGTTCTTCTTCAGACATTCTTCGTGAGCCTTGATCAGCTCCGTGCACTTTGCTTCTCCTTTCTCGACGATGCTTTGAAACAGTGAAACAAACTGCGCCAGTGACTGCGAATCCTTTTTAAAATATGCTGTCGAGCGAATAGGCTACTTAAGCAGTGGCGTAACCACGCCCGGGCAATTACGGGCAATGCCCGGGTTACTTTGCTTTTCTGCCCGGGTTGAAAAAATTCCGGGTTGAAAAAATTAAAAACTATGCCTTTAATTTTTGGTTTTGCTTAATTTTGCACTGCCATGCACGTCGTTGCAATAATATTTTAATAATCACTACGGTCTCTTCGAAACGTGTTTCACAGGCATCAGCTAGAAGTGCAGTAATTACTACAGCTATTGTGTTTGCTTGTCTATGTATCTGCGTGATATATCGAATTTCAGTTACGGTGGTAATCGCCTGTCTGTATGGACGATTTATTTCCTCTGCATCTTTCTCTACTCAATTGGAGTCTGAAACTCTATCTAATGTGAAAATTGGGGCGTACGACGTACGGGCGTCGCAGATGCTGAAGATGTATGAGTTGGTGACTGATTGTTGTCTATTGTTAAGTTTCCCATGTTAATTTTTAAAAGTGATTTTTGGTAGAGGTGGGGCTGCCACAAATTACGTAAAAATGGGGAGGGTTTGAAAAGTTTGACAGGTGTTGATAAGGGAGTGGGGTCAAAATTCGCCAAAAATTGTTTACGTAATTTACGGACAGCCCCTTGCTAAGCTGCCCGGGTTACATTTTGAGTCTGGTTACGCCACTGTACTTAAGCAGTGGATGGGAATCGCTGAGGAAGTCAGAGATCTAGAATTAATGTTCCACGCAGAAGCGCTTTACAGAGTCGAACGCTGACGGGCGATGCAGCTCTTGCCCCCCACTCGGCACTCGGCGTGTATAGCCATCGAGGCCCTAAGCATTAGTAATGCGATGACGCCATATGAGTGACTGATGAATGATGACTGAATGTCGATATAGAAATTCAAATGAAGCAATTTGGACGGAATTATGTGGAAATTCGCTGCATCAGAGTTATCTATACTCTATAGACCTGTGCCCTATATACACGCACTGTGGCTGGCAGTAGGCCTATAAAAGAGAGCGTCTTCGACTGACCAGAGGTCCTTGGCCTTCTTCTGGTCGGAGCAGGCGGAACACGGCTTGCAGACCTTTCCCTCCGGCGGCTTCCCTTTCTTGCCTCGAATCATTTCAAGAAGTCGATCAGACATCGAAGACATGGCCGACTGCCAATAGAAATGCGCACGGATAATTGGAGATATTAACAACTGATATTTAATTATAACCTAATTATCTCTATTCCACTATGTTTTTGCCAGTTTGCAATGTTTAATTAACAACACAGTTATCATGGTAACCAAAAACAGGCTGCATAAGATGACATAATTTTAGCTTAACAATTGAACAGGAAACGAGTTGACGTCATTTTGGTATCACGTTTCGTTGAATGACTCCATGACAACCAGGAAATCAAGAACATTCCAACAGGTTGTCATGTCTTAAGAACAGTTGCTCCCTGTAATGACGGGTGATCGTCACTTAGGCCCCGTCGATGAATAGAGCAACAAACACTTAAGAAACTGTGATAATTCAAAATAGAAAGCTTAGGAGTTAGACTTTCCCGTTTAAGTAGAAGTTCCTGTTATTCAATAGTAATTCCTTATATAAAAATTAAAAAGAAATTTTGAAAAGAGCTCAGATGCGATGGCATATTTTCATAACCCTCCCCTGTTGTTAGGGGCTGTCCATTAATTACGTCAACAACTTAGGGGGAGGGGGTTTGAAAAAAGTTTGACAGTTGTTGACAGGGGGAGGGGGTCAAGAAAAGTTGACGTCAACAATTTCACTTTTTACAAATAATCAAAAACTAGGAAATTTCATGGAATACTTACTACTTATTACAATGGAAAAAAAGCATGGGAAAATGTCACCTCCACCACATTTTGACACTCGACGAGCAAAAAGGGAAAATGGTAATCACCGCAAAAAATAATAACCTTGTTATTGGGACCTGTCATTGATCTTGGGGGTCAAAAGTTTTTGACGTAATTATTGGGGGTAAGTGAAAGTTGACAGTTGTTGACAAGGGGAGGGGGTCAAAAATTGCCAAAAAATTGTTGACATAATTAATGGACAGCCCATTACCCCTCCCCCGTTGTGCCCCATACATTTTGGACCCCTCCCCTATGCGTACGTACAATTAGCTGCTCTAGCCCTCCCTCCGGTTGAAAAATAATTCTTAATTTAATTTTTAGCCTGTCACAAAGCATTTGTTTTACTATTAAATTATAGTTTTGTAATAACGTGTTTAATAACCGTGTGAACAATTCTTAAAACACATAAAAAATTGTTTAATTATGTTTGACTTGGCTGATCCCCCTTAGATTACTCTCCCGCCGTTTCGGACTGATCTTCTGGTTTGACCTGCATGGCTCTAATTCTATTTGGATTTGGAGCGCCATCGGCTGATGCCTGGGCATTATGACAGTGGCGCTATAGAAGTTGATTGATTGAAGACCCATTGTTTGCCGGTGAGAAAGTAATATTATGTTCATATCTAATGTTTGTGAATAATCATTCTACCTGAGCGGCTTTTAATTGTTACCTAGGCTGCAGTACCGGTATATAAACATTTGTGCATTCGTACGCATTCAGTCGAGACCCCATCCCCGTAGGCAATCTCCTAAATCCAACCACCCCTCCCCCTCAGTGGGTACGTACAGTACTACTGTATATGGATGAACCCTTTGCAACTGAGAGATGGCATTCTTTGGCCTGAGACAATCAGGGATTTATTGTGAAATTGCTAATTAATAATTTCATAAATATATTATTTAATATCTTAAGCGTCTTTATGCTGTCAAGAGTTAGTGAAAAACACAAATGCAGTTGGTTTTTAGCTAACAATGCATGATTAGAAGTCAATGGTACATTTGCAGTTTCCACTTGGCAATGTTGAGAGTTGCTTAGATGAAATGGAGAAAACGGTATGTAGCATTGCTAAGTCCTTATTTTGACAAACTGCCTATAATTTGACAAGAAAATCAGTTGAGAATATCCTTTTATTTTACAGAACTTAATTCCTGAATTTAAAAAGCGTTTCTTCTCATGCCAGACTGCACTAAATATGTCGTGAGAAATTGCTGCCCCTATTTTCTTCTAAGAATTCACTCTGGTTCAAATTAGAAGACATTGAGTTTCTGAATGATCAAGAGCTCATCTCCATCTGTTCCTGCAACCAGCATGTTCCCAATCACATCAAGACTATTGACAGGCATGTCATGCCCTGGCAAAAGATCCTTGACCACCAGCTGATCCCTTGACGTTGCTTCATCCATCAGCCACGGACCGGTGTCATCAGCCACGACTGACTGACTGCTTCTGGCCTTCGAAAGAACATTCGCATTCTTGACCAACGTGGAGACAGAGCCCAGCCCTTGACAACAACAGCAAAGACAACCAATAAAGATTAAAGCGCTATCATCAGAGTGAAGTCCTCAACAAGCCACCAGAAGACATCAATAGCATCACTCAAACAGCATGAATATCTGCTATCATTCCAAATATAATTATCTTTTATAATAGTAAGCCTTCAAATGCTACATTATTTGGATAATTTGAAACCAGATTATAAGATAAAGACCTAGATTTGTCCTTGACAAGGAGCTCTGACCAAAGACATCGGTCTTCATTCTTGAATTTCCCCATTGAAATATCGCTCCATCCTGGCTGCAGGTGAAAAGGGAGTCTGGAAGTGTTGGGTGAAAGTGTACTTCCCAAACTGAAACAAAAACACACATTTTAAAACCCTAAAAATTAAATTACACAAATAAAATTCAAAATAATGAAGTAAACTTTCAGAGGTACTGGCCACAGCTACAGAGTCAATGAGATGCAAAGATGATGTCAGTGAGAAAAACATCGCCAAGACAGTTACTATCCGACTGGTGACAAGTGACGAGTGTTGCCGGCGTCTTGTTCTGCCTCATGTCCCAGATGTACAGTTCACCATTCTGTCCTCCAGTTGCTACGATATGCGGCTGTGTTGGATGCTGATCAAGACAACGTAAAGCCACAGGACAACCACTTCTACAACCATTGAAGCTATGATCACTCTAATTATCCAGATCATTAGCAGCAGAAGAAAAGGCCACCAAACAAGTGAATAAGCACAAGAGAACGCAACATTCTCCAAATGACCTGTGAATCAATTATGCAACATACGCTACACCAAGGACGTGAATTTGAACGGGATCTTTCGTCGACTGCCGAAGATCCCAAACCTTAAATTGACCAATGGCGTTGACTGTGGCAACTTCACTCTGCTTCAAGAAACAGACATCGGCGATCGACGTACTGTCGGCATTTTCTGGCAAAAAGAATTCAGCATATACTCAATTCTAATATTCTCAATTCTAGAATATACTCAATTCTCTTACAACTCTCCGACAGATGGCAACGCAGAATAAATTTTAATCTATGAAAATTTTAAATTACTAATACAAGAAGAACTCCTGGGATTGCACCAAATAAATCAGAATAAGGTGCCGTGGACCAACTGTACCAGAAGACAACGGTGGAATCAAACACAGCGGAAGATCTTCAAACGCAGGCAAGGCGGCTGAGAGCGGATATCCTATTAGTGGTCACTTTGATATACTGTGAAGTCTTGGCCAGTGCACAGACAATAGGAGGTCGTGTAATCGACATGAAACAAGGTTATATGTAGAGTAAATCGAAGGAAAGAGAGTAACACTCGAAAAAGATAAATGGAGAAGTTTAGTGTCTAGTTTTGTCGCTAAAATAGCTGACAGAAAGCAACTATGATGATCAAGATGAATATAAATGTGAATAATAATAATTAATTAACTAATGATGCAAATCCAAAGAACTTTAAATCCATCCATCAATTTACTGCAATTGCTTGAAGAGCTTCCATGTCATTTTTAACTTCAAAAATAAATGTAAACTTATAGATTTGCTTCTGATTGGATAATTCACTAAGGAGTTCATAATGAACTAATAGTAACCAATGGCTGTAATGCTGCTAGGTCCATCACTGTCCAAATCAACGAAATTTATTCGGCCATCTTCGCCAACGGAAACAAAAACAGAATCACGACACGCAAGAGCAGCACAAGAAGACATACAACCAGAAGCAAAATGATGAAGATTTCTCCAAACATTAATCACCGACAACTTCTACAGAATATACAAGAATAAGAAATATACACAAAATAGTCACTCACCTACACATTTCAATCCCATGCAAAATAGAAGACAAGCACTGCACAACATTCAAATCACGTTAAATGCTAAGATTAAAATAATTGACAATAATTCATGAAATTTAACAAAATTCTAAAGTAATGCTGAATAATAAAGACTCCTTCCTACTTGAGTAAGAACATCGCATTTCAATAATGTTACTTGTCCATAAGATGATGATGAAAGAAGAAACTGGCTGTTAAGAAACTGAAACAGAAACAAAATTCCTTCCAAATAACATTTTCACAATAGAAATACAGATTTCTACCATTCACTTTGGAGCAATTATCTATCGTTACATTATAACATAACACCAATATTGTATTGCTCCGAGAAACCCACATAGAGCCTGGATCCATCGGGTGTGTCGATGGCCCAGTCCATTTTTATTATTGCTCAATGCTGGTAAATGCACGTTGAATCAGGACATTTCACTAATTTTTCAATTAGCAGGTCAAGAATCAGTGCATAAACTGTTTACAACCATCTACAATTTTAAAGGTCAAAATATAAAAGAAGAGACTTAAAAGGCAGAAGTGAATTCAGTGTGACAGTTTCTGATCAATGGTCCAACCAAGAGATGAGCAAATAAAGCGGCACACCTGTCCTAGTTTCTTACTATTACAATCTTTATGATTATAAAAAAAGAAATTAGTCACCAACATTACAGACCAATAAATCAGTAACATCTCCTGTGTGCAGAACAGAGTGCAAATGAATAGGAACATCAAATTCATCTCCAAAATTTCCTCCATTGTCAATTTGAGAATCTTCCATGTGAAGAGATGTTGGGTCAAGAGTCCAGAGATCGACAGAATTGTTCCCCTTTAAAAGAAATGTCTCAATTGAATAACTCATACCATTTAAAAAGGCGAATGGCATTTTACAATTCGATCCCTGCTTCACCACAATATAAAGCTGAAATTAGACTGTTGCAAAAGAATCGCACAGCAAATCTGAGCTTTCCAATTAACTGTCGGCACTTTTGCAATTAATCTTTGTGACAAACAAATAGACACCAAACACTACAAATGATGTCCAACAAATAATGTCACATATAATGTGCCTTGATTCGAGTCAAAATAACAAGCCATTTTCCACAACCAAATAAGCTATTAGCGGTCTACCTAATTTCACAAAGTAACTACAGAAACTAAATGAAAACAGCAGCAATGATTAAAACACAATGTACACAATGTAAATGCGCTACATAAGCTACTGTCCAGTGCAGTGGCGGCTCCACCGGGGGGGCCAGGGAGGCCCGTGCCCCCCTATTGAGTGCCCGGCCCCCCCAGTGCCCCCCCCCCAGTTGGGACCCTATACTTAATGCTACATACATTAAACAACAAAATGGTTCCCCCATATTATAAGTTGCCACCCCAACGGCCCCCCACTTGCCAAATCCTAGAGCCGCCACTGGTCCAGTGTATACTGCTGTCGTAGAATGACTAAACGGGGCCATGAGGGGAGAGTGCTGCAGCCGAAAGAAAGCAAGCGGGTCCTTTAGAGCTCCTCCAAGGGCGCCTATCAACGGCGATCGGGTGCTGCACCTGCTCTTCGTCCCAACTGCCGCTGACGACCATCGACGGTCGGTCGACCACGACCTCTTCGTTCGTCTTTTTCCATCGAATTTTACTCAGTTTCTTTGAAACGAATTTCGCTCGAACATCCATCGCCACCTCCTCCTCCACTCCAAAGACTCCACGACAGTGACCACACTAACATACCGTCAGTAAAATTATATAGCGTTGATTTTAACGCACCGCACCAGCGTATTCACCGGTGCTCAGTCGGTGTAAAATCCATAATCCATAATCGGTTGTCTGTAGTAGTAAATGTTGCACATCCATGTAGGCAGTTGCAGTTCCTGCGAAGCAACTGAAGGAGAAGAAATAGGATAAGAAGGAGGAGAAGGAAACTGGTAAGAAAACATCCGAGTCGAAAATCAATTAAGTCATTAGGTGAAACGATCCTGCCCCAATCTAATTTCCTTTTTCGAAATAATGTCTTATCAGCAAATGATTAGTTTTAATATTGACCTATAAAAGCGCACAATAAATTCATCTAACATGGCGGCGCTGTTTCTTTAGTTTTATTAATATATTATTATGTTCAGTAAAATTAATGTCAGATGAAAAATTTTGAAAAATAAATTCTTAAATTACGATTTAAGTTGATTCTTTTATTTTATTTAACGCGGACTTTGAATCGATCGGTCGTTCGGTCGGCGATGTCTTACCGCGGGGTGAGCGAGGGCAGGGTCTATGTGGGCAACCTTCCCCCCGACATTCGTAACAGAGACATCGAAGACCTCTTCTACAAATACGGAAAAATCGTCTTCATTGATCTTAAGAATCGCAATGGACCGCCGTTTGCATTCGTCGAATTTGAAGATCCAAGGTAAAGATAGAATTCAACAGTTCATAAGTGACGACAATAATGGAAAATTCAGAATAATTGATATTCATTTAAATGGAATTGAACATTCTCTGCGTAACGTTTCTCTGTACTCTAGCAGTGTCGATGACGATTCAGCGTCAAAAAGATGTCCCTGTCTAACTATAGAGGATCTGCAAAAATGTGAGTCAAGAGTTAAAGATGAATTGATGCAAATGTTCTGGTTTCTTGTACAGAAGATAGGTTCGTTTGTCTGGGGAAAGCTCTAGACATAGCAGTAACTCTGTCTCCTCTTTCTTGTGTCATCGGCGCAAGTCATAAGACATTATTTTAGTTTTAGAGTGTGCCATTTGAATAGAAATAATTTAAAGCATTCATGCACTATGACAATGTA
The DNA here is from genome assembly GCA_018105865.1 of Metaphire vulgaris. Lineage (NCBI taxonomy): Eukaryota > Metazoa > Annelida > Clitellata > Crassiclitellata > Megascolecidae > Metaphire > Metaphire vulgaris. The sequence goes on along the minus strand of CM030863.1, from coordinate 101,887 downwards.
CAAATTCATTTTATCACATCAATTGCTGACATTGTAGATTACATTTTTAAAATATAGGAATATTAACGTTTGCTTTCAGAGATGCAAATGATGCCGTTCATTCACGAAATGGTTACAATTACGATGGCTACACACTTCGCGTTGAATTTCCCAAAAACAGTGTACGGGTGGTGGGGCCAGCAGCGGCCGAATCAGAGGTTTGACTTCTTCAGATATCGGTGTCCCTCGAAATGGTGGACCGCCAACTCGTCGGTCTGAATACAGAGTTATGATTAGTGGTGAGTTACATTGCTTCTAAGGAACCAGCATGTGTTTAAAATATATTTTATGTGACCAGTGCTCTAAGACGATGTGCGAAAGCATTGCTTTTGCTGGTTTTCATGCCATCCATGAGACTTAAAATGACAGTGTGACTGCACAGCTTAGAGCAGGGGTCGGCAACCACTGGCCTGTGGGCCATATCCACTCCGCCAGTGAGTTTAATTTGGCCCCACAGCAGAAAATTAATTTTTACTTCTTTGCCTAACAAACCTCCAAAAAGTGAATTATTAGTGACTTTATTCAATCAACGGCTTGCCATACACTGGCATACAGGACTCACTTCTGTTTTAAAGAGCTCCAAAGACATTTGACAACACTGAGTGATAAACATGCTCCCGTTTCAAGTACTACAATTTAAAATTGGCAAGAGTTTTGCTTATAATCAACATTTTTATATAGTTAAAAATTTTAACCATCTCTAGCTAACTGCAACTAACATTTTTGTTGTCCAATTTTTCTGATATTTTCTATGTCGTACTGGGTGTATGACAAACATTGACTGCTTTTATGTGTACAGATTTACACACACACACACACACACACACACAACATATTTCATCACATTTAATTTCATGGCCCTCCACCAGACACTGACCCTTGCTGTCCAAAAGCTTATCAACCCTGGCTTAGAGGGTAGGAGGTGTTTTTGTGTTATTATTGGGGCTGTCCATTAATTATGTCAACAAAATAGGGGGAGGGGTTTGAAAAAGTTTGACAGTTGTTGACAGGTGGGAGGGGGCCAAGAGAAGTTGACGTCAACAATTTAATTTTTTTACAAATGATAAAAAATAGGAAATTTCATGGAATAGTATTTATTACAATGGAAAAAACCTGACAAGCAAAAAAGGTCATCACCACCACATTATGACACTTGAAGAACAAAAGAAAGGGGAAAAGGTCTCAATCGCTGCAAAAATAATAACCTTCAAAACTTTTTAGGGGGTCACTGGTTTAACTGGGGGGGGGGTCAAAAGTTTTTTACATAATTATAGGGGGTAGCTGAAAGTTGACAGCTGTTGACAAGGAGGAGGGGTCAAAAATTGCCCAAAAATTGTTGACACAATTAATGGACAGCCCCATTGGTTTTATTTCTCTTGTTGTCTATGCATGCATTTGTATGACTTAAAATTTTTGTTTTTATTAATTTTATGTTTTTTAATAACCCTGGTTTTAAAATTAATATTCATGGTTTTCCGAGATCCAGTTGGATGTCTTATTCCAGCCTACAATCTAATATTTGTGAAGTGTATTGTATTTGTTTCAGTGGAATATTTGGTTGCATTTCCATGATTCAGTTGTGATTTTGAGCAGGTGATGTTGTTTGTGGTTTTAGGTCTTCCTTCAACTGGTAGTTGGCAGGATGTGAAGGACCACATGCGTGAGGCAGGCGATGTCTGCTATGCAGATGTATTTAAGGATGGAACTGGAGTTGTTGAGTTTCTTAGATATGAAGACATGAAGTATGCCGTTCGGAAGCTGGACGATTCAAAATTCAGGTCACATGAAGTAGGTCATCCAATGTTTCTACTCTTTCAGATGTTAAGAATTGCTCAGAACAGGAGTATTATTGTGATATACACAGCCATAGATGGAGAGAGAGAGAGAGAGAGAGAGAGAGAGAGAGAGAGAGAGAGAGAGAGAGAGAGAGAGAGAGAGAGAGAGAGGAACATTGCATAATGAACTCTTTTGGTTTTGTGTTGTTCACTTGTTTAGGGTGAAGTATCGTACATACGAGTGAAAGAAGATCGAGGTAGATCATCAAGGAGCTATTCTAGGAGCAGATCTCCGCCCACTCGTCGCTCACGAGCTTCTCCAAGTTATTCTCCGATGCGCAGGTCACGCTCGCCGTTCTAATTCTGACAGTTGCAAAGGTTCTCTGTTGAAGAGAAAGTGATCATCTGACCTATGACGTCATCACTCATCTGTATTTGGGCACAATGTGATTGTTGCCTGCATTGAAAGTCATGTATAGTTATTGATATTAGCAAATGTTAGGGTGATCAACACTGATTGAGGACTGACTTCAGATTGACTGATGACAATGTCCTCAATCTTACACAATTTAGTCAAATTTTGCTAAATTTTCAGTTTTAATATTTAAAAATGAGATTTTGTCATGTGGTAATTTAGTTGAATTCGGAGTTTATACAAGTAACTTTGTGTATGTTTAGATGAAAGTCAGCAACTGAACTAATTAACTAACTAAGGAACTTCTGTATTGCCACTTTGAATCAGTTGAATGCTTAGAAGCAAAATCCTGATCCACCCTCAGGAGCATCACAGCCATTGAGTCTGCTGATTCGATCCGGGTCTATTCCGATGCCTTTGGACAGATCCATTGAATGTGGAACTGTGGCCCAGAGCTCCTGAAGCAGACATTGCTGATTGCCTTCTCCTGACTTAGTTCATGCAGGTCTTTGAGGATTTAGTGGAATGAATAGGAAAGTGCAGGTCAACAGCTCTTTATGGATGTGGTGTTCAAAGGATCAATGATGAGATTGGAAAATGTAATTGCAGTTGAATACTGTGCATTATACATCAGATCTACAGTAGTTATAAGGTTTGTACTGGTGCTTGTTCCTTTTCTCATGGACCAATATTTGGACGATTTGAATCGGATTGAATGACTTGTTGAGAAGGCCAAATAATTAAACAAAAATTGATAACTATTGAATGCAGAAATAAAGAATGGTGTGTTTCATGAGGTTGTATGATAACTGGAAATTGTCTTTTGAGAAACTTATGAAATCTAATCTTAAACTTCTATTGTGCCACGTAATGCACAGTAGCATCAGCCGATGGCACATCAAATCAAAATAATTTAAAGATCCAGGGTATCCAGTTGGACAAACGGGTAAATACTTGCCTCTTATACCTACTTTCTGTTTTCTGTTCAGAGTTTTTTCCAACAAAGAATGTTGTCAATTCCACAGGCCTGAAATTGTCATCCATGCATGAGGTAAGAAATCTCTTTTCCTGGATCCTGTCTTCCTTCATCATGCTTGTCACAAATCTCCTCTATAATATGGTTTTGTTAGTCAGATCTTCCATTAAGAAATACATTTTCCTTATCTTTAAAATCTTGTGTCTCAAAAGATGATCGGATAACTACAGTATAGTGTCTATTTCCTCCTTTGCATCTGAAACCCAATAGCATACACCTCATAGTATTTTTTTCTTTTTAGCATTTGATTTCACACCAAATAAAGCACGAGTACCAAGAACTGTCCGAATATGAGATGGAAAGGACTAGGCCTAATGCAGATTAGGATGTATTCACTTGGGCAAAAGGTCGTTGGTAGCAGAGTTAGTTGATCGGATTGTATTTGCTCTTTTAGTGGTTCCATAATGCTTCCTCTTCCTTTCCACAAAATAGTTTAGTGGGCTTTAAGCTCTGTTTAGTACATTTAGTATTTTTGTATCATGAGGTTCAATGGTTCTCTTTTCATCTTACATTTTACATATCCACAAAAAGTCAGTTTTAATTTATATTTTTAGCTTCCTTGGGGATTGCCTTTATCCCCTGCTGCTGGTTTCAAATTCCCTCCCAACTAGACTGAAATTTTGGCTTATTCCAAGACTTAATATGCTTTGCATATTTAGTCAGCCCCTTTGGTCCCTCTTCTGTATCTCTCCAGTAACCCGTGGATCCAGAGTGACAGAGTCTCTGTTTTGGTATTGTTGATTAAACACTGGAAGGAATTTTAAATATTAAAACGGTCTGTGCATTTTTCACTTTATTGATAAATTCTTGTATGTCCATATTTCAGACTAGTTCAGTAATAATTTTTTTATATTTTACTAAAGCCAAGGCTCTGTGCAAATTGAAGAAATGCAAATGTGAGCATTTAATTTTGTGCGTTTTACGGCTGTTTACGAGTGTAACGCAAAACAACACTGGCGATTGAATGAAAACGCACCCCCAACCGACAGATGAGTATTCATGCTGCAGCCTCTTGTCCTGGATCCTGACTACGATGCAGATAAACGAAAGTTCAGCTGCAGTTGCGAAACATAAGCGAAGAAATGTGGGGTGAAGATTTGACGACATCTCGTGACCAGGTAGATATTCTGACTGTGTTTGTTGTCTATTGCATGAAAGCTAACAGAAGTTTAATGGACTGTTTTCTCTCTATTAGAAGTTTGATCTTCAATGGTCGTCAGCAGACTCAACCTGGTCAATTCTAGTATTCCCTTGCATTATGCCCAGAGAATGTTTGATTCAGTGAAAGTCATTTAAAGGTTCTCTTAAGACGGCAGCGGCCCCGGAATGCAAAATTCAGTCCCCGAAATTGAAGAAAATGCAGGCAGGTACTTTCCCGGTGGTCAGCTCCACCTCCCCGGAATCAGAGGACCCGTGCCCCTAACACTTGAAGTGCCTGTTAAAACGGTCTGTGCAGCCCTTTAGTTGGGACCTTATAATAAAGCTTAATGCCACTCTGTGCATTAAACAACAAATGGTTTAATTTTGGCGTTTTACGGCTGTTTACGAGATTAACGCAAAACAACACTGGCGATTGAATGAAAACCACCCGAACGGTCCCCAGCTTGCCAAATGCTAGAGCCGCCACTGGGTACCGGTAGTGCTGATTGGCCAGCCCAATCGGTAGATATTTATTTTTTGTTGTCATTCTGAAACATTTTCAGTGGTTTAATGAACTGTTTTCTCTCTAGTAGAAGTTTGATCTCCTAAACCACTTAAAATCACATTATTATTATTATTATTATTATTATTATTATTATTATCCGCATTTTACCAAAACGCGGGCAACCTGTATTAGAGTAAGTAAGTAAAATCTCGTTAATTTCTTTAGCGCCTTCAAAAGCAGCACCGAAGTAACGGTTTATTCCTAGGCACTTAATCTTAGAATGATGTAGCTATAGCCAAAAGTGGGGTCATTCATGCAGGATCATATTTAATCCAAAGGGCCAGTCAATGCGGGCAAGGTCAATTTGATCTAAAGTTATGATTGACTTAGTAATAGTTGTTTATCAGTGCTAAATCTAATCAGGCAACCGATTTTTTGTTGTCTTTAGTTATATATGTATAATGGGACCCGATACTGTATAGGCTAGTACCGATTGTCAAGACTCGAGAGTAGGCTAGTGCAAGACTAGGTTATCCATACACTGGTAGGCATGTGCATTTCCTGTTGTGAATGCTGCTTCTAGTTGGTTGGAGTAACTCACTGACTCGAGTCAATAGGCTCGCTGATTCGAGACTCAACTCACTTATTTGACTCACTTACTTGACTCACTATATATCACCTTTTAAATGGAGCCGTAAGGAGTTTATAAGCCAGTGGCTATTATACTGTATTATGTAGGCCTCCTGTATGTAATGCACTCAATCAGCATAAACAAACGCACATTTTTGTTTGAATTTTGTCGGTGCCATTCAAATATTGACACAGAGAGTCAATTGAATGCTGCTTCTAGTTGGTTGGAAATTGGCGTAATACGAGTGTCCTGCGTTTTGGTAAAATGCGGAAGTTCCGTATTGTTTAGAATGGGGGGGGGGAATAAACACGTGATTGGGCTGTCCAATCAGCACTACCTGCCCCGGGCTGCCCGCATTATAGCCACTGCCTCTTAAGACTATTAGGGTAGCTGCAGAAACCCACTGACAAGTCCTTGTACATTGCAACAGCCATCTGCCATGTATTCGTTCTGCAAACAGTGCCTATCATGTCTATACTCAGAAGTGACAAGATTACCAGTGATGCTATTCCTTGCCCTGGTCCTTGTCCGTAAGGACCAACTTGTTCCTTTCCTTGTGGGTTTAGTCCTTACCCTCGTCCTTGGAGGTTGGTCTTTGTCCTTGACCTTGTGACTTAGTCCCTGAAAAGTCCTTGCAAGGACCCAATTCATCATCATCATCATCATCATTGCTTTCTGCCAACCCATTGGTGGCAATAGCTGGGCACAAGACATTTCCAAGAGGCATCGTCACCATCCTGCCCTCTGCCAGCTCTTCAGCGGCAATAGCGAGACACAGAATGTTGATCCGCCTCCTGTTCCCGTCTTGTGTCCTTCCATGACCCTGTTTTCGCCGAGCACTGGTCATGATTTCTCGGTATATCGAGCTGGCCGCAATGCCCCATATACAGTAGTTGGACACGCGCCCTCTGCTGGCACGACAGCGTACGAAGATCTTCTGCCAGTGATGCTGTTCTTCCATGCTCTTTAGTTGAATACATCCACCATCCCTGCCGTTGTCTTCTGGTACAGTTGGTCCACGGCACCTTATTCCGTATTATTCGGTGCAATCCCAGGAGGTTTCCCAGACCAGGACTTCCCCATCCGCCACCTGGGGGACGCGCCTCTACGCCGTTGTACCCCAGCGCGAGGACCCAATTAGTTAAATGTAATTTGTAAGTATTTTGATTTATATTTACATACTTACTTTTAGGCCATTTTCTCTAAATGTCATTCACAGTTTCTTTTATAACGCCAGCGATGAAAACGAATTTCCTTTCCATGTTTGATGCTCTTTAAGTTGAACTCAAGTCAGAAATCTTCTAAACCAGCGGTTCTTAAACTTGTTCGAGGTACCGAACCCCACCAGCTTCATATCCCCATTCACCGAACCCCTCTTGATGGACAATTTTATATATATATATGTGTGTGTGTGTGTGTGTGTTTGTGTGAACAAGCACAACTTATATATATATATATATATATATATATAATAATATATTATATATATATCATATATATAAATAATAACACTACACATACAAAGAAGGAAAATATAGGAAGAGGAAGACCCAGGAAAAATGGATGGATAACATCAAAGAAGACTTGAAAGATATCAAATGACAATAATAGATGGAATGAGATTAACAACGGAAAAGATAAATGGAAAAGTTTTGTGTCTAGCTATTGCCTCTTATAAGCTGGCAGAAAGCAACTATGATGATGATGATGATGATATAAATAACATATATATATATATTTGAACAAATGCACAACATCCGGAAGAATTTATATATATATATATATATATATATATATATATATATATTCATATAATATATGTTATATATATATATATAAACAAGTGCGTGTCTTGACCTCCCTCCGCCGAACCCCAAGGCTGACTGACCAAACCCCTGGGGTTCAATTGAACCCAGTTTAAGAAGCACTGTTTTAGACACTTTACTCTGATAAATAATGCAGGAAGAAAGTTGAAGACACTCCAGATCATCGATTGTATATACTGCTCTTATACTTGCAGCTCATAAGTGCTTAAGATCCGGAAGAATTGTGACAAACTTAGACAAATATGCCATCTCCTCTCAGAACTCTTCAGCATAATTCTTTGTTCCCCTACGACATCTGCACCAGTTAAACAAGTGTTCTCACAAAGTGGTCTTATAATGAGACCTCATTGTGATCACATGACTGATTGGCCACTAGAAACGCTTGTGTATTTGAAGTGCAGCTTTTCTGTTTACTAGATTAGGTCTATTGCTTTGTAATTTCATGATTGGATTTGAAATGGCTTTTGATTTTCTTTCTATCTGACACAGATCACCCGTGTTCCTTGTCCTTGAGGTGAGGATCGGTTCTTGTGCTTTTGCGGTCCTTTAAACGTTGTCATGGTAACGCCAAGAGGTGGTTGTCCTTCACAGAAGCCTTTGACTGATCTCTTATCTAATGAGATTGCAGACGACGGTGGAGGGGGTGGAGAGCCGGATACTGCCACCTTGTCCTTGTCCTTGTCCTTGTCCTTGTCCTTGGGGGCCAGCCTTGTTAACAACTTAACATCCCTGAAAACCAGTGCCAATCCTTCTATCCCTTTCCTCCTCTGCATGTGCCCTGGCTATCTCTTATCTTATCTCCCTCTTTTTATTTCTCTTTATCCCCTTTCTTTTCCTTTCATCACATAGTTATGCAATGACTCACCTGTCCGCTGCTGATTACTTGAATAAAGAAACTACTGTATAATGTGTTATTAATGTAATTGTGTTTATTTTAACTGAAACACTTGAAAGCAAAGTCATGCAGATCAAAACCCACAACCAGAGAAACAGAATGGGACAGGAATACTGAGAGAGAGAGAGACAGAGAGAGACAGACAGACAGACAGACAGAGATGCTGATCAAATGAGAACCTGAATGTTTGACTTGCAAAATTGGAAATGGTATTTGTCCTGATTTCAGGTTGGCCTATACTCCCTATGGCCTAATTGAGAGCTTTATTTTTAGCTGTCAATGTATGGATGATAGCATGTCTCTCGAACCCAACCACCTACTCACCCCCTCCCAACCCATCTGCCAACCTTCCATGACCTTTCTGCAACAATTTCACCTTGACCTTTATCAGAAAAGACCATAGTTAGCCATACAGGTGATGTGTTGTCTCTCTTCGTCTGACTGTTTCTATGCATTTGGCAAATATGTTGCCATGATGGAAGTTGTCTGACGCTACTTCTGAACTTCTCTCTGTCTGCCTTTTGTGCTCTTTGAATGCTGTTGTTGTGAGATTTATGTAGCACCATTATTGGCATTACTGCTGTCTGAGTGATAATTGGTTGGTGCTTGGTTGATAATGGATTTAATGTTCCTATTTCCAGTTGGAATATTGTGTTTCTGTAAGTGCTTGCTTCCTGTTCTTTCTGCTGATATTTCCTCACTCAAATTGCAGGCATTGATAACGGGTTGTCGTTCACAGGAAATTATTAGCAGGACACGGTCTGTCCAAATCGATGCAAAATAGCGGCAAACTATTCTTGTGAGGCTGTTGATTTCACATTGGAAGTCCGCAACCCAGCAGCTTTCTGCAGTAGTAGTAGTAGTAGTAGTAGTAGTAGTAGTAGTAGTAGTAGTAGTAGTAGTAGTAGTAGTAGTAGTAGTAGTAGTAATAATAATAATAATAATAATAATAATAATAATGGTAGTAGTAGGAGAAAGAATGGAGTATGAAGAAAATTATGTTAACCTTCTCTGGCCTTATCCCTTCTTTAACTTTTCCTAGTTTAAAAAAATCAATTTGTGCTGCAAAAAAATCTGACAATCTTTCCTCTAATTAGCATGCTCTTGCATTTATCTGTGTGTGCCTGTTTTTGTGTTCTTTTATGCAGGGTGCGATTTGTGACCTGGAGCAGTGGGGGGGGGGAATATGTCGAGATTTGGGGGGTGTAGTTGCTGGGGAAGTGTAGCAGTGGGGGATGTAGTGGTGGGGGGATGTAGTTGGGCAGTGAGGGGAGAATCCCCTTCCCCTTCAAATTGCACCCTGCTTTTATGTCTCTCTGTATCTCACACAGGGCAGTCCCTACTGAACCACTTTAAACCTTGTTATATTATATTATTATTAATTTATTATATTATCTGTTTCTTTATTATTTTCTTTTGTTTATCTGTTGCATTTAGGCCATTTTTGCACTAAGCTTATGCTGTGTACCGGTATATATTGGGTGTATTGTGTTGTTTTATATCTTTTTATAAGAATCTTAATAAGCATTTGGCTGTATGCATATGAATAACCATGGAGAGAACCAGAAGGTTATCAGCTGTGTCTCACCAGTAAACTTAGAAGCCTGGAGAAGGAGGAAGAGGAGGGGAGGATGGTGGGGGGAATGACTGCTAGAGCACAACAGAGAGCTCATGTACCGTGTATGTGGTTCTGAGATTAGCAATGTATGAGTGGGGGCAGTCTGCTCTGTTGTTGTTGTTGCTGCTGCTGCTGCTGCTGCTGCCGAGTGTTTCTCTATAGTGTACTTGACTTTGAACGGTGAAGAGATTTCTCTGACTTTCATTTGTTCATTTCTTATTTTTGTCTTAAGAAGGGTTTTTTATGAGACACAAAGTATGAGTGAATGATCAGAAGCAGTCTTCAGTCGCCCACTTTGACGCGTCTTGTAATTAAAAATGTTTCAATTTTTAACATGTATTAAATCAGCCTTTTGCAATTGTAGTTCCAGAATTTAGACATTGCAGTGAAACATGAATTGTATTCAGTTTCTAACGCCTCTATTTCTGGTTCTATTTAATGGTTTTGCTTCTAATGTCTAGTCCTGGAAACTATGAGGAGGAGGAGGAGGAGGAGGAGGAGGAGGAGGAGTGCTGGTGACTTTATATATGAACCAAAAGAGCTCAATTTGGCTTTTTTGTGTTTTCCATTTTGTTGAATGTTGACTTAGCCTAGTAGCCTATAGTGTGTAATGTGATCAGTTGTTGATGCATTTTTAGTTTTACATTTTTAAATGTACTGATACGTTGAAGAGTGTTTTAAACTTAAAGAACCCATTTCCAGAAGAAGAAGAAGAAGAAGAAGAAGAAGAAGAAGAAGAAGAAGAAGAAGAAGAAGAAGAAGAAGAAGAAGATGATGATGAATAAGAAGAAGAAGAAGAAGAAAGAAGAAGAAAGAAGAAGAAGAAGACAAATATAGATGCATTGTTTTGTGTGTCGTTGTGGTTTGTTTTAGAGTCTTTCAGTGTAGCTATGTCTTCGGGTAACAATGGCAATTCTGGGGCCTCTGGTGAAATGTTGTTCCAATCATCATCTTGGAATGCAACTAAGACAACAGATGACGTCATTAATAAGAGCAACAACGACAACAACCAACAGAATGCAGCAAGTATTGATCGATGGAGCATTGTGTCAAAATCTTACGCATCCTGTGAAACAAATTGTTCATTGAAAACTAGAGAAGTTGACTGGATTACTCCAAGAGCCTTTAAAGATGCTTTCCATGGGAGATGGACGCAGGAATCACAACCAGCAGTGGAAAAAAGCCTTTCCAGTGATTTCTTTCTTCTTCCTCCTCCTCCTCCTCCAGATGATTTTGAAGGAACTACAGACGTCCCATTGCTTTTCCAGTATCATGGACTGGTTTTGCCGCATCCATCACCTGTGTTCAGTGACACAGAAGAAGGAGAAGAAGCGGGCGTAAAAGAGATGCAGGTGAGACTGTTTCCATGGAAACACCTCTGCTGCTGAGCACTTTCAGTGCTAGAAATTGTCCAGACATTCGAGACAAAACGCAAAAAGAATGGAATGGCGAAATTGTTGGAGGTTTACTTTCTGTTCGACAGGTGTGTGTTCTGTTTGAAAATGATCGAACACAGGTCATAAGAGACGCCCTGGACAGCGATCGACGGACGGTGGCAGTATCCTGCTCTCCACCCCCTCCACCGTCGTCTGCAATCTCATTGGATAAGAGAGCAGTCAAAGGCTTCTGTGAACGACAACCACCTGTTGGCGTTACCATGACAACGTTTAAAGGACCGGAAAGTACAGACGGTAGAAATTCCGACAAAGAATTTGCGAAGCCTCTTTCTTCCGTTCCTCTTCCTGATTGGATCAGACAGAATTCCCCGAGTAAAGGCGCTTCATCCGACTCACCCGTTATTCTGCCCGACCCAGATCCCAAGTCTTGCTTGAATAGGACCATTGGCTGCAGTGTTAAGACTTCCTTATCAGAGGCTGATCCAAAGGTGACTTTGACGGCAGCTGCTCAGCGCAACATTCCAGCAACCACTTTGGAAGATACGGGGCCTGATCGAGGGGGAGCCGTAGGGGGTAGGGCGGGGCCAACGACCCCTCCATTAGACGCTGCTGTTCTATTCGTTTCTTATGGAAATCCAATACCAGCTGAGATTGTGAACGCTGTGGATTACAGGCAGGATGCAGAAAGTCTCAGGTTAAGCGAAAGTTCAGACAACTTATCAGCAACAAATTACAGAGACAAGAACGTTTCCCAAGAGCCACTCACGGCAACAGCTCCTCAGAGCACAACAACCGCCAGAGACGAGTCTCCTTCCACTGAAAAACTCCAACTCAGAGCACTACGCGTCTCCAGAAGCACCCAACAGAAGGAAGGCGACAGCAACACAGCAAAGAAGATGACGACGACGACGACACAGGATACCAAGACAACAGACGCTACCATGGCTACGGATTCTGATGCTAAGCCAAAGGTGAGTGGCATGTTTGCAAATGAAAGGATGACAAATTTTGAAAAGTTTGGAGAAAGTTATTTTCTTAAAGAATTTGGAAATAGAGGTGATCGTGTTAACGAAGGAAACGACTGCCAAAGAGAGACTTCTCACTCAAAGGATTTAGAAGAACAAGAAGCGACGACGAAAGTGAAACAGAAAGGATGTTGTTCGATTTTTGATTCACTTTTGCACGATAAAGAATCTGGATCAGAAGGAAAATTCTTCTCGATTTTTGAGCGCTTAGAAGTCGCTCGCATCGAAACGGAAAGGAAATCAAGAGACGGAAAAGCGCGATCACGTGACGTTGGTGTTGAATCAATCTCATCTGCAGAACATTTAGAAACGTTGAAGAATTCAGAATGTTCTTCTAATAATGATTGCACAATAATTCCTGTCCACAGAACGACGGAGAGAACGGAAGAGATACTTCTGTTGCCCATAGCTACGAATCGTGTTGTTCTGCGGACAGAACTGCCTCAAATTTCGTCGTCCCATCAGAGGAACCCGGATGCCATGGATGCCATGGTCGATGCTAAAGAAAGGAACAGAGCACCAATTGCCTCTCCAGACGAACATGACGACGCCCCACCTACTCCTCCTCCTCCTCCTCCTTCGTCTGCTCAGCCCACCGCCAGTCGCCATAGCTCCTCCTCGCTTCTTCGCTTCCAGCCGCTGCCCCCCCAGCCGTCGCCGGCGCCGCCGTCGTCGTCGGGCGTTTGCACGCATTTCGTGGTCGTTGCGATCGACTTTGGGACGACGTACAGTGGCTATGCGTTCAGCTTCACACGTGACCCAGACAGCATTCACATGATGCGACGGTGGGAGGGAGGCGACCCAGGCATCGTCAACCAGAAGACCCCGACCACTCTGCTTCTCACACCCGATGCGAAATTCCACTCGTTTGGATTTACCGCTCGGGATTTCTACCACGACCTGGAAGCTGAGGAGGCAAAGAAGTGGCTTTACTTTGAGAAGTTCAAAATGACTCTACATCACAACGCAGTGAGACTTCCTTCTCCTTCCTCTCCATTCTTCCTCTCAACACTAACTTCTTCTTATTTTCAGTTGGGAGTCGATTGTGGAACGATTTGTTTTTTGAAGAAATGTCTTTCAAATGTCAAAGAAGACTCCCACATGAAATTTTTCCCCAGAAAAGTAAAAAAGTCTGTGAGCAAAAAAGTCCCCATGGCCGATAGTTTGTTTTTGCTTCTCTTTAATTTTAAATTTTAATTTATTACCTTTCCAGAAAAGGAAAAAGGCGCCACTTTTCTGAAAATGTCCTCTCATGGGAACGGTCGCTTCTCCTGCAACCCCTCCCTGGCTACGTCACTGCCTAGGAATCTGTGCTGTAGGAGAGAGACTGCTTTCCTCTGAAGTTAATTGGGTTTAATCTGAAATCCTGACTCAATCAAAGACCTACTAATGATGCTTCATTACTTATGGCTCATTCTTCAGAAGTTGCATTAAGACATTGAATGGATTTTTGATGAGACTCTAAAGTGAATGGAAGATGACGTTCTAATGTGAATTCACCTGGTAATAGGTGGAAAGAGGACGTTCACCTGAATGGTTTACATTAGTATGCGCACCAGTAGTTTGCGCACCTGGGAGTTTGCGCACCTGGGAGTTTGCGAACCAGTAGTATGCGCACCAACGTCCATAAATGACGTAACTCGCCTAGGGGGAGGGGTCAGGAAATTTGTTACGAAGTGTGATGAGGGAAGGAGGAGGTCTCAATACATTGTTTCCATAACCCTAACCCCAACCCGATAATGAGTTATTCTTGGGGAGGACCGGGAGGGGTGGGGGTGGTAGTTGCCCGTGCCTTCATTTCTTCTTGCCCTCGTCACACTTCGTAACGACTCCTAGCTAGGCCAGAGACCAGCGTTTCGCACTGTTATTAACCGTTGAAACTTAACTTGGTGCGCAAACTACTGGTGCGCATACTATGCAATACCACCTGAATGCTTTCCTTTATATAGAGACTGGTCTTCTGCTAATTCTCATGTGAGCATTGTGCTCTCAATTGAGTGAAGGTGCTTTAAATGACATCGTTAAATGATGGAAGAATTAAGGCAGATAACCTTTGAATAGTGAGCTCTTTTATGGATGCTTCTTATCAATCAATTGTGTTCAGTTTGAAAATCCTCCTTTTTACATGACATTATAATTCTTTGGCCCGAAATGCCTCTTCTGAGTAAAGGAATCTTTCTTGGTTGTTGACCTCTTGCACTGACCTTTGCCCCCTTGACCTTGATGTAGGAACTGAACAAGGATACGATCGTAAAGGCGGCCAATGGGAGAAGCCATTCGGCGCTGACTGTGTTTGCGCATGCGCTGTCCTTCTTCAGGGAACACTCGATGCGGGAACTCAGCGACCAGTCTTCGACGCCGATCGTCGCCGACGACGTCCGCTGGGTGCTGACGGTCCCCGCCATCTGGAAGGCTCCGGCGAAGCAGTTCATGAGACAGGCTGCCTACCAGGTACCATGGGGTGCCGCCACATATGCAGGGACCGCGCCCTCCGCGTCGGCCGCTTCTCCCTCCCTCCCTCCCTCCCTGTTTAATTAACGGATGGAAGGTGATTTCTTCTGAGCAGCTGCAGTTGAACGATTAAGACCTTTGTTCGTTCTATTGATTGATCATCGGCTGTTGGTCCTTTGCGTTTAACCATCATATCACCGTCTTTAATGTTCCAACCTGTTTTAACTTCTATGGATTAAAAATTGCTGATATTCCAGCCTCTCAGCGGTTGCCTTTTAACGATCCCATCACACCTTAAATCACGATGAAATCCTCTCAGTTGTTAATGTAAGCAGTTAACGGGCAATGCATTTGGAATTCTATCGTCTCTCATATAAGTGATCGTCTGTCTGCATTCGCTCTATTGTCTTGTTGTTGTTGTTGTTGCATAACGAAGTCAGTATTGCATTGTTTGCTATCCAATTGTTTTAGGCAGTTATAAGAACTGAGTATTTTCAGTGTCTTATCATCGTTGGTTCCGTCTTTTCTAGAGAGCCAGTTGATACACTGTAGCTGTTCTTCCGTCAACTGTATAGGCTGGAATAGCGTCTCCAGACAGACCCGATCAGCTGCTGATAGCCCTGGAGCCAGAAGCTGCCTCCATCTACGTGCGTAAACTGCGTCTCTATCAACTGATGCCCGACCCAGCGATGAGTCAGCTGCTGCTGCTGATGCGACTCAACAGAGAACCAACTCCCGATCCACTCGCAGCCAGAGGGCGCACAACAGATGACGTCAACTGCGTCGATGAATACGCATCACGTGCGCGTTTCAATTAATTATTTCAGTCGTTCTAAATTCTCTCGATTCAATCATTTTCTGTTAATTGTGGCTTGTGTTGTTAAACATTTTAAATGTTATTAAGTTTAAGTTGGCAACGCTGGCTTACCGCTGTCTGAATGGTATAGGGCCAGAGTACCTAGCGACAGAATTAGTACGAGTCGCAGATCAGGCTGGTCGGCGTCGTCTGAGATCTGCTAGAACCGCTTCTCTGGTCGTTCCATTGACGCGCCTTCGTACTGTAGGCGATCGTGCCTTTCCCGTGACTGCTGCAAGGGCATGGAACAGAGCCTGCCTTCTTCAGTTCAACTCTCCCTAACGCCAGACACCTTCAAGAAGAATCTTAAAACTTGGCTATTTCTCACGAGCTATTGTAATTTATAATTTGTAATGTGTCCACGCAGTCACTGTATTAGTTGCCACATAAATCTCTACGTTGTATAATAATAATAATAATATAATAATAATAATAATAATAATAATAATAATAATAATAATAATAATAATAATAATATAAAGAAAGTGAATTCGTTTACAATTCTAATATTCTGAAATGTCTTTCATTTCATTCTTAGTGCTTCCTTTACTAAGACCAGTCTTAGTCAAAGTCCATCAGCAGCAATGTGTCAATTGCAACTAAGTGCTTGTTTAGCTGACTGCTAATGGCAATGCAAGGCACTGCATGGGGCAGAGTGTTATCAGTGACTTTGACAGAGAGAGAGAGAGAGATCTGTTGGCTTTGAGGGGAATTTTGAGACATTGGTCAGTCTCTCTCTCTCTCTCTCTCTCTCTCTCTCTCTCTCTCTCTCTCTCTCTCTCTCTCTCTCTCTCTCTCTCTCTCTCTCTCTCTCTCTCAGTTAGACTTTGAGCATAATTCTGTCTATTAGGATTTCTCCTAATTCGATTGATATTCGTTGCTTTAGCCAGTTCCCTCAAATGCCGTACTTTGCCTTCGTCTTTGAGCATTCGTTCTTCCGTTTGTCCAATGTCAACGACAGCATGCGTCGCTGAAGAGGTTGACGTCGAAGGTGAGAAATAGTCACAGAGGAAACACCTCCACGCTCATCCACTGGTAGTAGCGCCTACCAGTGGCGACTCCAGGATTTGGCAAGTGGGGGGGGGGTTGGAGTGGCAAGCATGGGGCCAACCATTTGTTGATTGATAAGTAGTAGTAATTATAGGGCCCAACAGGGGCGCCACTAGGGGGTCAGACATTCAATAGGGGCACGGGCCCCGTGCCATGTGGAGCCGCCACTGGCGACTACGCCATAATGCATTAGAAGGCAGATGTTGGCGCAGTGCCAAAGCATCTGCATTGCATCAAGGAGGAAAGGCCCAAATGCACCGATTGCAACGCTCCATGCATCTTCTATTATAGTCTTACGGACGGAGATTGTCCGTTGGAATCTCAGCGCAAGAGTTTCTTGTGATTGCAGTCGGTCTAATTAGTTGTGGGTACTTGTTGTTGTTGTAGGTACTAATTACATGGTGGTTGACTGTGGAGGGGGAACAGTGGACATCACAGTCTATGAGATGGAATCAGGATGTGGCCGGTTAAAGGAACTGCACAGGGCCACGGGTGGACCCTACGGGTCGATCGGTATCTTCTTCTTCTTCTTCTTCTTCTTCTTCTTCTTCTTCTTCTTCTTCTTTCTTCTTCTTCTTCTTGTGGTGTCTTCTGCTCTGTGCATTGTGTCCATTCGAGGAGAATGTCTTCACTTCCTTGTTGTTTGCACTCGAAGTGTTTTCCGTTTCCACTTTTATAGGAATTGACGTTGAGTTTGAGAGGCTTCTGGTGAGGATCTTTGGAGGTGACTTCATCGACGCATTCCGTGCGAAGAGACCGACCGGTTGGGTCGACCTGATGGTCGCATTCGAGTCGAGGAAGAGAACGGCAAACCCGTTTAAGAACAATCCACTGAACGTCTCCCTTCCCTTCTCCTTCATTGACTATTTCAAAAAGTGCAGGGTCTGCAAATGACAATCACTTTGTTCACTTCAAGTTCATCAATGATGAGAACATTTGCATGCAAATTAGAGATGTGTGGCCACACACTACCAGTACCTGCGGGTACGGTAGGGTACACATTTTACGGGTTGGGTACGGGTATAGCGCTACGGGTTTTTGTTAGGGTACACCCGTTTTAACCCGTAAAAACATGATATTTTCATTTCTCACTATTATAGCAAATTAGAAATGCGGTAATAGAAAAATATTATTGAGTAAAGTGTATTAGTGTAACTTGTATATCGCATTCAGTTTGTCAGGCAGTTATATGCCACTGCATGCATTTTACTTACTTACTGAAAGCATAAAGGAAATACAAGTGACGTTATCTGACGTCATCAGTAAAGTAGCAAACATAATCAAACGTAAAATCATTGTAATGGGTTAGGGTTAGGTTAACCCTAACCCTGCAGTGATAATGTTCCTTTGGTAAATCGTTTTGTTGTTTAACTTCATCTCTAATGCATGCTGCTCATATCTAAACTATATCTACTAAATATTTTAAACAGGTCCATCGAGTCTTCTAGTCCATGTCTGATATTCATATAGGCTTAGGATAGCTGACTAGCTGTGTTACACAATGCTACCAATCAGTAGTCCAGAACCCCCAGAAAGAACCCGAGCCTACTATTTGCCAAGGGGATTACCCTGATGCCTAAGTCCTAGATCTGTCCTAAGCTAAACGTGTGCCTCTTTTTAAAAAATTCTTGTCAACATACGACATGTTTAAAAAATGTACCCTGCTTTCATTAATACATTAATGTTGTTGCCTCTCTATAGTCTCTAGAAACAGATATGGTTATATGGGTACGGGTCCTTGAACCAGTCCCGTACCCGTGGGTACAGGTAGGATAAGGAAGGTTTTGCACGGGTATGATAGGCATTTTGCTGTACCCGCACATCTCTAACGTAAATACTTGTGCTTAATCTTGTTCTTGTTCTTCTTGTGCTTTGGTGAAGAAACTGTCTGTCAATGACCTTTTATGTTAAGATCTATGTTTTGCTTTTGGGTTCTTAGCTCTATTCGATGTCTTTGGACAATGTTGACTTATGAACTTTGGTCTGGTTATGTGTCAATGTGTCAAGGGAAGTCATGTAGAGAATGCAATACGCAAATATGGAAACAAGGAAGTCACGTGGTCATCTCAAGGAATGCTCCGTTTGACAATGGCTGCCATGAAGAGACTGTTTCAGCCGACATTGGACCACATCAAACAGGCGGTGGGAGATGTTCTCAACCACCCAAACGCCAGAGGTCAGTTCAGTCCGGCTAAATGATAACGAAACAGCGCGATTTCCATTGTGCTACAGTGGAGAATCGTTATAACGTATCCTCGGTTATAACGTACCGTCCCGTGTGATGCGCTACTGTATTGGATCGTATTGAATTTAACGTACCTCGAATATAAAGTACTCAATTTTTCGGACTGCTAAGTACGTTGTAATGAAGTTCTACTATATTTTCAGACATGAAATACATGTTCTTGGTCGGAGGTTTCGCTGAGTCAGCTATTCTACAGATGGAATTGAGAAAGGAATTTGACGACATATTGAAGATTCTGATACCTCAAGACGTCGGCCTTACGATTCTAAAAGGTAAGTTGACTTCAATATGTCTCCCATTTTGCTTAGAATTACAGAATTATTTCTACTAAGAGCACACTTCGATCAGGCAAGACGGGAGATGCTTTGTTGGTTGATTGGGTGACGGTGTGTCTGTCTCTTAGGCGCTGTGTGTTTTGGTCTTGACCCGTCGGTCGTCAGCCTCCGTCGCTGTCGAATGACCTACGGAGTGGGAGTCCTCAACCGATTCGTTCCGGACAGACATCCCCGGTCGAAGATGATCACAAAGGACGGAGTCGATTGGTGCTCCGATGTCTTCGATAAGTTCGTCGAGGTCGACCAGCCGCTGGCCGCCGGAGAGAGCGTCCGGCGCAGCTACACTCCGGCCAAAGCAGGGCAGAAGTCGACCGTCATCCACGTCTACTGCACGGATAAACAGAGTCCACGATACATAACGGACACAGGGGTGAAACGCTGTGGCACCCTCTGCCTTGACCTCTCTGACCTCCAGTATCGACGCAGTCAGAAGCCCCGGCGGAGGGAGATTCAGGCGCAGATGACCTTCGGTGACACAGAGGTCAAGGTGACCGCCCTCGACGTCGCCACCGGAAAGAGTGTTCGGGCGACCATCGATTTCATGAACCGATGAACAGAGACAGACAGAGACAGACAGACAGACAGACAGAGAGTCGCCAGTTTATTTGAAGCTGACGGAAATTGTCGGCAAATGAATCTTATTTCTGAGTTGTTGTTTTTTCTTCTTCTATTTATTAGACGTGGAGCAGCGTTTGATTGTGCAATTGATGATAAATGACTTTCAGAATAGTTGCAGTGGCTATTACAGCGAGCGCCGGAATCTTTCCATTGAAATTTCCAGAGAAATTGACATTGTTGATGATGATCTATAGATGCTTTATTTGAGGTATTAATGCTTTGTATTTAATAATTACTTCCATTTAAATGTGTTGTGAGGACATGTCACGTGATTTGAATGAATTTAGTTTGAACATTCAGTTGAGTGTTGAGCAAATTAAACGACCTTCAACTTCAATCGATTCATATTCGATTTATTTTTAGTTTTTTTCAAACTTTGACAAACCATAGGGTACGATGGAAAGTTTACAAACTCACAAACTCATTGGAAATCTTGTTCAAACAGTGGCGCAGTCAGGGTTCCGGAATAGGGGGGTACATCGACATTTTCCGATTAAAAGTCTGCAATGAGTAAAGACGGTCGCCAAGGACTTCGCGTCGCGCATTCACTGTCTCTGTCTCGGTCGATGCATGCGTTCAATGTGGCTGGCCAAAGAGCTGCAAGGCTTTCGACGCACACATGCAGACATCGTCGTACACACCTTTGTTTATCGTTATCTTTGCCTACAGAGAGAGAGATTGCAGATAAATGGCACAAGATAAACGCGATTGAGAGAGAGAGAGAGAGAGAGAGAGAGAGAGAGAGAGAGAGAGAGAGAGAGAGAGAGAGAGAGAGAGAGCAAGGCAGGCGCCGCCGGCGTAGTCGGTTGCAGGTGACGCCACAGTCGACTGAAACTCTCAGTCTGTTGATTTTGAGACTCCGATGATTTCGGATTACTAAAGACTTCGCTATTCGGCTGAAGAGATTAAGAGTCAAAGAGCAGCTGTGACCGACTGACTGACTGGCTGGCTGACTGACTGACTGACTGACTGACTGACTGACTGACTGACTGACTGACTGACTGACAGCGCACAGCACAACAAAATGTATCGCAAAGCGAGAATGGGACAGAAACCAAATGCCGCTACTTCTGTGGTGAGTTCTCTTTCCCTCCCTAACGTTGATTGTGTTGACTTTATATAGCGCCTCTTTAGTTTTTATTCTTGTTTTAAAGTACTGTGTGCTGCGAGAGGACGAAGGTCAATGAACTGCTCTTTGGTTTTCCATTAAATGGTTTTACGGAAGAGGAAGAGAAGGAGGAGAAGAGGCGAACGAGGCGTCTGAATTATTTCGAAAGCCAATTCAAATGCTTAAGTGAAGCAATTGATATTAGGCCTAGCGTCCAAACGCTGAAGCGGTGGCCTCGGGCGCCGACCAGATGGGGGTGGGGTGGGGACGCCAAAATTGACTGCTACCTTTTCTATTGCTTGTTCAAACATTTTTATATCGACTTGGACCCGTATGGACTACTGGACCATGCGTGGGGCCACCACTCTTTGCACGCCACTGGGAGGACCAAGCGGTCTTTGTTTGGCGCCTGGTCACCTCTGTTATGTTTGCTCTCGTTATGAAGCTCTTGAGAATTCGGTGTTTAAGTCGAATATTGTTATGTTGCGTAGTTTTCTTGCCCTGAAAGCTTTCACCGGCGCAGTCACGGCTCCGAAAGAAGAGGCACTAAAGGCCCTGAAGATCAATATCTCTAGGTCTGACTAAGGGATCGGTGGGGGTTGGGGGGTGGGACGTCCGACGTCGTTAACTTTATCAGCGGAGTCTGCCATCGTAAATAGAGTTCGTGCAAACTGTTCGACCGCGAGCTCTTGTGCATAACTTTACCAACTTTAATTGTGAATTATTACTGAGTGACCACAATGCCTCTAAGCAAAGCATCTATCAGATTTGTCGGCAATCACCCAACACACAATTTCTTATAATCTCATCCAATCCCGCGACTACTGGTGGCAGCGGGGATAGAGGCTCGCCCCCCGTGCAGAGGCGGCCGCTTGACTTCGCTAATAAATGTCGTCACGGAGGAAAAGCATGTCGACACTTCGAGACTCGTCAGTCGTTCGTGTCAACTGTCACTCCTCATTGGGTCCCGTCACTTGTTTTCCAAGTGGGAGGACTGAGAACCTGAGTCGTGCCTTGGAAGACTTGGAAGACATTTGGAGACACTGAGACGTTTGCCCCGAACACGACGTCGTTCTCAAGAGACAACTGCAGTGCAATGTGTCAGTCTCTTTGTATGCCTCTCTGACTGTCTCTTCTTATGCGTAGATCGTGTTAAGCGCTTCTCTGACCTATTTCCTTCTTGTGTATTTGGTACGGAGAA
This sequence comes from Metaphire vulgaris, assembly GCA_018105865.1. NCBI lineage: Eukaryota > Metazoa > Annelida > Clitellata > Crassiclitellata > Megascolecidae > Metaphire > Metaphire vulgaris. The sequence continues at coordinate 79,721 of CM030863.1, read as the reverse complement.
CAAATGCTTGAATATAATGTCGACTTCGATGCATGGGCCACGTGAACCTGAGTTCCTTTTGCGTGCGCTTGTTTGTTCTGCTCGATGGCATCGACTGTCCACTTCACTCACGGAGAGTAGAGCAATAGAGTGATTGTGTGTACGACGGACTTTGTATTTCTCTCTAAACACCCGGGCACAGGCGTCGTCTGCTCAACTGCCTGAGATTAAGACACTCTGTCGACCACAAGGTTATTATCACCTAGCGCTATCATTTATCTCAACTTCAGGAAAATGAAGATAACGATTATGATAAATACGATGATACTACGACTACTACTACTACTACTACTACTACTACTACTACTACTACTACTACTACTACTATACTACTACTACTATACTACTACTACTACTTCTTCTTCTTCTTCTAATAATAATAATAATTATTATTATTATTATTATTATTATTATTATATATGAACTTAGTTACCACAAAACCTCACTCTTATAGAATTAATTAGCCTAAAACGGACGCTTTTATAAAACGCAGTGGCGGATTTGCCACGGGCCACCGCCAAAATAAAAATGTAGGGGCCCGCCTTTTCTATAACAAATATTTTTATGTTGTTTATGATTTATTTGTTTAAACAACTTTATTTTCCGAAATGCAACCATTTGTCACGCAACGTGTCCTCAAAAGAAGAAAAAAGGTCATCTGGCCACTATTACTCATCATGCACCTGATCTGTAACTCTTCCGAAAGTTTCCCGAAAAACTAGACAAGCAAAAAAGACCATCTCGTTGCTTTTCACACTCGATCGATAACTTCTTCGAAGAGAGTTTACCGGGGCCTAACAAATGTAAATTCGCCACTGTTAATAGGGCCTTAGTGCAGACACGAACTACAAACATGCAGTAGCAGGAGAGAGAGAGAGAGAGAGAGAGAGAGAGAGAGAGAGAGAGAGAGAGAGAGAGAGAGAGTTATTATTACCTTATTATTGTTATCCAAAACTCCTAAATTCGAACATATAACTCCAGCTAGACAGTCCCTACATTGGCTTCCTATCAAATACCGAATTAATTATAAAATCTGTCTTTTAGTATTTAAAACCATGTTATGTAATGAACCCAATTACCTCAAGATGCGACTTATCTCTCGACCTACTAATCATTCCATTAGGTATTCGGCAGGACCTTCATTTGTTGTTCCTTACTCTCGCACAGTCATTGGCACTAGTTGTTGTTTCTCAGTGTGTGGCCCTAAGCTCTGGAATTCACTCCTAACATCACTTCGCATAACTAATAACTTATCATCTTTCAGATCTGGCCTTAAAACACATCTGTTTGACTTGGCTGATCTCCCTTAGATTACTCTCCCGCCGTTTCGGACTGATCTTCTGGCTTGACCTGGCTCTAATGCTATTTGGATTTGGTGCGCCATCGGCTGATGCCCTGGGCATTATGATAGTGGCAGTGATGTTAATCCTTGTCCTGGTCCTTGTCCTTAAGGACTCCTTAAGGACCAATTTGAAGTCCTTGTCCTTGTCCTCGTCCTTGGGGAGTCAGTCCTCGTCCTTATTCTCGTCCTTGCAGATCGGTCCTTGTCCTGGTCCTTGTAACTTAGTCCTTGAAAAGTCCTTATAAGGACCAAATTACTTGTATACCATTTCAATTGTACTGATAATTATATTCCAAGGTAAGAGTAGTATGTGGATTTATATTTAGGCTACATACTTGCTTTGAGTTACTCTAACCTGTTTAGTCATTGTTTCCTTCATAATACCAATTGATTCTTTAGCAGAATTCTTTGTTTCCCTGCGACGTCGGCTCCAGTTGAACGAGTGTTTTCGCAAAGTGGTCTCATAATTAGACCTCACCGTGTGTGCATGACTGATCAGCTTCTTGAAACACTTGTTCATTTATTATTATTATTATTATTATTATTATTATTATTATTATTACTATTATTATTAAACTTGACAATTTCTTAAGCGTAGTAACATAGCTAGTGGCTAAAGTCAAAGGCGCATTTGAAATGCAGCATTGCTGTTGACTACATTATGTTTTACAACATTCTTTTTTTCCCTTTCTAATTTTGTTATTCGAATTGAAATTGTGTTTGGTTTTTTCCTTTCTGACTTTTTTGTCTGACAGAAGTTGGTCCTTGTCCTTGATCCTTGTCCTTGGGGGTCAGTCCTTGTGGTCCTTATGCTTGCGGGTCCTCGTCCTTGTCCTCGTCCTTGGAGGGTCGGTCCTCGTCCTTATCCTCGTCCTTGGGGGTTCGGTCCTTGTCCTTATCCTCGTCCTTGGGGGGTCGGTCCTTGTTAACATCACTGGATAGTGGCGCTATAGAAGTTGATTGATTGATTGTTAGAAAGTAATCAAACGTTTTCTGAGAATTGATTTATTGACTTATTGAGTAAATAAGTGAAAATGAAAAATCACGAATTGAACATCATCGAGAAGTGCAGTTAGGGTTAGAATGAAGACGACTGAGAGAGTGGGAGGGGTCTGTGGAAAAGAGAGCGTGTAGCCGCGAGAGTAGATTCAGAGGGAGAGAGACCGAACAAGCAGCTCTGGCTTCACTGGCCAAGAAATGCGATCACAATTAGAGATGAGAGATTTCTAAAGGTGGAACGGAGGAGGGGTAGGGTCTATAGTTGCCTGTAAGATGTCCTTCAGTCTGCAAATGTACTCCAGAGTTCAAGATTTTAATCTTGTATCGCCGGAAATTCTCTATTAGCTTCGGTTGAGATACAAAGGGGCCCCGCGGGGGGGGCCTAGGACGACCCAGGTCTCTTTCTGGAACCCTTTATTGCCACTAAAGCGGACATGATAGAAATTGTATTAGCGTGGAACTGGAGAGAGAGAGAGAGAGTTGAGAGAGAGAGAGAGAGAGGGTTGAGGAAAAGGCGGAGGAGGAGGAGGAGAGAATGTTCTCATCCGGATTAAGTAATCGAGAAATGTGATCCGCAGCCGATAGCAAGATGTCGTCGATGGCTCTCTATGTTAACTACTTAGCCAGTCAGCCAAACGAAGAGAGAACCAGCCAAACGAACGACCTGACAGGCATAGATACGAAGAGACGGTCAGACAGGCATGCAGACGACACTAAAGAGACAGCGGGCGGAGAACCGACCTCGTCACAGGAGGACGACTCACCTGGATTTTCTTGACTACGAATCAGAGAGAGAGAGCGCGTTGGAATCGTCGACCGCCATTGCTTTGGCCATCTGGCGACTGATCTTCGAGCAATGGCTTTTCTATTTCCGTTGATTGACATTCTATTCAGCTTCAAACGACGCTTCTTAAGCAACTGGACATTGAAATTATCTTTTCAAATATTCGCCGAATCATTGATAACTGATCATTAGAAAGGTTCAATTGAAATCGACTCTTAGGACTCGGTGCGGTTTGCCCTTGTGCAGGCGTCGTTAGCGACGAAGAACCGGAAGTCGGCTGTCGGTGACGTCATGGACGGAGCGCCACCTGACGACGAAAGCAATACGCCCCCTCTGCACTGCCCCTTCAATCGAGGTCGCAGGGGGGCGGTCAGCAACGAAGTCTACACCGAGCAAGACGCAGCTAATTACGTCAGAAAGGTTCAATGGCGCTTCATAAATTAATCAGATGAAGACATCTTACTTTATAGTGCTATGAAATGTCCAGAATGGCTCTATTTAGGTGTCTGTGCAGTCGTCTTGGCCTTTCTCTGCCTCTGTAGATTGTACCTAAGGACGCCGTTACCATGGAATCACTGTCCAAAGCCATTGCTAAGAACGTTCTCTTTACTCACCTGGACGACAACGAACGAAGGTAAGGACTCATTCATCTCATCATCTCTACAACTCAACAACATACTACTACTACCACCACCACCACTACTACAATCAATAATAATAATAATAATAATAATAATAATAATAATAATAATAATAATAATAATAATAATAATAATAATAATAATAATAATAATAATAATAATAATAATAAATCCTGCTGTTGTCTCATTCAACTGAAGTTTTTCGTTATCGTTAGCAGCCGTAAAAAGAGCAATGCATTAGATGAGGAGGAAAGGAGGAAAGGCGTTTGTGATCTATCCTCTGTCGACTCCTCATCCTCTCTCAATCCTCCCTCATTTACTGACATTGACGGTCACTTCATCTATTCAGAAGCAGTTTAAATGGAACCGAATGGAGAACTGTTTCCATGACAACGACGAAGCTATTAATAGAGAGCTATTGGCATCGTGAGCCACCCCCACCACCACCACCCTCACCCTCACACCGGGGTCTGCAGACATTTACAGGAAATATTTGAATTAGACGCTGAGCTGTGTCGCTCGCTGTCAAGACTTCGGCTGCCATGTGTTACTGAGTGGTCAAAAGCTGTAATGCAACTAAGTATTTCGATTCTGTGGACAATCACCCTACCCCTTACCCCACCCCTGAAAAATTCTCATCGCTTTGACTGAAATCCCACGCCTTGTTCCAGCCCCGAATTGGGGGCTCAGCCCTCCTGCCACCTCGTGGCTAAGCTAAAAGACGCAGACGATAGAAACAGTTACCTTATACTTCCTAAGGCACATCGACCATTCGACCCCATGCACTGAATCTAAACGCAACAGACAATATATATATATATATATATATATATATATATATATATATCGATTATTTTTTTAAGTCTCTGTCTACACACGTCCACCGTACCTGGAGAAGGACACCTGCAGATTAACTGCGAAGGGATCGATAAGAAATAACGCCACACACACGTACACACACACACACACTCGAATTAGAAGTGGAAATAGCGATTTGCCAAATGGCGCCATCATCATCTCAGTGTTTTTCCCAATTAACAAAGAAGAACTCCAAGACCAGACATTCCGTCACTCGGGAGTCACGTGGTCTGATCTGCGATTGACAAAGAGTTCGATTACTTGAAACTCCTCGTTCATCGTCTCTTTCCCTTTCTTCTTCACGTCCTCCTCCTCCTCCTCGTGCTCCCCTCCATTCCTCCGTCTCCTCTTTTGCTCTATCCCTCATTCATGTCCTCGTCTCTGCTCTTATTTCATGAGACAGTTTTCCTTTCCCACTAAACGATAGGATCTTCCCCTGTCTCTCCCTCCCCTGTCTCTATTTCTCTTTTTCCCTGCATATCAATTAACAGCAATTGCGACGTCAATTTGTCTTTTGCTGCAGTGACATATTCAACGCAATGTTCCCAATGAGTCATAGGGCAGGTGACGTCATCATCAAACAAGGTAATTAGTCATTTGTCCATCTCAAATCGTCGTCGTCGCCTGAGGACGTTTTAACAAAATGACGTCATTGTCGTTAGAGCCTAACATCCAATTAATCTAGAGAGAAGAGAAGAGAGATGGAGAGGAGAAGGGAGGAGGAGGAGGAGGATGGGGAAGGATAGAAAGCCTCCATTCGCGATCAAAGCGATCATTCGTAAATACTAAAAACACTCGACTACTAAACGGACGAATTCAACCAACGCATAATTGCTATAATTCTCTCTCTCTCTCTCTCTCTCTCTCTCTCTCTCTCTCTCTCTCTCTCTCTCTCTCTCTCTCTCGTTATGAGGTAGTAGGCCTATCCATATCCAACGTTCATTAATTCATTAAATGTTCATTAATTCTAATGCGCTTGCTAACATTAATTTATTAGGCGCAATATAAATAGCTAATTAAATTTAATTAAATTAATGAAGAGAAAATGAAATGAATTTTCTCTTGAATTTCATATTTTATTTTTTAAATTTTTATGTGGAGTGTTGAATTTTATTCATTTGTATTTGAAGGAGACGAAGGAGACAATTTCTACATAATTGATCAAGGTCACGTAGAGGTTAGAATTAATGGAAATTGTCCGATGCAATTCCCGCACACAATGTGTCTTCCATTTGGGGGCGGAAGATGGCAGAGTGGGTTACGTGCTGGAGCGTCAGGCTGACGGAGCGGGTTCAAGCCCCGTTAGTGCCCCTAGTGGCTTTCACACAGGCAGTAATGCCTTCTAAACCACTTTAAATCATGCTAAGTATAAGCATAAGTATTTGTCCATCTTGTAAGCTTTGTCATAACTTTTCGTTTAGAAATTGAAGTTCTAGGTTAAGACAAGGCTTGCTGCTCTGTAAATACGACACTTGGATTGTCGAAAACTGTTCTTATCGTATGCTGCGCTATAATAGATCGAGTTAAGGTTAAGTTTAAAGACATTGATTATAATTAAGAGAAATGCTCCATAAGACAAAATTCAGGGGTTCATCCCCAGTACCTTCTAACTCTATGCCAAACTGTGTGCAAATGAGACGCATACATGGATATAAAAGTTCTTGAGACATTTTTTCACAAGAGGGAAGACCATGGAGTGGCAACATCGCCCATCGCGGTGCGAGGGAAAGTGAATGGTTGAATGGAGCAGTTGTTGTTGTAGATCTGTGTGTGTGTGTGTGTGTGTTTAGGTGTTCGTTAATTCCAAATACGTTCTGTCTGTTGGACCTGGAGGCAGCTTCGGAGAACTGGCGCTCATCTACGGAACTCCAAGAGCTGCAACAGTCAAGGTCAGACGCTGCATGCAATGGCGGCCTTAAAGGCCTTAAAGGCCTTAAAGGCCTTAACCAATGCAAGGGCGCTTTATTCAATCCTCCACTCGGCATTGTCGGCAAAACGATACGTCAAGAACATAATACGTCATACATAGTTACATACCTTATGTATCAAACACAAATCGAAAGTTATTGAAAATTAAAATATATAATAATTATTATATAATATATAATGTATATAACAACTGGAAAAGAGATCTAATTAGAGCATCGCTATCATCAGCAAGGGGTCATTCAGTACAGACGGTCTATTTATAGAACTGTGTTGCTTTTGAAGGCAAAATCCGACGTCAAATTGTTCGGCCTCGACCGCCACTGCTACAGACGAATACTTATGGTAGGCGCCCGCTCTTCTTCTTCTGCCTCTCCATCCAGAGAGAGAGAGAGAGAGAGAGAGAGAGAGAGAGAGAGAGAGAGAGAGAGAGAGAGAGAGAGAGAGAGAGAGAGAGAGAGAGAGAGAGAGAGAGAGAGAGAGAGAGAGAGAGATAGAGAGAGGGAATTTAATTGCTGTTTTTGTCTTTAGGGAAACACAATACGAAAGAGACGACAGTACGAGGAATTCCTCGGCAAAATTCCTCTTCTGGGTCAGTCGCATCTTCTTTCAATCATTTTCAGAAATAATTATAACCCTATGGACAATTTTTTTTGTCTTTATTCGAAATAAATGACAAAAGTCTCATCCACTGCCATCTGCAAAATCTCTTCTGGGTCAGTCGCATCTTCTTTCAATCATTTCAGAAATAATTATAACCCTATGGACAATTTCTACTCTTTATTCGTAATAAATGACAAAAGTCTCATCCACTGCCATCTGCGCCTCTCTCTCTCTCTCTCTCTCTCTCTCTCTCTCTCTCTCTCTCTCTCTCTCATCTGTGGTCGTCTGTCTGCTGTTGCTAAGACTCTCTCTGTGTGTGTGTGTGTGTGTGTGTGTGTGTGTGTGTGTGTGTGTGTGTGTGTGTGTGTGTGTGTGTGTGTGCTGTAGAGAGCCTTGACCAATGGGAGAGGCTGATGGTGGCAGACGCCCTTGAGGAAACGACCTTCAACGACGGTGACGTCATCATGACGCAGGGAGAACGCGGGAACGATTTCTTCATTATTTTAGAGGCAAAATACGATTGGCGTTTTGATTTTTCTTTCACTCTGAATTTCCTATTAATTTCATTTTTCAGGCAAATCCAATTGTAATCCATTGGAAACTTGCTCTTATAATGGATGAATATTAGTGTAGATCAGGGATATTTCTAGGATTATCAATTTGGGGGTGTTGGTATTTTCTGGGGTGCCCTGCCGAAAAAGTATGACAAGCAAAAAAGTTAATCCGGCTCTTATATTGGGGAGGGGTGTTGGGAGTGTCGGTCTCAGATTGGGGGGAGGGTTGTTGTTGGTGGTGTTAGGGGGTGTAAAAATATCCCTGGTGTAGATGCTCATTCAGTGGCGTAGCGAGGCAAAGTGCCGCCCGGGGGCAAAAAAGTGCCGCCTCCGAAAATCTGGCAACCCAAAAAATTGACAAGAAAAGTTCTAGACTTCTTGAAATTTTTATTTCTTGACAAGCAAAAAAAACTTATGTCATCATAAAAGTAAAAAATCTCGTAAATGCCGCTCCTAGAGCAAGTGCCGCCCTGGACGGTTCGCCCCCGCTGTCCCCCTCGCTACGCCACTCTGCTCATTGAACTATGATTGACAGGGAAAGGCAAGGTGTCTGCAGACGCCTTCGGGACAGGAAGAACAGAAACAAGTTGGACTTCTGGGACCTTCCGATTACTTCGGTAAGTTCCGGATTACCGGATAATGTAATGTAATGTAATGTAATATAATATAACAAGGTTTAAAGTGGTTCAGTAGGGACTGTTTATGTGAGAACCACAGTTGTTCCCGAAATCTAATATCCTAAACTACTGAGGTTTATTTTGAACTCGTTCAAGTTGTATATTACATCCCCTCATCCAGTTCAAATCCATCTGTCCAAACTCTTGCACTAAAAATGCTTTTATGTCTGGAAACCCGTTTCTTGAACAGTTTCATGACCATCTGGTTCGAGTATTTTGCTTCATTGATAAAAATCTTTTTGCTCTTTGGCATTTTTTGTTTGTTAGTATTTTGTATGTCTCCCCAATCAATCAATCAATCAATTTTATTTTCTCAAGGTGTATACAATAAATAGTCTGAACAGATGTCAATAATAAAAGTAAGATAACCACAAATGAATCAAACTAATCTAATTAATCAAACTAATAGGTAATTTTGAACTCGTTTACTAAGATCATATTACATGTAATGATAAGTTAATTCCATATTTTAGTAGATGGAGAAAAAATGCTGTTTATGGATGATTATCCTGTATAGTTTCAACCAAAAGAATATGAAAAAGAGATGTTTAGATATTAAGAATTTGGTGGCTTCCTTTATTTCCACTGTTCAATTAAAGAATTCTCGTCAAATCCTCTCTTTTTGAGCTGGAGAAAAAGTAATGAATAGTTCCAAATTTTAGGATGTCTCTCATTAAGAAATCAAATCTCTCTCTCTCTCTCTCTCTCTCTCTCTCTCTCTCTCTCTCTCTCTCTCTCTCTCTCTCTCTCTCTCTCTTCTCTCTCCTTTTTTCCAGGGTTGTCAGTCCACAGTGTTTTAGCCTTTCCTCATACGTTCAATTGGAAATGGGTGTTGGCCAAACTGTAACAGGCAAAAGTCTACTTCAACAGGAAGGTGGATCTTGTATGAGTGTATTTCTCCTAGGTAGGTAGGTAGGCTGTTAGGCTTGTCATTTTGCAATGGTCTGAATCGCATATGTTCTATTCCCAGGTGAGATAGCATTGATGCTTGAGCGTCCCAGAGCAGCTACCGTGGTGGCCGTGGGGAGGTTGAAATGCGCTCGACTCGACCGGCCTCGATTCGAAAGAGTCCTCGGCCCCTGCGCTGACATTCTCAAAAGAAACATCACACTCTACAACAGTTATATAGCGCTGCTTCCACAGAGAGACTAGCATGGCCTCTGCCATCTACTCGCTAGCTGTGACATGGTTGAGTCAACAGGTGGCGACAGTGACAGCTTTATGAGAGTATACGGTAATAGCATCTTGAGAGTATACGGTAATAGCATCTTGAAATCGGAACCCGGGTTTCTTGCCCTTTTCCCCCGGAAATTTGGGCATACAACATCAACTAACAGCTGCCCCCTAGCTGACTTCCCCCGGCTTTGTCAGTTTCCCCCCGGAGTCCAGAGTCTAGATTAAACACTGGTCGAAGCCACGCTTAGAAGTTGTGATGCAATATTTTTAACGATTTTGAAAACCGGTTTCTGTAAATATTCATAGACTTAAGTTAAATTGTTTAAAAGCGAACCAAGTACTTTCGTTAGAGTTGAATTTTGCGTGGTCCTGAATCATTTGACAAAACTGCTGTTGCTGCTGCTATGCTGCTGCTGCTGCTGCTGCTGCTGCTGCTGCTGCTGCTGCTGCTGCAGGAAGGCTGCTGCTGCTCTCATCGTCAGAAACTGCGCTTTAATGCAAATAGCTCGGTAATTTATATAAAAGGCGCTATAATATTATTTTATCAGTCTGTGGTAATCGTGTTACGAAGAACGAAAGCTTTTGTGAACAAATTGACTGCATTATTAAATCTCGGAGATTAACTAAATACAGTTAGAGGCCTATAGTGAAAACGAACTGCTTATTAACTCCGCAACTCCTGAAAGCACTCCAGTCATTCCTTCCCTTTCCCCAACCACCATTGTCACGTGAAGAGGTAACTCACCACTGGAGAAAATTAAGCGATAACTGAAGTCAAATTCTCACTCGAGAAGACCCTTGGCGACCACGTGACCATTTCCCCCTCTCTTCTTCTTCGATTGCATAACGTGTTTCTTCGTATTTGAAAATAACACAGTAGTGTCATCCATTCAAAAATTCTACTGAAACGTCCCCAAAATTGGTGAAATTCCGGCGATTGCTGTGGGGGGAGGGGGAGGGGTTAACGGTCGCCCAGTTGCTACCGACTCAATTTCTACGCCAAGATTTTTTCATCGGTTGTTATTGCGAACGGTGACTAACGAACTAACAAAATCGTTAGGGAATTGTCTAAAATTTTAAAAATCATTTAAAGAATCGCCATCTATCGAATTGCTGCCATCATCTTTGTATAATATCATAACGATATTTGGATGTTATCAATGCATTAATGTGTTGTAAGAGGCGCTCTAAGTGCTGCTTAGGACAGTCTGACGCAGACTCTTTGAGTATTTGTCAGCGATGACTACAAATTAGAAGTCATGCATGCTAAGAGTCACCCTCAATCAACACACCTCTTCTAACCGAAATCATAGACTTACATAAGAGAAGTAGATAGGCTCCTCATTAAGCGACCATCGATTGATACCTTTTAATATTTGAAATGGTCGACGGTCAAATGTCGACTGTAAATCAGCAGAAAATGTTAAAAAGCGGCGGCGGTGGAGGGGGCGGTGAGGGTGGTGGGCGTATGCTTTATCTTTCTGTTCTGGTGTTCGACTGACCGGAATTTCTGTCAATTGTCTAACAGCGCTGCTGATTGACCAACAAATAGTTTTATTAAAGTGTAAATACGCAAACTGGAAGGAGTCGCTTTGAGCCATCCGACCAACTGCAGTCTCATTTGGAAAAGCCACAACCACCACAAGTCAATCAATATCTGTTCTTAAAGATTAAAATGATCACAGCACGTGCATGCCTCATTTATCACGTACACGTCCATGCCCTTCTGCCTCTCCGCCATGACCTCGGGAGTCGTAAGGTCATGACCCGGTCATCTCAATCGTCCCAAACCAGATCCAACTACCTTTTCCCCTCCCCCCCTTCCTCCCCTCCTCCTCCTCCTCCTCCTCCTCCTCCTCCCTCCTCCTCCTCCTCCTCCTCCTCCTCCTCCTCCTCCTCCTCCTCCTCCTCCTCGTCATGGTCATGAAAGTAGGTCTGTCGATTGATTAGCCAACATGAATATTGGTGATGGCGCTGCTCTTCTTCTTGTGTGTTCTTTAGAGAGCAGAAGGATCGGCGGCGTCGACAGGCGTTGTAAATGGGGTGGGTGGGTGGGTGGGTGGGTGGGTGGGTGGGTGGGTGGGTCTGGCTTTAGTCAACCAAAACAAAGCGTGTTGAAGCATGGCTTCGAAAACAATCTCGTCGATTTCAAGAGCGAATTGTAATAAAATTCACGTCAACCGATTACTTCTAAATATGGACAAAAAACGACCACATCGTCGATAGGAATGCAGACAGACAGGTGGACTGGTAAGTGAGCAAGTAGGCGCTAAGACACCACCACCGCAGTTTGGTCCTTACCTGAGAAAGACAGACAGACAGACTGACCGAGAAAGAGAGAGATAGAGACAGACAGGCAGACAGACAGACAGAAAGACAGAGCGATTGGTTTCACTCGAGTCGTTTTAAGTGCTTTATTAAGAACTAGTTAGTTTTATTAACGTTGCTTGACCAAAGAGCAGAAGATGATTGAAGACGATTCAATTGAGCAATTGAGTTAATTTATGTAACGCATCGTCTTCTAAATGTCGAAACCACAGGAGAGTGGAGCATTTGAGCTGCGGACAGAAGTCGAGGTAAGTGAGTCTTTTTCGTGCAGTTCCCTTTTCCTTAGCGTACAGGAAATTGGCTTCAGCAGCTGTGCGTTGACCATCGTTCTTCAAAAGTCTCAAGAGTTCCATCTCTTTCGTCTCCTCTGTCTGATCATTTGTCTGATCATTTGTCTGATAAGCGCTTTCGCTGAGATACGAGGAAACATTAACCCATCAAATGCTGCAAAAATAGTTTCATTTGTAAAACCAGGGGTGTGATTAAGCACACTTCTTCTTCTTCTTCTTCTTCTTCTTCTTCTTCTTCTTCTTCTTCTTCTTCTTCTTCTTCTTCTTCTTCTCTTCTTCTTCTCTCTTCTTCTTCTTCTTCTTCTTCTTCTTCTTCTTCTTCTTCTTCTTCTTCAGTCGTGTATTTCTATACGTTGACGAGTGTGGACTTTCGTTTCTCTGTGTTGTTCGTTGATTGTGTGAGTCCTAGTTCTGTGGTTAACCCGTTACATCAATCAGTGGACTATATATATATAGCCAACGTCATTCTTTGTCTTCATCTTGCCGCTCTGATGTCTACGACTTTTCCAGTGATAATCAGGTTTTCTATTACATTCTTCGTCATTCGATGTCCAGAAATTGTTGTCTTTTTCTTTTCACTGTATACGGCAATTTTCTTCTTATGTCAGCCACATTTTGCGCTTTAATTGAGTTAATTTGATTCAGATTTCAGATTTTGGGTGAAAGGAGGAAAGTAAGAAATCTGGAATTTCAAAATGGAGAGAAATGATGACGTCGTTAGATGCTCGATTGAAAAGGAGTTGATTCCAGTGAGTAAGATCTTACTTATCAACACCAGAACAATAATTCATGTCGACATTTCACGTCATAACAATTTACAAACCGATTCATGATACAGTTGTTCTGTCGTGATCATGAATGAACCTCCTGAGACCAGGGGCTTCTATCCCTATTTAAGGCGGGCTCAGTGTGCGCCCGGAAAAAATGGGGAGGAAATATTTTGCTTTCGACACCGTTATATAAACTATTAATAAGCTAAATGATGCTACTCTGGACTGACACTGATAACTGTGGTTAACTGAACTGACACTTATATTGAATCAAAATAACACTGATCGTGACGTAATCAGTGGCGTCATTTTGGGGGGAAGGGGCCGTGGCCCCCAAAGGAAATGAACAAATTAATTTATAATGTATTAATGCGCAAAAAATTGACAAAAAATATCAAAAATTTGCTAATTTGCCAACATTGGCCCTAAAATTTGCCAAAATTGCCCAACATTTTCAAAAATTTGCAAAAAATTTGCAAAAAATGCCTAAGATTTGCCAAAATTTTCAAAAAATTAGCCAAAAATTATCTTGCCCCCCAAGAAAAGTGTGAAATGACACTACTTGTCGTAATCAATAGTACATGATAGCTATGCCTAATACAAAGGATAAAAAGCTGAAAATAATACAAAAGTCTACAAGGGGGAATTTGGGAGGGGGAATTTGTAATTTTGGGGGGAATTGAGCCCGGCTTCAAGGGGGGATAGAAGCCGCTGTCTGAGACCGTGTCGCAGTCAGAAAATCACCAGAGAAATTTCATGTGTGAATAATTTGACTAAATTGAGCGAATTTCTACATCATACAATTTCTCACTTTCGAGTACCGCCAGAAGCGTCTTCACGTGATCGGATCACGTGATCGACTAATTGAATTAAAGCGTGTTTACACTGGTTCGTTCTTCGGATCGTAAGCACAGTCTCTCTCTCTCTCTTCTCTCTCTCTCTCTCTCTCTCTCTCTCTCTCTCTCTCTCTCTCTCTCTCTCTCTCTCTCTCTCTCTCTCCACATGCATTCCTCTCTATTCTTATCAACCACTTGTTCTGACTTGTAAGGCAAACGACTAAATATGTTGTCGCAAATTCTGATCTCCAGGGCCTTCAATTGATTAATGACACTTAACACGGAGACCCATTCACTTGAGAGATAACAGCATGCAGCATATATATATATATATATATATATATATATATATATATATATATATATATATATATATATATATTCACTCTTACTTAAAACGGATTTACTTAAGTTCGACAAAAATCTTGAAATTAATGCTATTTTAATCACTTTTCTGTAGAAAAATCCGGTTAACTTGAAGATTCTTCTCTCGACCTTTGAGGAGAAATCTTCTGCGTCGGCGACCGGTGGTCCGGCCTCCCCTCCTCCTCCGCCGCCGCCGCCGCCGGGGAAGCGGCAGCGGCGGCGATCGAGACTGCGACAGTGAATTCGTCGACCATTGTCAGCCGTCGATGGCAGAAGTTCTGACCAAGTTCAGACAAATGGAAAAGAGCGGAAGACGGGGACGAGGTGGAAAGAAGCGCAGTTCATCCGTCGACAGAGTTCAAGGACGAAGGTCATCTGTGGATGATGGAAAACCGGATTTCTGGGCGGGGGACCAACTGGACGGAGACTCGCCCCCACCCTCCCAAACAACGACGCTGATCGCTCTTTTCAGTCAGATGGAAAGAAAAAAGAAGGGAACTCGAAGAAACCTTGGACTGGAGTCAAGGTCATT